>CM063507.1:5842625-5855125 GCA_032207245.1 Pardosa pseudoannulata | reverse complement strand
TAACCTGCAACTGATTTGATACTGAGCATATAGACAGTTTAATGAAATTTAAAAAAAAATTTCCAATAATTCTAGAAAGGTGTCAAAGCTTCTAATAGTTTCTGCATATGAGTAGACAATGAGTCCAGCTTCTGATTCCTTGTTTTCTGGTATTGCCTTTTTTGTAAATTTGTTTTGTCAACTGTTAGACAAGAAACTGACACATTGAATGCTGACTCCCTTTTTATGTATTACACATTTATGTCTATTAGCTAAGAAATTTTGGGACTTTTTAGAGCTAAAGTGAGGAGACCGGTGAATATACGAATATACAGAAGAACTGTATTACAAAGTCTTCCTTGGTGATTTTTTGTCGATAATGACCAAAAAGTTGCATCAGCAAAAAATAAATGAAATGATCAGACAGATAAACCTATACTAAATCTGTAGGACATTGATTAAGGTATCCATCTACATTTGGAGAACTTTTTTCTTTAAATGTAGAAACTAGTTTGTTTTTACACTTTTAGATTTATTTTTTATATTATCATAGAGTTGCACTTAAAAAATTTATTAATAGAGAAGTTTTTATAAAATTTCGAATAAATAAAGAAAATTTAGTAATAAAACCAGGGTTTTTCAAAATGTCTAATTTTTTAATAAATTAAATTATTTCAATATTTTTTTTATGTGCAACACATTTCTTATACACTGGATTAGTCAATCCCCTAAAATTTTTGCTTAATTTACATTTGGTAAAAAATTTTGGTCCTTCAAAATCATACACATTGAATTTTTAACGAATTTTCATTACCTAACTATGAGTGTAACATCTTAAAAATTATCCATATTTAAAGCTTGTAGGTCATTTACTAGTAAATACTATCAAAAGCATTCATAATAATTTTCAACAAAATATTTTAAGAATTTTTTTAGAAATCACATTTCAAGTTTCAACATTTTATTAAAAATACCATTCTGAGAAAAACACATTTGATGTTTATGAAAGCAACTATAACTATTAAAAAATTAATCTTCATGAAAATTAAAAAAATTTCATCCAAAAAATGCTCTTTAAAAGGCTTTAAATTCACAACTTCCGGTTCCAAAGTCGCTACTTTTTTTTTTTTGACAGCTGTCACTGATGTTTAAACATCTGTAACTTTTCCATAAAATGCCTTAGAGACAAAACAAAAACAGATTTAGAAGCCTAAAAGTTGAGTTTTTACAGTAGAGAAATTTTTTTAAAAAAATTATGATTTTTGGAAAAAAAATGATGTTTTTAACGTAGACGGATACCTTAAACTTGTGAAAGCATATTTCTCTATAAGCTAGGATCAAGCAATAAATCATCAAAAATATCACTTTTTTATTTTATTTTTATTTTATATTGCTTAAATTTATAAAACAAGTGGTAGCTTCAGATAAAGTTACTAGGATTTTGACAACTGTCATTGCCATTTTATAAGTAAAAATGTCATTGTTGCATGGTCTAGTACCACAATTTTCAAAGTGGTTGCCACTGCAGCAATCAAGAACAGTCAGTTTAAAATTATGAAGTTACTAAATAGAGTGTTAGAAGATTCTTAAAAGTAACATTTTACCAGAGTGTGGCTAATCCTCTCTGTGGTTCTCAAACTGGATGCAGTAGCAAAAAAGTTTGAAAATCATTGTTTTAGCACTTAACAGTGATTTGACTGAAAAATATTTCACCCATTTTACGTGCTTGGCAACATGTTAAAACATTAGGGAGAATTTTTCTTCTATTTTGGTTTATATATAGGTTTTGAACTTAAAGTAAATTATTTAACAACAGCAACAACAACAAAAAAGTGCATTCTCAGCTTATATACAGATAGGTTTATATTCAGAAGCAGATGGTTGTCAAACATTTCATCTAACTGGGGATAAATAATTTATACTCTTTTTTTTTTTTTTTTTTTTTTTTTTTTTTTAAACAAAAGGGCATATAATTTTTTGTCTGTTTTTGTTTGTGAAAAATATTTATAATTTTAAACTTTAATATATGACCCATAAAAATATTTTTTATTTTAAATGTCTTTGTATTTTGTGGAGTATTGAGAATGTTTTTGCAGAGCACTAAGTGCTTCATGGAGCACAGTTTGAGAAACTCTGATCTGGAGTATTACTTAGTCATTTTTTAAATAATTACATAAAAAGTAAATATTCCATGTAATGTTCCATCCATCATAGGACTAAAGTAAAATATTTTGTAATAATTTAAAACTTGCTTAATTTACAGAACTTGTTTATAATTACTTAAATATTGCATTGCAATTACAAGGAAATAATCATGCAATACTTTTGTATTATTAGGTATCTGATGCAATTCTGCATGCCAAGAATTCAAATGTTGATGAGTTTTTGAGCCTTCAGTATGCACTATATATACCAACTGGAATTTTAGTTCTTGGTGGTTTATTCTTTTTCTTAACAGCATTACACATTGAGAAAGATAAAGCTAAGTGTAGTTTCGCTACACATGGTAAGTTTGGATAATTTCATTCTTATACCACAGTCGTAAAGTCTATGTGCTTATTTGATTTTATTTAAATAAATAACTATTTATGTATTTTTGCTTTAAATTTCATTTAAGTGTTATGCCTAATAAGGTTTATATTATTTTAACCTCTGTATGTTTGCATCCTTCTGTGTATTCTGTATTTTGCTTTTGCATATGTTTTAGCTTTATTAAATATTCATCTTTAGCAATGAAGAGTATTTTAGCAATTAAATTAGAAAATAAGTAAATCATAATCACCATTGTTATAGTAATACCAAATCGTTGATAGTCCAGCAGTTATGCTACTGTAATTTACCCTATTGATATCCCCTATATAATAATAGCCTAAGTTGTCTGTCCGTGAATTTCTGAAGCGGTTGTACCTAGAATAGATACAGGCATTCATATTGGATTTTTCATGAGTTAGGGTTTGCAAAATTGAAAGTGAGTTCGAAATCCATCCTATCCCCCTTTTTCGAGCGTTTAATGCTATTATTTCAAAACTTATCCTTCCTCTTATTCTATACAAAATTCATTCTTGATAGGATGGCAAAGGCAGAGAGTAATATTTAAATTTCTGGACTGTTTCTACTTGAACCTTCATATACTCTAATTAGTTGGCTCACAACGTGCAGGTGTTGTACATTTGGTAGAATGTCTGCTCATTTGATCATTGTACTTCTTGGGTTGACGGTTTTATTCTCGACGCAGCCAATTTTTTTTAATGTGTAATAAATTTAATATTTTCTGCCTTTTCTTTTAAATCCTTATACCGAAAATTGTTTTATTATTTTAAAAGTCGTTTTATTATTTTTAAAATAAATTTTTACTATTTTTTTTCATCTTTTTATAATTTTTATGATTTTTATCTTATTAAATTCATGTATTGCATTACGGATGTCCCTGGCCACATAAACATTTCATGTTGTGTATCCTTAAACTTTCTTCTTGTAATGTAATAATAACCTAAGTTATCTGCCCGTCTGTCCTTGAAGTTATGAAGCTGTTGGACCTGGAATGGATAGAGCATCCATATTGATTTTTGATGAGTTAGGGTTTGCAAAATTCAAAGTGAGTCAAGTTTATCTTTTCCTAAACTATAGATCCGATTCTGAAGTAAATTGGTATGAATAAGCTTCATATCACAGCAAAATATACTGCTCTCTTTAAAACGTTCGAAATCCACCCTGTCCCCTTTTTGAGCTTTTAATGCCATTATAGCCCCATTTTAAGAGCAAGCAATTAAATTGATCAATTTATCACATAATAAATAGGTAAAAATAACAATTTTTTTCTAGCCTTATGACGTCATTCCTTTAACCATTTCATTTAATCATTTCTTATTTTAAATTATTTAAATATTTTCTGCAATATTTCCATACGTTTTATCACTAAACTTAGATATTACATAAATAATTTTCTTTTTTATTTGACTTTAATAGATTAAGTACATTTGTGATAATTTTAATCGATTATTTCTGTTCTGTTGAAAGTTAATTCTCAGCCAAAAAAAAAAAAAAAAAAAAAAAAAAAAAAAATTTTTTTACCTGCCTCATAGGGTTCTTTACAATTCTGAAAAATTAAAAATTTTACTGATCCCGTCATATGACGAGCTATATGCTAGTAGATTAAAAATGGTTTTACTTAACTTTTGTTTTAAAGTATAAAATATAATTTATATTTATATAGCCTGATTTAATGTATATATCTTTATTCTAGGAAAATTTAACTATGTTAAAAATGTATAAAAACTATAGGGGTGATAATCATAGATGGAGTGTATGTATTTTGTTGGAAATGGAGTTTGACACATTCAAGTCTTTCACTTGAGAAAATATGAAAATAATTTTCATAAAT
Organism: Pardosa pseudoannulata; assembly: GCA_032207245.1. Classification (NCBI taxonomy): domain Eukaryota; kingdom Metazoa; phylum Arthropoda; class Arachnida; order Araneae; family Lycosidae; genus Pardosa; species Pardosa pseudoannulata. The sequence goes on along the minus strand of CM063507.1, from coordinate 5,850,765 downwards.
ACAAGAGCAAGATTCTTGAAAATTACAGATTCATTAATTTTAAAAATTCCTGGTTGAAAACTTAAAAATAATAAGAATAAATAATGAATGAAATTTGATTTGAAATAAAATATCAATACTGTACAATAGATTGTTAATAGAATGTACAGTATATTACACTACCATATGTGATACATTGGTTAAAGAATGAAATGGTTGAAAATGTAATGAACTAGGAGAATTAAATGAAAATTTAGTCGAGTAGTTTGTCAATCTAGTTTAATAACTAATTGCTGTGATATCTTTAACGAATGAATGTATTAAAATTTTGTAAATTTGTAATGAGTGTATTATATAATACATATGTTAATTGCTGATATTTTTGTCAAATTTCCATATCAAATGAAAAAACAATATATATTTTTGGAAAAAATTAATAAAATTAAATATTTATATATGAATATGGTTATGTGGAGATTTTGAAAGCAACTATATGTAGGTACAAATATTTTACAGGAACACAACTTTTTTTTTCTTATGCAGAAATATGAGCTTTAAGGTATCTGTCTACATTCACAGAACTTTTTTCTTTAAACGTAGAAACTAGTTCATGTTTTTACATTTTTAGATTTAATTTTTATATTATCATAGAAAATTGTACTTAAAAAATTTATTCCTGGAGAAGTTTTTATAAAATTTCTAATAAATGAAGAAAATTTAGTAAAAAAAATTGTGTTTTTTCAAAATTTCTAATTTTTTAATAAATTAAATTATTTTAATACTTTTTTGATGCAACACATTTCTGATACACTGAACTAGTGAATCACCTAAAATTTTTGCTAAATTTGCATTTGGTAAAAAATTTTGGTCCTTCAAAATCATACACATAGAATTTTTAATGAATTTTCATTACCTTTATATCTAACTATGAGTGTAACATCATTAAAAATTATCCAAATTTAAAGCTTTTAGGTCATTCTCTAGTAAATATTATCAAAAGCATTCATAATAATTTTCAACAAAATATTTTAAGAACTGTTTTAGAAATCACATTTTAAGTTTCAATATTTTATTAAAAATACTGTACTGAGAAAAACGCATTTGAAGTTTATGAAAGCAACTTTAAAACATGTATTTAAATTTTTTAATAGTTAAATTCCCCACACTTTCTTGCTTTAAAACTTTCTAATTGTCAAGTTGCTAATTATTAAAAATGCTAGAAAAATGTTTAAATTAATCTTCCTGAAAATTTAAAAAGTTTAAAACCAAAAAATGCTCTTTAAAAGGTTTTAAATTCCCAACTTCCGTCGCTACTTCCGTTTTGTTTTGACAGCTGTCACTGATGTTTAAACATCTGTAACTTTTCTTTAAAATGCCGTAGAGACAAAACAAAAACAGATTTAGAAGCCTAAAAGTTGAAATTTTACAATAGAGAAATAAAATTATGGCAAAAAATGATGTTTTTAATGTAGACCGATACCTTAAGTAATAACAGAGATCATTAAAAGTACAGACCTGCCAACTCTACAGGTTTAACTCAGCAATACCAGATATTTTACTATTTTCCAGATTTCTGGGGCAAATGTTCGAATTGCCAGATTTTTGATGGGGATAACGTTAAACTTTCTGTTAGTGCCCGTTTTTGTGATGACAAAACAAAATTTTATTCCAGCTCTGTCATGTTGAGGCTAATAGTACTAATGCAATTAGACTTAATAAGAATTTTGCAGTCTGAAAAAAAAAAAAAAAAAGAAAAAAAAAAATCCCAACTGTTATTCTTGAAAAACATATTGATACCCAGTTGATTGGACAAATAAGGAACAGTGTTGAATATTTTAAATATGAAAAAAATCTTGGATTTCATTAATAATGCAAAGCCTGAAGGCTTTTTAGTTATGTCACAATAGCTTTACATTTTTATTCATTAATAACAAATACAATAAAAAACTTCTTGATTTGTAAATCAAGGCAAAAGTTACCACTCTTCAAATAACATTTAATTCTAATTTTCTAAATAAAGAAAAATCTGCAACAGTAAATTTGGTAGGAAATAGATAATTTTAAATGTATTAAACTGGTAATATTGTCCTTAATAACTTTTCATTGTTTTAGCATCTTGATTTCTCAGATATCGTACAAAATTAACCTTATATAGAAATTAAATATTATGAAATAGGTCATTATATCAATTGATAAACATAAAGGTATTGTAGGATTTTAGACTTTTTAGAGTTGACAGGTCTAAAAGTAAGAAATTTAAGTTATTTAATGTTTAGTGTAAATATGTATATTATATGAGGAAGTATTATCTAATAAACAAGGACAGTTTTGGCAGTAAGACCATTCAAACACTGTAATACTGTTAGTCTATAAAGCTTTTCTATAATATTTTAACCTTTGCTACTGTGAACAGATTGCATGTTTATAGATTGAATGAGTGTTTTATAGTATGAAGTGAATGATTTATTTTCATATTAAACGAACTTTTTTGGTATTGAAACACTAAGACAGCAATTGGAATTAATTTTTAGTTTAAACAAAATAGCATCCTTTTTTGATATATTTAACAATTTTTCTATTTTCTATATTATAGAGTGATTGTATTTATAATCTCTGGAAAATGAAAGTTTAGAGTCATGCTTTTTGAAATACATGATGCATTTTTAGTTAAACTGTGCATAGTGTAAAATGCATTGTTTTAAATATTTATCCATCACTAGCCAATTTTACTGTTTGAAATTTACTAATGGTGTGAGTTGTAAAGAAAATTAAAATATTAATAGAATACTAAATGAGAATTTTTTTAAAATCAGCTATTCGTAAATAAATGTTTGCTGAATGAGAAATATTAGTTATTCATATTTACTTTCAATCTAACTAAGAGTTAAATATTATTTAATATAAAGCTATTTTTAATATGATTTTTTAAAAAATATATCTTTAAATTTCTGGTGTCACTATATTTAGAATATCTTTATTTCATTTTGATAAATAATATAAGGATTAAGGAAAACTCTTTGAAAATGTATGAAAATGTGAAACAAATATTATGTTTTAAATTATTAGTTAGTTTTACTTGTATTAAGTTAAAACTTTTCAAATATGCATAGACAGCTATTCACTGTATTGAATTAACCAATAGAATTATTTATTTTCAGTCAGATACTAATTCTGTAATTAGGGATAAAAATTTTAGAGCTGCATCGTTTATTTGAGTTTTTATGAAAGGCTATTGACATTTCATTTAAAAAAATTGAATATTGTCAATAAGTTTTGTTTTTAAACCAATTCTTATTAACATTTTTGTATTGTTTATTGTTGCATGTAGATTATACAGTATTGACTTTTTTACATTGTGTATGTTTTCAATATTAAGTATACATAGTGAATTGTATAATTACTATAAATATCATTAATTTTGTTTTCTACTAATATAATCATGCCTAACATAATAATCTATAATTTAATCCTTAAATATTTTTTTTTTTTTTTTGGGGGGGGGTAATTTTGCTTTATGATTTATTGCTGATTACTCTAGTATTATACTTATATTTCATAACATAATTTGCATGTGAATGTATAATCAGTTTTAACCCTTTATATCAGCATATTGCAAATTTACAATATACACTAAAATGAATGTCATTTTCACCAGGATTGGTTGTTAAAAATCATGATTCAATTAAAATTTTTTTTAATCATTGATTCAATTTTTTTTAAATAAAAGAATAGAAGATTTTACCTGCAGCATTAGAATGCACAGTAACTCATACTTTATCATTTACCTTAACCTTTGCACTATTGATTTATTCCGTCAGCAATTCTGTTTTCCCTTCACATGTAGTAACATGAATCGTCAAAAAACATCCTAAATACTTTACATATTTCAACATAAAGCAATTTTTCTCCCACTTTTGCATTTATTTGATGCTTACTTAAAAATGCCATGATAAAGACATTATTTGATATATATTTGATACTATACCATATTTGATAAAAAAACAAGCTGGAAAATATACCTTTGAAGATTATCATGTTACTATCAAAATCTTTGGTAATATATCTCAATACATTTATACAATGAAATTAGATAAAAAAAAACAGCAGTTCATTAGTGTTCTGTTTGTGCACCTCCTACAAGCTTGTATCTATTGATATTCACTGCTTGACCACAATAACTAGGGATATGTGCACATGTTGATATTTTCAGATAGATTGATCACAATATCCAGGAACACAGATACGTGTTGATATATCTTGATAGTTTGCTGCTTGCACATACATATCTTCTGTTTATTAACATTGTAAGCTTATGCTGACCATCTGGATACTGTTAGTCTTTTAAAATTAGTAACATCCATTTACTTCTAGTTTAAAGTAGCATTGCAATATATCATTTATATATTATCATTCTTAGTGTCACAGTCTAGAGTGTCAAAGGCCTTCTGAACCAATCGATTCCTGGAAACCCTTCTTGCAACCAGATTCATAACCTTGTTCATAAGGACAAGACAGTTCTTTTTGACAGTGTCTACTCTTTGAAATTTGGGTCTCAATAAGGCATTTACTTAAATCTGACCTTTTATCCAGAAAGACAAAGTTACTACTTTACAAAACCCTCATTCGTCCTGTCTTAACCTATGCTTCAGAGACCTGGACTGTAACTCGGGAGGAGGAAAAGATTTTGGGTGCTTTTGAATGAAAAATAAGTGTTGTGGGAGGAATCCATGAAAATGGTATCAGGTATGAAAGGTACAACATTGAATTGTACAGATTGTTTAAGGAACTAGATGTTGTTAATTTCACAAAGATATGCCATCTTAATTGTGCAGGCCATGTTATTCAGATGATCAACAGTAACATACCCAAAGAAATATTTTTGGCTAGATCAAGCATTACATGGAAAGGGGGATATATCAGTATTAATTTGGGGTATATCACAATATTAAAGTTCTAATATTGTCCAGCGCTAGCTGTTGAGATACAAAGGGTTAAAACATCTGAATTAAAAGTGTTAAAAGGAATGATTTTTTATAAATACTTGTGCATTGTTTTGAATCCTTTAAGTGTGTGTCTGCTTTGCTTTGCCCTTATACTGTTTGTTCTGTCTTGTTCAGGTGTTTACCCCCCTCTGCATATTTTCACTGAGGACTTAGTTCAAATATCTGCTGATGACACTATGTGGCAGAGTGATTCAAGACATCTTATTTAAATAAGTCATAAATAGCAAGATATTTATAATGCTAATTAGGTTGTTATACCTTTGTGGTGTTCATTGGTTAATTTATTAGAAACTAATATTTTGTGTTCATCTTATCCTTGTAATTAAAGCACTTTATGATATTTCCGTTATAAGTTTTTGTCATAAGATATCATATTGAATACCTTTTATTATATTTATTAAATAATTTCATTTTCCCTTCATAAACGTTATGATAGTTACATTTTAAGAATATAAGCATTTGTTTTCACCATTTATTTTGTGTTTTATAAGTTAAAAAAATATTTTATTCAAAGTCTGTGATACTCCTGTTTATTTTGTTATTTTGAAAGTTATGTTTTTTGATGTTTTGTGAATTAATACTTGTGCATTTGTGTATGAGATCTGATTTTATATTTTGTTCTTCAAATCAAAAATCACGAATATTGGTTTTTCTTTGGCTCAAATATTATGTGACATGTCTTATTTAAATATAGGAAAAAAATCATATCCAGGCCTTAAAGTTTATATATGCATAAACATAGAAACACATAACAATTTCAGCTGTCCTGTATCACTTTTCTTAGTGAAATTTTAAATAATATAAGTACAGTACACTTTATAAGGGCCTTCCCTACCCCTAAACAAGCACACCCTCTTTTTTTCCTTTAAAATTTAAAATATAATTGAAAAAATTAAAGTAAAATTTTCTTAGGTGCTGCAGAAAATATATGTTTTGTTATTAAATAACTTTAAAATGTTTTTGAATTTATGAATGCATTGTATTCTCAGACAGTTTTTAGTAGCTTATGTTTTTTTATTTCATTTGCATTAACTATAAATATTTTCAAACCAGCTTTAGTGAATTTAGTTTGTAACTTTTAAAAAAACCTATAATTGCAAATATGCGATAATTTCTTACAGCTTTTTACCATCATTATGAAATTTACTATTATAATTTATTACCATAACTATAGAATTTACTATTTAATTGCTTACCATTATTATAGAATTTACCAGTTGTAGCTCAAAGTTTGTTTATACTTTTCTAGTCTTCCCTCTAAATCATAAATATTGTCTGTTTGTTATACTTATTAGTAAACTGAAAGATGACTTTACGTAAAAGTTTTGAAAGTGGCCTTCATTTATATGTAACTTGTTCTAAGTGTTAAGTTTTACATTTGATTAAATACTGTATTTGATTTATTGTTACAAATTAATTTGATGGTAAAGCCACAAAATGAAAAAGGTAATGTGTTGTTTTTTATGAAAGTGATGTATATATTATACAAACAGTGGTGGGATTCAAGTGATATTAGGCATGTTTGTGTTCTGGGGAAACTCCAGAATTTTAGGGATTTTGCATTAACCATCTCTGGATTTCTAGAGAAATGAAATAGTTTCCCCTTGTTCCTTTCTGTTTATTTTAAAAGTAAATGAAAGAATACAGCACAATTTCTCACACTATAAAGGTACCCCAACTGCTGTGACATGGCCTATTAGACTCCTAATTGTAAAATAACAGGTACAAACTTGGTAAGCTACTTTGACATCACACTACAAGAATCTGGTGGAAAAGGCAAAGGTCATTTATGATTTTTAGGGGTAGAAATGTTTAGAGATGACAGTCATGGAGTATGTGAGACCATATGACTGCAGTTAAAACTTAAAGAAAAAAAATGTCTTTTTCATTGAACATGTATTATACTTATGGGCTATGCTCAAGAAAGAATATTCATTAATATTAAGAATTAAATTATTGCCTTTATTTAAATATGTAATTTAGAAAAATCCACTTTTATGTTTTTTTAAAAAATAAAATTGAATCTTTTGAAATGTTTTTAGCATAATTTCATTTATTTAAAGTTTTATATTTCCAGAAGTGATTTAACTCCTCCTCCACTTTCCAAAAATACAGTTTTTTGCATACTCTTAACGTATAAGTTCATAAAAATTCATAGAGATTTTATTTTCTTTCTCAAACTCTGTGTCACATATCAGTTTGTGCAATTTCTGAAATTGTATATGCCAGTATTCAAAAATAAACAAATTATTAAAAAATAAATTGAAATCACATGCAGTTTAAATTTATGAAACAAATTTTTTTAATGTAATGATTAAAACTATCTCGATTTATTTAGAAAAATTCATTTTTGTTCAAATTTTTATTTTAAAAACAAGCTTGTCATTAACTAATTACTTAAATCTTTATATTAATTTCTGGGAACTTTTTAAAATGCTGACTTTTATAGTTATTTGTTTGATTAGCATGATTACATATTAACCAATTGAAAAGCTGTATTTTTAAAATTTAATTTAGCAGAAAAAATTTCAAACAAAATCATTATTTTTTAAAAATGTTTTAAAATATTTCTGCTCAAAGTATTAGAAACATAATACAAATATTTATAATTTAATGCAAAAATACATTGAAAAATAATCATTTAAAACTAAAATAAATGAATACATTATTTCATACTGCACTAGTATGTACTTAGCTTCTAAAAGCTTTGAATTTTTAACAATACTGTTTCTGGAATGATTTGAACCTGAACACCATATATTGCTTAAGTATTTAAAGATCTAATTAATTCATTTCTTAACCTTTATATGACTCAGACCACTATTGCTGTGTCAATTTCATTGAAATATTGATTCTTATTAGAAACAATATTTTGAGATTAGAATTAAACCCAGTAGATTCCTTTTAGAGCAGGAAAAGGAAATTTTTAGCAGACAAATAATCATTCATATCTTTAAGTGATTAATTGAAGGGCTGCACAATTATGGAAATTTTTGCAAAAAACATCACAAACAAAATCATTGGATTGTGAAATGTTTAAAATTTTTCCTGAATTACATAACACAATTATAATTTAATGCTGAAAAAAATGATTTAAAATATTGAAGTAATCATTATTTAATTTCATATTGCCCTATTATGCATTCTAAAGATAAAAA
>CM063507.1:5841003-5842525 GCA_032207245.1 Pardosa pseudoannulata | reverse complement strand
AGAACTTAGATGTATAGTTTTACTCTTTCTGATTAAATAAACTTAATTTTGGTTATTTCCAAAACATGACACTAGACTTCTACTTGTACGCCGGTAAATGCACATTTGTGCCACTATAGCCGTAGTGTCTAAAAATGACCGTTTTTTTTACTATTGCCGTCGTGATAGCGAATTTATGACGAATAGACGCAAGTGTTTACGTGTTAAAATAACTGTATTGTCGATATTCTTGAAACTGGAAGGCAGCAAGTGTCCGGGTGTTCTACTGTTAAACAAAAGATAGTTTCCATAGATATTCATTTTTCTAACTATAATAAACTAAATACATACATACATATATAGCATTTCTTCTTCATGAGCATAACAAATATTATACTTAGCTGTACAGCACGCTTCCAAAAAATGTTAGAGCAACATTTTATTCTTAATCTTCAAGGATTTGAGGTCAATTTCAACATCGTCAAGCCATCTTGTAGGTTATTTATCTCTCAGGGTTTTAAAAGTATACAGTTTAAAGGGTTGTATGTTTTAGATATGACCAAGCATCTCAGTCTATTACTACAATGACTTAGTAAGAATCTTTTAAAGCCTATATAGTTCAAAATTAAATCGTTCGCTAAATGATCGTTTACAGGTCCGAAGATAGCTCTTAGAATTTTCTTTCAAATATTAGACAAATTAGTTTATAGATTTTCTCTGAAATAATAGCACAGGAATATAAGAGTCTTGTAAATTATTTTTTATTCGACTGATAAGTTTGGATCTTACTTTTTTAAGTGTAGAAGCATTTATTTAGCTGATATTTACGTGTTGACCTCATGTATCAGCTTGTTTTGATCATAATAATTGTTAATATTTGTAAGTATGTCTCTTGTAATGAAATGTGTCTGTAAACAACTGGTTTTTGTAATGACATTTATAACATTAAAAAAAAAATGTCTTTTTACGCACGGACGATAAGTGTCAAATCTGGTTGTAAAGCACCGACAGAAAGAAGAAAATTCTTGTGCGACTATAGCTATAAAATATATTATCTAAAACCGATTTATTTTAAAAAGGAAAAACGGGATATATTTTTCAGATGAGAATTTTAGAATATTTTAACGATTTTACACAAATTTTTCTTTAAATTTTTTGGTTGAATAAATAACATTGTTAATTGAAATATCTAATTATTTTTATAATTTTTACGAGAATAAGTCATACAAATTACTTACAGTTGAAAATAGAATTTAATAGTACAGTATTTAAATTAAATTTTTGAAAATATTTAATAAAAAGGAGTATCACAGTAACGATACTTATAAACTTTGTCTTGTCTTCATTGATAGTGAATGTTTGTCAGATTTTCTAAGGTTCACTGAATTCTTTAATGTTTCAGATCTTCCAATAATGTCAATATCGTCTGCATAGGAATATTGTATATCTATTAGAGAGTGTTCGATCTAATGTATCTCTGATACATTTAGCAATATTGAAGAGCAACATAAAATCTTTACGCATCTTTCAAAAATCAGATAAA
>CM063507.1:5831003-5833503 GCA_032207245.1 Pardosa pseudoannulata | reverse complement strand
CGTCCAACACAGAAAAAATCCAGACTCCACGTGGAGAGATTATTTCTATGATTTGAGAAAATTTTTTGAAGGTTGGCTCAGTGAGCTTAATATCACTACATTTGATCAGTTAAAAGATCTAATAATTTCTGATCAAATCAAAAAGAAGTGTCCTCCGGATTACAAAGATCATTTTTTAGATCACTGGAGTGAATTGAGCGATCCAGTTGCTTTAGTTGATAAGCTAGATGCTTATGAAGAAAGTAGAAACTTAAAAGGTAGAAACACGAACCATGAACAACATAGAATGGAAAATTCTAAGCCGAGTAACAATTTAAGAAATTTTAAGAATAGTGTTAATTATAAATACTCAACGAATAGAACTGTTAATAAAATTAACGAAAGACCTATTAGCTGCTATGGCTGTGGGAAACCTGGTTTCATAAAGGCAAAATGCCCTACGTGTTCCCCAAACATTAAAGTTGATTCCGCCCAGGTTAGTTGCTTGAAATTTCAAACGTGTGCGATACAAGAACCCAAGGCAATGTTAATGAAGATTAAAATAAATGGTATGTGGGGTTTAGCATGTGCTGACACTGGAGCCAGCCACACTGTTGCTGGAGAAACCCTGTATAACCTCCTCCGAGAACAAGGGGTAATTTTTCGTAAAGTGAATTTAAATATAACACTCGCGGACGGAGTGCCGAAATTCTCTGAAGTTTATAATACCGAAATAGACATTGAATTGTTAGGGAAAAGAATTCCTACTACACTATTTGTATTACCTACAGCTAAGGACAATCGAACTCTCCTTGGTACTGATTTTTTATCCAAAGCTGGTGTTAGCTTGGATACTCAGAACAGAAAATGGTATTTCAACAGTAATCCTAGGAAAAAATTCAATTTTGAGAAAGATACATTTATACCACCAGCTTGTGTGCCACATAAAAACTCTTTCGAATCCTCAGGTAATTCGCAAAACATTAGCACTATACCATCCGATAAAATTATTGTGTCTCCTGAGCTGAACATTTGCGTTTTGAAAGAAACTGAAGGCAGTCACTTATCTGCCGAGGAAAGGTTACAATTATGTAAACTGTTAGAAATGTTTACGGATATCTTTCAGCCAGGGGAAGAGCCTACACCTAGAATTAAACATTATATAGACACTGGTAATAATCTCCCTGTAGCTATGCCACCATATCGCATGTCTCCATTAAAGAAGGACATTCTTAAGAAAGAGTTAGAGAATCTTTTGGCCAATGGCACAATTGAAGAATGTGAGTCACCGTATGCCTCACCAGTGGTGCTAGTTCCAAAACCTAATGGTCAATTTCGCCTTTGTGTGGACTACAGAAAGTTGAATTCCACTATAAAAACGGATAAATACCCTCTGCCTAGAATGGATGATTTGCTCCATGAAGCTAAACACACTCCTTACATGTCAACGATAGATTTAAGATCCGGATATCACCAAATCGAGGTAAATCCCACTGATCGAGATAAAACAGCTTTCGTGTGCCCTTTTGGTACTTACAGATATTGCCGCATGCCTTTTGGGCTTAAAAATGCTCCGGCGACATTTCAAAGACTAATCGATAACTTCAGAAACTCCCTGAATGATGTTTTGGTTCTGTCGTACTTAGATGACATAATAATTTTATCTGAAACTTTCGAGAAGCATATTGATGATTTAGGAAAAGTATTATCAAAATTGCGTGAGTTTAAATTACATGCTAACAGAGAGAAGTGTAATTTCGCCTGTAACCGAGTGAAATACTTGGGACACTACATTACCAATTCTGGTCTTGAAGTTGACCCAGATAAGGTTGCCGCCATTCAAAATTTACCATCTCCCAGGAATTTAAAGCAAGTCCAATCCTTTTTGCAAACTTGCTCGTGGTATAGAAGATTTGTACCGAACTTTTCTGACATAGCAAGGCCCTTAAGTAATCTCACGAAGAAAAATAGCCCTTGGAAATGGGGAAAAGAAGAGGAAAACGCATTTAAAACCCTAAAACATCATCTGATTAGTCCTCCTGTTCTACGACAAAATGACCCAAATAAGCCATACATCTTGCGAACCGATGCTAGCAACTACGCGCTTGGAGCAGTGCTGTTGCAAGGTGAGGGAGCTGAGGAGCACCCTATTGAATATGCGAGCAGACTATTAAACGATGCAGAACGGAACTATACAACCACAGAACGAGAAGCGTTGGCAGTGGTTTGGGGCCTAAATAAATTTCGGGGATACATCGAGGGACAAGATATAACAGTGACATCAGATCATCAACCTCTTCGTTGGCTAATGAGTTTAAAATCTCCAACTGGAAGACTTGCTCGTTGGGCTTTGCAAGTCCAGTCGTTTGCCCCAAAGATGGAATACATACCTGGAAGAGCCAACGTTGTGGCAGATCTCTTGTCAAGACCTTTCTGCCAACACGCTGAAGAATATTGCCAATTCTGCAAAATTGCCATTGATATGCCAACACGAAGTCCCAGAGAATTACGAGAAGAACAA
>CM063507.1:5751003-5823503 GCA_032207245.1 Pardosa pseudoannulata | reverse complement strand
ATTTTACCAGTTAAAATGAGGATCGAAAACGGATCCCATTAACCGATGTAACGATCCCATAAATCGATAATTTTAACATACAAATATATAGAGAAAATCGGGACCAAGTGATTAGCGATTGATAACACGAACCGCGATCACAATAAGCGGAGTTCACTGTATTATGCTAGCCATATGTAGTGTTAAAGTAAACAAAAAAGGTTAAAGTTGGCGAAAAAAACTGAAAAAGCTAACCAAAACTAAAACGATGCCCTATATTTTGTGATATTAATTGTATTTCGGAATGTTATTAAAAACAAGTTACTTTTAAAATAATTATACTTGGGAGAGAGAGGTGATCCCAAGAAGGGGGCGGCAAGCATGAAAAACCATAAAGTGTCGGTTCAAATGGAAAATTTATAAGTAATAATCAACCAAATCCCAACTTAACCCGCTTCGGTTAAACTTAATCAATCAAATCCCGACTTAACCCGCTTCGGTTAAACCTTAATTAACCAATTAACCACTTAATCAACCAAAACCCAACTTAACCCGTTTCGGTTAAACTTAATCAACCAAATCCCAACTTAACCCACTTCGGTTAAACCTTAATCAGCAAATTAACCATTTAATAAACCAATTAACCATTTAATCAACCAAATCCCAACTTAACCCGCTTCGGTTAAACTTAATCAATCAAATCCCGACTTAACCCGCTTCGGTTAAACCTTAATTAACCAATTAACCACTTAATCAACCAAATCCCAACTTAACCCGCTTCGGTTAAACTTAATCAACCAAATTCCGACTTAACCCGCTTCGGTTAAACCTTAATTAACCAATTAACCACTTAATCAACCAAATCCCAACTTAACCCGCTTCAGTTAAACCTTAATCAACCAATTAACCACTTAATCAACCAAATCCCAACTTAAGTAAGTTATAAAAGTTAATCCCAACTTTTATAACTTACTTAAAAAGTTTGTAGATTGTTTATAGGATTGCGTTCTATTTATTCTCAAAAGAAAAACTATATGTTAAAAAAAAAAAAAAAAAAAAAAAAAATTCTACAAGCTATTTTTAGCGGTATATAAAATGAAACGCTAGACATTAAAGAGTCAAATTCTTCTGGTAAATACTGAAGCATAAATTAAATATTCTCCAGTATTTGTCAGACAAATGTAAACCTAGTAAAAACTTAGACCGTATATTAAATGGTACAGTGTGATTGCAATTATATTTTTCAAGGTACAAAGAAGTGACGTTCAGTGTTACTGATCCAGTGTATGCCGTATTTATGTATGCATGTAAAACTATGGATGGGTGTACAAGACTTATGTACTTTGTATGTACGCGTGTGCTTAGTTTATTATGCTAGCCGTTGATAGTATTAAAATAAGCAAAAAAATTGTTAAAGCTAGCGAAAAAACGACTTAAAAAGCTAACCAAAACTAAAACGATGCCCTATATTTGGTGATGTCAATTGGATTTCGGAATGTTATAAGAACAAATTACTTTTAACTCAATTATACTTGAGGGGGGTAGGTTCCAAACATGAAAAACCATAAAATATCGATCCAAATGAAAAATTTAATAATAATAGAAATTACTTGAAAAGTTTGTAGATTGTTAAAGGATTGACGTCTACTTACCATCAAAGGGAAAAACTAAAACTAAAGTCCTCGGCGCAAAAGTCGCTAGGGCCCAGGGTGCCAATCTCCGTTTCCGAGACCAAGGGCCCTGGGATGCGAAGCCTATATTCCGGTTAGGTGGTCAGTCTTACGCGAAACCCCCAGTGTTTAATTCCCAAGCATGCTTGGCCCTCAGTTCATCTACCCACTGAAGGGATGAAAGGCTGAGTCAACCTTGAATCTGGGGATTGAACCTCGGACCTGTAGCGTGGGAAGGCGAAGCGCTACCCCAACGCCACTGGGTTTATCATACGGAAAACTTTATGTGAGAAAACAAAAAAATTCTACAAGCTATTTTTTAGTGGTATATAAAATGAAACGCTAGGCATTAAAGGGTCAAATTCGTCTAGTAAATACTGGTGCGTAAATTAAATATTCTCCAGTATTTGTCAGACAAATGTAAACCTAGTGAAAATTTAGACCGTAAATTAAATGGTACAGTGTGATTGCAAATATATTTTTCAAGGTACATAGGAATAACGTTCAGCATTGCTGATCCATTTTAAGCCGTATTTATATATGCATGCAAAACTGTGGATGGATGTACAAGACTTATGTATGTATGTACTGTGTACGCATGTGGGTGTTTGTAACTAATTTTTTTATGAGATTTAAAGTTTATTATAATTTGGATTAAGACTTTGAATTCTCTCCACTTAAATAATCTTGTTATGTCACTGCTTCCAGTGTTCTCATACAGAAAGATGCGGAAGAAAAGTTTTAAGAGATTTTCAACTCATCCTCGCCTGTAGCCCACAACCGTAACAGCATTAAAAGATGGACTTACCAGTCCTGTTGAGGTTTCAGTTCTTTGTTTCAACTCTCAGAACCCCAATTAATGTGACTGTGCATTTTTGAAAGTTTTTCCACCATTTTGTTGACTTTCATATAAATTCATTTGGGAGTGACCTTCATTAATTCGCCCTGAGAGTGTCATTTTATGGGAAACACGAGATGACATGCCTCACCTTCAGAAGGTGACATTTTTCTTCGACCTTTACTGGAAGAGGATACCTAAGTGCGGGACCATTTGTAAACGGACCGTTATGTTACTTACCATGCCAAGCCACCCATCTGTTTTATCTTTGGCGCAATTTAGCTAATCTGATGGAAACGGGGCACCTTGAAATCGGAAGTGCTTTTTACAGTCCAGCAAAAATTTGGAACTATTCCAGGAGCCTATTCGCTCCCAATCTAAAACAAATGTAAGGAAAAAGAAAATGGAATATATATATTCTTTAATTTAGGTGGATGAAAAGCACATGTGGGGTGGAAAGCGATAAATATGCAACAAAGAAATCGTTTAGATAAAAGCTTCCAAGACCACTTCATTCGTCGATTTCCCATCGCGTTATTTAAGAGATTGAAATATCGAACAAGAAAAAGAAAACGAATTAAGATTTACTTTGTAGATATTTAAAAAATTTATTGCACACTTTTCAAAAGTTAAAAGGGGGTCTTTAAGTAAGATAAGCCACCTGACGGCAGGGAGGTTTGGCTTGTTGCGCATTTCATGGCCTTCGGAACTTAATTTATGTTTTGAGAAACGTCTGTACATTATTTGTGGTTTGCTATTAGTAGAATTAGAATAAAAAACGGGGTCAATTTATCTTTTCTAAGACCACGCCAAGACGCGCTGGTATCTACCCGGTTTCCATAAAGATCTTATTAAAGAAAAACGTCGAAACGAACAAACGGATAAGGTTGTTTGAAAGTCATTCGATGTGTGAAAGATTTAAATTTCTGAGAGTGTGACGATAAAAACAAAAATCGTTCATGATGGAATTCTGTTTACATCTGATTCTGATAGTTCACGTGATTTGGAGAAGCAAGGAATAAAAATTTCAAGTTTGTCTGCTTTGATATATCAATTCTGGAAACGAGATAGGGGACATACTAAATAATCATTTTAAACAAAAACAAAGTTATTTCATCTCCTAAAGGCTAAGCAAGATTTCTATTAAATTGAATGTTACTTATAAAACTAATGAGCATGGATTAACAAATTTTTTGTTCCATCTTTATATCGTATGTTTCTATTTCTGTTTTGCCATAAAATAATTTATTTCTATGAGTTTTCTTAAGAAATAAAACAGCTTCTTAGTTTTGAAACCAAAACTAAGACAACTGTAAATAATCCCCTATATAATAGTAGCCTAAGTTATCTGTATGTCTGTCCTCGAATTTTTGAAGCGGTTGGACCTGGAACGGATAGAGGCATCCATATTGGATTATTGATGAGTTAGGGTTAGCAAAATTCAAAGCAAGTAAAGTTTATCTTCTCCTAAACTATGGATCCGATTCTAAAATAAATTTGTATAAATAGGCTTCATATCACAGCAAGAAAACAATGTCATCTTTAAAACGTTCGAAATCCACCCCTTTCCCTCTTTTCGAGCGTTTAATGCTATTATTTTAAGCTCTATTTCCCGGTTAAGAGCAGGTGATTTAGGGCCGTTCTACCCAAAGTCGCTTAACGGCTAACCATGATTAACCCATGGAGCCAACCAATGGGGAGACACAATTCTCCATTTAAACAGAGATTAATCGCGGTTAGCCATGAAACGACTTTGGTGAGACCGGCCTTAAATTTATCAATTTATCACATAATAAACAGATAAAAGTAACATTTTTTTCTTGCATTTTGACGTCATGCCTTTAACCATCTCCTTTAATAATTTCTTATTTTGAATTATTTAAATATCGTCTGCATTATTTTCATAAGCTTCATCTCTGAACTTAGATATTGCGTAAATAATTTTCTTTTATATTTGGCTTAAATAATAATTAGGTACACGTGGGATAATTTTAAATTGAATCATCGATTATTTTTTGTTGCAATAGAAGTTTTATCACCGGTATTAACAACAAATTCTTTTCATAAAAGTCTTGGAGTCTATTTCACGGACTAATAAATATCTAGCATTTAGGCTATATATCTTTGAAAATTAAGAAGTTTGTTCGTGTATTTGTTCATACATCACCACATGGTTTAACTAAATGAACTAAACGTAATTCTAAACTGCATTCACAGTATCAGGAGACTTTAGAGGAGTATGAAGATAAACACATAATTGAGCTTGTACCAGGTAATTCTCAGACAAAAAACAAACCATTTCTTTTTCCTTGTCTCATAGGATACTTTACAATTCTGGAAAATTAAAAAATATACTGATCCCGTCATATGACGGGCTATATGCTAGTGAAGTAATAGTCTTCAGTCAGTGACGTAACCATAATTTAACCAAAACTAAGACAACTGTATATAATGAAGTAATAGTCTTCTGTCACTGACCTAACCAGAATTTAACCAAAACTAAGACAAATGTATATAACGAAGTAATAGCCTTCTGTCAGTGACGTAACCAGAATTTAACCGAAACTGAGACAACTGTAGATAATGAAGTAATAGTCTTCTGTCACTGACCTAACCAGAATTTAACCGAAACTGAGACAACTGTAGATAATGAAGTAATAGTCTTCTGTCAGTGATGTAACCGTAATTTAACCAATACTAAGACAACTGTATATAACGAAGTAATAGTCTTCTGTCAGTGACGTAACCAGAATTTAACCGAAACTGAGACAACTGTAGATAATGAAGTAATAGTCTTAAGTCAGTGACGTAACCAGAATTTAACCGAAACTGAGACAACTGTAGATAATGAAGTAATAGTCTTCAGTCAGTGACGTAACCAGAATTTAACCGAAACTGAGACAACTGTAGATAATGAAGTAATAGTCTTCTGTCAGTGATGTAACCGTAATTTAACCAATACTAAGACAACTGTATATAACGAAGTAATAGTCTTCTGTCAGTGACGTAACCAGAATTTAACCGAAACTGAGACAACTGTAGATAATGAAGTAATAGTCTTCTGTCAGTGACGTAACCAGAATTTAACCGAAACTGAGACAACTGTAGATAATGAAGTAATAGTCTTAAGTCAGTGACGTAACCAGAATTTAACCGAAACTGAGACAACTGTAGATAATGAAGTAATAGTCTTCTGTCAGTGACGTAACCAGAATTTAACCGAAACTGAGACAACTGTAGATAATGAAGTAATAGTCTTCCGTCAGTGACGTAACCAGAATTTAACCAATACTAAGACAACTGTATATAATGAAGTAATAGTCTTCTGTCAGTGACGTAACCAGAATTTAACCGAAACTGAGACAACTGTAGATAATGAAGTAATAGTCTTCAGTCAGTGACGTAACCAGAATTTAACCGAAACTGAGACAACTGTAGATAATGAAGTAATAGTCTTCTGTCAGTGATGTAACCGTAATTTAACCAATACTAAGACAACTGTATATAACGAAGTAATAGTCTTCTGTCAGTGACGTAACCAGAATTTAACCGAAACTGAGACAACTGTAGATAATGAAGTAATAGTCTTCAGTCAGTGACGTAACCAGAATTTAACCGAAACTGAGACAACTGTAGATAATGAAGTAATAGTCTTCAGTCAGTGACGTAACCAGAATTTAACCGAAACTGAGACAACTGTAGATAATGAAGTAATAGTCTTCTGTCAGTGATGTAACCGTAATTTAACCAATACTAAGACAACTGTATATAACGAAGTAATAGTCTTCTGTCAGTGACGTAACCAGAATTTAACCGAAACTGAGACAACTGTAGATAATGAAGTAATAGTCTTCTGTCAGTGATGTAACCGTAATTTAACCAATACTAAGACAACTGTATATAACGAAGTAATAGTCTTCTGTCAGTGACGTAACCAGAATTTAACCGAAACTGAGACAACTGTAGATAATGAAGTAATAGTCTTAAGTCAGTGACGTAACCAGAATTTAACCGAAACTGAGACAACTGTAGATAATGAAGTAATAGTCTTCAGTCAGTGACGTAACCAGAATTTAACCGAAACTGAGACAACTGTAGATAATGAAGTAATAGTCTTCTGTCAGTGATGTAACCGTAATTTAACCAAAACTAAGACAACTGTATATAATGAAGTAATAGTCTTCTGTCAGTGACGTAACCAGAATTTAACCGAAACTGAGACAACTGTAGATAATGAAGTAATAGTCTTCTGTCAGTGACGTAACCAGAATTTAACCGAAACTGAGACAACTGTAGATAATGAAGTAATAGTCTTAAGTCAGTGACGTAACCAGAATTTAACCGAAACTGAGACAACTGTAGATAATGAAGTAATAGTCTTCAGTCAGTGACGTAACCAGAATTTAACCGAAACTGAGACAACTGTAGATAATGAAGTAATAGTCTTCTGTCAGTGATGTAACCGTAATTTAACCAATACTAAGACAACTGTATATAACGAAGTAATAGTCTTCTGTCAGTGACGTAACCAGAATTTAACCGAAACTGAGACAACTGTAGATAATGAAGTAATAGTCTTCTGTCACTGACCTAACCAGAATTTAACCGAAACTGAGACAACTGTAGATAATGAAGTAATAGTCTTCTGTCAGTGATGTAACCGTAATTTAACCAATACTAAGACAACTGTATATAACGAAGTAATAGTCTTCTGTCAGTGACGTAACCAGAATTTAACCGAAACTGAGACAACTGTAGATAATGAAGTAATAGTCTTCCGTCAGTGACGTAACCGTAATTTAACCAATACTAAGACAACTGTATATAATGAAGTAATAGTCTTCAGTCAGTGACGTATCCAGAATTTAACCGAAACTGAGACAACTGTAGGTAATGAAGTAATAGTCTTCTGTCACTGACCTAACCAGAATTTAACCGAAACTGAGACAACTGTAGATAATGAAGTAACAGTCTTAAGTCAGTGACGTAACCGTAATTTAACAAATACTAAGACAACTGTATATAATGAAGTAATAGTCTTCAGTCAGTGACCTAACCAGAATTTAACCGAAACTGAGACAACTGTAGGTAATGAAGTAATAGTCTTCTGTCACTGACCTAACCAGAATTTAACCGAAACAGAGACAACTGTAGATAATGAAGTAATAGTCTTCCGTCAGTGACGTAACCAGAATTTAACCAATACTAAGACAACTGTATATAATGAAGTAATAGTCTTCAGTCAGTGACGTATCCAGAATTTAACTAAAACTAAGGCAACTGTATATAACGAAGTAATGGTCTTCTGTCAGTGACGTAACCAGAATTTAACTGAAACTGAGACAACTGTAGATAATGAAGTAATAGTCTTCCGTCGGTGACGTATCCAGAATTTAACCATAACTAAAACAACTGTATATAACGAAGTTATAGTCTTTAATCAGTGAAATACCCAGAATTTAACCGAAACTGAGACAACTGTAGATAATGAAGTAATAGTCATCTGTCAGTGATGTAACCATAATTTAACCAAAACTAAGACAATTGTATATAATGAAGTAATAGTCTTCCGTCAGTGATGTAGCCAGAATTTGACCAAAACTAAGACTACTGTAGATAAGGAAGTAATAATCTTCAGTCAGTGACGTAGCCAGAATTTGACTAAAACTAAGACAACTGTAGATAATGAAGTAATAATCTTCAGTCAGTGAAATAGCCAGAATTTGACCAAAACTAAGACAACTGTGTAACATAATTTCATTGTATGTTGCAAAATGCACTTGCAACTACATTGTGTCTTTTAATTTACGCTTTAAGTTTTTACTGTTTCAATTTTTTCGTAAATATGGGAGCATATTTAATTTACTCTTCAGTATTTACCAGACGAATTTAAACTTAAGTAATTTTATAAATAACTGGGAAAAGTTTTTAAAAATATTGAGAAAAAAATTATAACCTTTTATTTTTGTACAAGCTTACATATCTTGTATTACAACAAAATTAGAAAAATGGATGGCATATTCAGTAATTTATAAACCATTGTTTAATAGTTGTAAATTAATTCGTATAAATTTAAAATAAGACCAGCCTGATTTTGGACGATTTTGGTTAGAGGTATTAAAAAATCTTTTGTTACAAAATAAATAACTGCAATTATACTATGTTTTTAAAAGTCAAAATTATGCTCTGGGACTTGAGATCTTTGTTTTTATTCAAAATGGCGTTTTTAACGAAGCAGGGGTTCGAAGGCTATGTTTATGCTCTTTCCGAAGAGATGTATTCATATTCCGTTATCCAAAAACGATGTGAGAGTCATGGTTTTGTGATATCTAAAGCGCCGATAGGTAATAACGTCTAAAAGAAAGGAAAAACGTCAAATTGGAGCCTCAAGTGGGACAAAAATTCCAAACAAGCATCCAAGGAAAACATGAACATCTTCTACTCTTGAAAAAGTACGTTGTTAAATGTTAAAAGAAAATTCCACTAGTCAACTCACAGTTGCAAATTGATTAAAATGCTCGGTGTCTACTGTAAACAAAATGATACACGTTTATTTGGATCTTAAGAAAGCGAAAAAAAGCAATGTGCATCGTCTTTCTCTAAAGCATATCGCTGAACGAAGGACACGTTACAGAATACTGTATGAGACACATTTATCCAAAGAAAAATGGAAAAAATTGTCACAATAGATGAATCATGGGTGTATTTAAATGATTGCAACAAAAAAGATCCATTTATTATCATAAAAGGGGAGAAAAAAATTTAAGTTCATAGTCAAAGAATCGAAAGAAAGTTTTTTGAAGGGGTTCATGATTGTTGCTGGTTTTTCATATAATGGCAAGTTAAAAATAAAGAGAGTTGAAAACAATGTCAAGATTAACTCCAAATACTGTCAGGAACATATTTTATCGCCAATGTTTCGGAATGAAATACCATCGCTTTACCCGCCGTACCATCTATCTGTGGAACTCCATCAAGACAAAGCTAGCAGTCACACATCAAAATCCACTGCAAATTTCCTAAAAGAAATGGAACAAAAAACCATCATCAATGCAATACCCTTCACTGATATCCCTACTAAATCTCTCGATGTATCACTTATGGATTTTTGTGCTTTCGGGCTTTTAAAATCTGCATTATCCAAACGTCGTCCCACAACTCTTACAGGACTCTGGAAAGCTGTTCAGGAGGAATGGGATGGAATAACTCTTCTGACACTTCATAAGGCGTTATTATCCTGGAAATGACTGTGTCGCAAGATAGTTCAGAATAAGGGCTATCAAATAGGAAATTTCAAACACAAGAATTTTATGTAGTTGAGTTTTGTGACTTTAATATACATCGTCTAAAAAATGTGTGAACAGCCTCTGTATATGCACCAAAAGTAATGCTAAATTTTCCAAAATCCTGTGACTGGTTCTAATTTGAGAAAATAATTTTACTCTTTTCATTGCTGAAAACGATCTTTTAATACTTGCAGTGAAAACTAGTGATGACCATAATTTTCAAATAAATCTAAAAAATCATGTAATATATAAATTGATAATATTTTGGAGATTCCCCTGCCAGATACCTTCCTTATAAATAAGTCCTTGTTTAGAGTAGACCTAGTAATGACCACAATTTTTGACCTATTAGCAAAAGAAACATGCATTAAAAGTGAAAATGATCTCGAAGATGCAATTAAATATAGAAAACTCAATTATATGAAATACTTGAAAGTTCAGTTATAGCAGGGCCGTAGCCAGAAATTATTTTCGGAGGGGGACCAAGGGAGAAAGACATCTTTATTTGTGAATTATACTTCAATTGATGTAAGGAAAAGCACTGCATTTTCAGAATACAATACCGAAAATACAGTGTTGTATTTCCGGCCAGCGGCCTAGCAAAACTTTTATGGTCTCAGCGGTTTTTTTTTTTTTTTCTAAGAGAATAACTGTCCTTGTTCATTAACAGCTAGGCAGATAGCCCATAAACACACAAACGTGGGACATTGTCTATCAACAAAATGGTCTTTCAAAGTTTCGGGGGGGGCTGTCCCCCAAATCCCTCCCCCTGCCTACGGCCTTGAGTTATAGTATAACCTATAACTGATAGTATTGACCAAGCATTTCCTTTGGTTAATGCTGTGACTTTGGTTAATGCTGTGAAGATCCCTCCCCTTTGTTCAGAACACGAAAGACGGAAATCAGCTGATCTGAATTCCTCTTGTTTCGATCCGGCTACAATAGCGCGGCTACGCAGTGTCTGGGATGTTGACAGTTCGGTTGAATAGGCTCACATCCCTGATCGGTTGCGGTAATGAACCCGGAGGATTGCCTGAAGAAGTCAGGAATCGGGACAGCTAGCGAATGAGAATTCAACTAAAAACACCAGCTGTAACTGAGCTGGAGTTCTCAGGTAACTGGAATCGTAAATTACCAAAACACGGTTGGCGGGACCGTAACTGATCCCCAGGTATAAAAATCCTAGAATTTTGCGACTCGGGGCTTTCCTGCCATGTTAGAGCCAAAATGTATTCATTATTATTTTGGCCAAACTCCCATGTATTGCAGAACTAGAGGGCTTGGCCCAGGCAGTTCTGTGCCAACTACACCCTGTGATCGCCGAACGATGGCCGATTGGTTAGGGTGATGGTATTCGGTACCGGAGTTCGTGGGTTCGAATCCCACTGTGGCATGGATGTTCGTAGCCATTCGGAATCGGCTTTAGGCTGTAGGTCCCGGTCTCATTAGCTCTCGTGTTGCAAAAAAGTAGACCGTAGCACTCCAAACCAAACCAAACATCCTGTGATCCTGTGTGTGACTTGGGGCTTTTCGATATTTTTTACGTGCTTTGAGGCTTCCGCGACTTTTGACCGGAGCCAGTTTTTTAGTGATTACGTTCGGGAGACTCTTAAAGTCCGCTCACATAAGGAACGGCAGAGTCTCGAACACCGAACGGGGGATGGGTTTTGTTTGCATTGCACCCTGGAAAGGCCTCCCCATTTTGTGAGATTATTTAATCTTTTTTCCGACTGTGATCGTCGTGGTAATTTTATGCAAGCAACAATCGTCTACATTTCGACTTGTTTTGGGAGAATTAGAATCACTTTGTATATAACCAGTATGTACTCCAGAAAAAATAAAAGGATTTCCGATTCTGTTACGACTGTGATCCTTCTTCACGCTACTTCTTCACTGAAGAACACTGAAGCCGTCACAATAACCAGTTACAAAATCAAACTAAATTATTAGTTGAGATCATAAGTCTAGTGATTAAGCACAGTCTAACAAAATACTTGTCAAATCATCGAGTAAATTTAAAACTCTAGATTAAAAAACATTTAGGGTTCTTGAATTCTAAAAGGAAATTTTCATCAATTTAGTTTGTAGATCGCATTTCGAAAAAGTATTTGAAATTTTATTAGTTGAGATCATAAGTCTAGTGATTAAGCACAGTCTAACAAAATACTTGTCAAATCATCGAGTAAATTTAAAACTCTAGATTAAAAAACATTTAGGGTTCTTGAATTCTAAAAGGAAATTTTCATCAATTTAGTTTGTAGATCGCATTTCGAAAAAGTTTTGGGACTTGTTTTGGGACTTTGTTTTGGAAGAATTAGAATCCCTTTGTATATAACCAGTATTTGCTCCAGAAAAATAAAAGCGATTTCCAATTCTGTTACGACTGTGATCCTTCTTCACGCTACTTCTTCACTGAAGAACATTGAAGTCGTAACAATACTAAGTATTAACCAGTTACAAAATCAAACTAAATTATTACTTGAGATCATAAGTCTAGTGATTAAGCACAGTCTAACAAAATACTTGTCAAATCATCGAATAAATTTAAAACTCTAGATTAAAAAACATTTAGGGTTCTTGAATTCTAAAAGGAAATTTTCATCAATTTAGTTTGTAGATCGCATTTCGAAAAAGTATTTGAAATTTTATTAGTTGAGATCATAAGTCTAGTGATTAAGCACAGTCTAACAAAATACTTGTCAAATCATCGAATAAATTTAAAACTCTAGATTAAAAAACATTTAGGGTTCTTGAATTCTAAAAGGAAATTTTCATCAATTTAGTTTGTAGATCGCATTTCGAAAAAGTATTCGAAATTTTATTAGTTGAGATCATAAGTCTAGTGATTAAGCACAGTCTAACAAAATACTTGTCAAATCATCGAATAAATTTAAAACTCTAGATTAAAAAACATTTAGGGTTCTTGAATTCTAAAAGGAAATTTTCATCAATTTAGTTTGTAGATCGCATTTCGAAAAAGTATTTGAAATTTTATTAGTTGAGATCATAAGTCTAGTGATTAAGCACAGTCTAACAAAATACTTGTCAAATCATCGAGTAAATTTAAAACTCTAGATTAAAAAACATTTAGGGTTCTTGAATTCTAAAAGGAAATTTTCATCAATTTAGTTTGTAGATCGCATTTCGAAAAAGTATTTGAAATTTTATTAGTTGAGATCATAAGTCTAGTGATTAAGCACAGTCTAACAAAATACTTGTCAAATCATCGAATAAATTTAAAACTCTAGATTAAAAAAACATTTAGGGTTCTTGAATTCTAAAAGGAAATTTTCATCAATTTAGTTTGTAGATCGCATTTCGAAAAAGTATTTGAAATTTTATTAGTTGAGATCATAAGTCTAGTGATTAAGCACAGTCTAACAAAATACTTGTCAAATCATCGAGTAAATTTAAAACTCTAGATTAAAAAACATTTAGGGTTCTTGAATTCTAAAAGGAAATTTTCATCAATTTAGTTTGTAGATCGCATTTCGAAAAAGTTTTGGGACTTGTTTTGGGACTTTGTTTTGGAAGAATTAGAATCCCTTAGTATATAACCAGTATTTGCTCCAGAAAAAATAAAAGCGATTTCCAATTCTGTTAAGACTGTGATCCTTCTTCACGCTACTTCTTCACTGAAGAACATTGAAGTCGTAACAATACTAAGTATTAACCAGTTACAAAATCAAACTAAATTATTAGTTGAGATCATAAGTCTAGTGATTAAGCACAGTCTAACAAAATACTTGTCAAATCATCGAGTAAATTTAAAACTCTAGATTAAAAAACATTTAGGGTTCTTGAATTCTAAAAGGAAATTTTCATCAATTTAGTTTGTAGATCGCATTTCGAAAAAGTATTTGAAATTTTATTAGTTGAGATCATAAGTCTAGTGATTAAGCACAGTCTAACAAAATACTTGTCAAATCATCGAGTAAATTTAAAACTCTAGATTAAAAAACATTTAGGGTTCTTGAATTCTAAAAGGAAATTTTCATCAATTTAGTTTGTAGATCGCATTTCGAAAAAGTTTTGGGACTTGTTTTGGGACTTTGTTTTGGAAGAATTAGAATCCCTTTGTATATAACCAGTATTTGCTCCAGAAAAAATAAAAGCGATTTCCAATTCTGTTACGACTGTGATCCTTCTTCACGCTACTTCTTCACTCAAGAACATTGAAGTCGTCACAATACTAAGTTTTAACCAGTTACAAAATCAAACTAAATTATTAGTTGAGATCATAAGTCTAGTGATTAAGCACAGTCTAACAAAATACTTGTCAAATCATCGAATAAATTTAAACCTCTAGATTAAAAACATTTAGGGTTCTTGAATTCTAAAAAGAAATTTTCATCAATTTAGTTTGTAGATCGCATTTCGAAAAAGTATTTGAAATTTTATTAGTTGAGATCATAAGTCTAGTGATTAAGCACAGTCTAACAAAATACTTGTCAAATCATCGAATAAATTTAAAACTCTAGATTAAAAAACATTTAGGGTTCTTGAATTCTAAAAGGAAATTTTCATCAATTTAGTTTGTAGATCGCATTTCGAAAAAGTATTTGAAATTTTATTTGTTGAGATCATAAGTCTAGTGATTAAGCACAGTCTAACAAAATACTTGTCAAATCATCGAATAAATTTAAAACTCTAGATTAAAAAACATTTAGGGTTCTTGAATTCTAAAAGGAAATTTTCATCAATTTAGTTTGTAGATCGCATTTCGAAAAAGTATTCGAAATTTTATTAGTTGAGATCATAAGTCTAGTGATTAAGCACAGTCTAACAAAATACTTGTCAAATCATCGAATAAATTTAAAACTCTAGATTAAAAAACATTTAGGGTTCTTGAATTCTAAAAGGAAATTTTTCATCAATTTAGTTTGTAGATCGCATTTCGAAAAAGTATTTGAAATTTTATTAGTTGAGATCATAAGTCTAGTGATTAAGCACAGTCTAACAAAATACTTGTCAAATCATCGAATAAATTTAAAACTCTAGATTAAAAAACATTTAGGGTTCTTGAATTCTAAAAGGAAATTTTCATCAATTTAGTTTGTAGATCGCATTTCGAAAAAGTATTTGAAATTTTATTAGTTGAGATCATAAGTCTAGTGATTAAGCACAGTCTAACAAAATACTTGTCAAATCATCGAGTAAATTTAAAACTCTAGATTAAAAAACATTTAGGGTTCTTGAATTCTAAAAGGAAATTTTCATCAATTTAGTTTGTAGATCACATTTCGAAAAAGTTTTGGGACTTGTTTTGGGACTTTGTTTTGGGAGAATTAGAATCCCTTTGTATATACTGTATTTAGCCCTATTTACTCCAGAAAAAATAAAAGCGATTTCCAATTCTGTTACGACTGTGATCTTTCTTTACGCTACCTCTTCACTGAAGAACATTGAAGTCGTAACAATACTAAGTTTTAACCAGTTACAAAATCAAACTAAATTATTAGTTGAGATCATAAGTCTAGTGATTAAGCACAGTCTAACAAAATACTTGTCAAATCATCGAGTAAATTTAAAACTCTAGATTAAAAAACATTTAGGGTTCTTGAATTCTAAAAGGAAATTTTCATCAATTTAGTTTGTAGATCGCATTTCGAAAAAGTATTTGAAATTTTATTAGTTGAGATCATAAGTCTAGTGATTAAGCACAGTCTAACAAAATACTTGTCAAATCATCGAATAAATTTAAAAACTCTAGATTTAAAAACATTTAGGGTTCTTGAATTCTAAAAGGAAATTTTCATCAATTTAGTTTGTAGATCGCATTTCGAAAAAGTATTTGAAATTTTATTAGTTGAGATCATAAGTCTAGTGATTAAGCACAGTCTAACAAAATACTTGTCAAATCATCGAATAAATTTAAAACTCTAGATTAAAAAACATTTAGGGTTCTTGAATTCTAAAAGGAAATTTTCATCAATTTAGTTTGTAGATCGCATTTCGAAAAAGTATTTGAAATTTTATTAGTTGAGATCATAAGTCTAGTGATTAAGCACAGTCTAACAAAATACTTGTCAAATCATCGAGTAAATTTAAAACTCTAGATTAAAAAACATTTAGGGTTCTTGAATTCTAAAAGGAAATTTTCATCAATTTAGTTTGTAGATCGCATTTCGAAAAAGTATTCGAAATTTTATTAGTTGAGATCATAAGTCTAGTGATTAAGCACAGTCTAACAAAATACTTGTCAAATCATCGAATAAATTTAAAACTCTAGATTAAAAAACATTTAGGGTTCTTGAATTCTAAAAGGAAATTTTCATCAATTTAGTTTGTAGATCGCATTTCGAAAAAGTATTTGAAATTTTATTAGTTGAGATCATAAGTCTAGTGATTAAGCACAGTCTAACAAAATACTTGTCAAATCATCGAATAAATTTAAAACTCTAGATTAAAAAACATTTAGGGTTCTTGAATTCTAAAAGGAAATTTTCATCAATTTAGTTTGTAGATCGCATTTCGAAAAAGTATTTGAAATTTTATTAGTTGAGATCATAAGTCTAGTGATTAAGCACAGTCTAACAAAATACTTGTCAAATCATCGAGTAAATTTAAAACTCTAGATTAAAAAAACATTTAGGGTTCTTGAATTCTAAAAGGAAATTTTCATCAATTTAGTTTGTAGATCACATTTCGAAAAAGTTTTGGGACTTGTTTTGGGACTTTGTTTTGGAAGAATTAGAATCCCTTTGTATATATAACCAGTATTTGCTCCAGAAAAAATAAAAGCGATTTCCAATTCTGTTACGACTGTGATCCTTCTTCACGCTACTTCTTCACTGAAGTAACATTGAAGTCGTAACAATACTAAGTTTTAGATCGCAGTTACAAAATCAAACTTTGAAATTTTATTAGTTGAGATCATAAGTCTAGTGATTAAGCACAGTCTAACAAAATACTTGTCAAATCATCGAATAAATTTAAAACTCTAGATTAAAAAACATTTAGGGTTCTTGAATTCTAAAAGGAAATTTTCATCAATTTAGTTTGTAGATCGCATTTCGAAAAAGTATTTGAAATTTTATTAGTTGAGATCATAAGTCTAGTGATTAAGCACAGTCTAACAAAATACTTGTCAAATCATCGAATAAATTTAAAACTCTAGATTAAAAAACATTTAGGGTTCTTGAATTCTAAAAGGAAATTTTCATCAATTTAGTTTGTAGATCGCATTTCGAAAAGTATTTGAAATTTTATTAGTTGAGATCATAAGTCTAGTGATTAAGCACAGTCTAACAAAATACTTGTCAAATCATCGAGTAAATTTAAAACTGTAGATTAAAAAACATTTAGGGTTTCTTGAATTCTAAAAGGAAATTTTCATCAATTTAGTTTGTAGATCGCATTTCGAAAAAGTATTTGAAATTTTATTAGTTGAGATCATAAGTCTAGTGATTAAGCACAGTCTAACAAAATACTTGTCAAATCATCGAATAAATTTAAAACTCTAGATTAAAAAACATTTAGGGTTCTTGAATTCTAAAAGGAAATTTTCATCAATTTAGTTTGTAGATCGCATTTCGAAAAAGTATTTGAAATTTTATTAGTTGAGATCATAAGTCTAGTGATTAAGCACAGTCTAACAAAATACTTGTCAAATCATCGAATAAATTTAAAACTCTAGATTAAAAAACATTTAGGGTTCTTGAATTCTAAAAGGAAATTTTCATCAATTTAGTTTGTAGATCGCATTTCGAAAAAGTATTTGAAATTTTATTAGTTGAGATCATAAGTCTAGTGATTAAGCACAGTCTAACAAAATACTTGTCAAATCATCGAATAAATTTAAAACTCTAGATTAAAAAACATTTAGGGTTCTTGAATTCTAAAAGGAAATTTTCATCAATTTAGTTTGTAGATCGCATTTCGAAAAAGTATTTGAAATTTTATTTGTTGAGATCATAAGTCTAGTGATTAAGCACAGTCTAACAAAATACTTGTCAAATCATCGAGTAAATTTAAAACTCTAGATTAAAAAACATTTAGGGTTCTTGAATTCTAAAAGGAAATTTTCATCAATTTAGTTTGTAGATCGCATTTCGAAAAAGTATTTGAAATTTTATTAGTTGAGATCATAAGTCTAGTGATTAAGCACAGTCTAACAAAATACTTGTCAAATCATCGAGTAAATTTAAAACTCTAGATTAAAAAACATTTAGGGTTCTTGAATTCTAAAAGGAAATTTTCATCAATTTAGTTTGTAGATCGCATTTCGAAAAAGTTTTGGGACTTGTTTTGGGACTTTGTTTTGGAAGAATTAGAATCCCTTTGTATATAACCAGTATTTGCTCCAGAAAAAATAAAAGCGATTTCCAATTCTGTTACGACTGTGATCCTTCTTCACGCTACTTCTTCACTGAAGAACATTGAAGTCGTAACAATACTAAGTATTAACCAGTTACAAAATCAAACTAAATTATTACTTGAGATCATAAGTCTAGTGATTAAGCACAGTCTAACAAAATACTTGTCAAATCATCGAATAAATTTAAAACTCTAGATTAAAAAACATTTAGGGTTCTTGAATTCTAAAAGGAAATTTTCATCAATTTAGTTTGTAGATCGCATTTCGAAAAAGTATTCGAAATTTTATTAGTTGAGATCATAAGTCTAGTGATTAAGCACAGTCTAACAAAATACTTGTCAAATCATCGAGTAAATTTAAAACTCTAGATTAAAAAACATTTAGGGTTCTTGAATTCTAAAAGGAAATTTTCATCAATTTAGTTTGTAGATCGCATTTCGAAAAAGTATTTGAAATTTTATTAGTTGAGATCATAAGTCTAGTGATTAAGCACAGTCTAACAAAATACTTGTCAAATCATCGAGTAAATTTAAAACTCTAGATTAAAAAACATTTAGGGTTCTTGAATTCTAAAAGGAAATTTTCATCAATTTAGTTTGTAGATCGCATTTCGAAAAAGTATTTGAAATTTTATTAGTTGAGATCATAAGTCTAGTGATTAAGCACAGTCTAACAAAATACTTGTCAAATCATCGAGTAAATTTAAAACTCTAGATTTAAAAAACATTTAGGGTTCTTGAATTCTAAAAGGAAATTTTCATCAATTTAGTTTGTAGATCGCATTTCGAAAAAGTATTTGAAATTTTATTAGTTGAGATCATAAGTCTAGTGATTAAGCACAGTCTAACAAAATACTTGTCAAATCATCGAGTAAATTTAAAACTCTAGATTAAAAAACATTTAGGGTTCTTGAATTCTAAAAGGAAATTTTCATCAATTTAGTTTGTAGATCGCATTTCGAAAAAGTATTCGAAATTTTATTAGTTGAGATCATAAGTCTAGTGATTAAGCACAGTCTAACAAAATACTTGTCAAATCATCGAGTAAATTTAAAACTCTAGATTAAAAAACATTTAGGGTTCTTGAATTCTAAAAGGAAATTTTCATCAATTTAGTTTGTAGATCGCATTTCGAAAAAGTATTCAAAATTTTATTGATTATTTTTATGATGTTTAAATTCTGAATTTTATATGGTTCCGTGATAATTAACCCATATTGTACCACACCAACTAAATATTTCTGTAAGTTATTAAAACTTTATCTATATCATTAATATGGTGTAACTAAACATATAAAACCAACATTTTGAAAAAATATTTTTAATTTTGTAAGTAATTAGATGTCCAATAAATAGGACAACGGTCCAATACACTACTAAAATTTAACAAATATCACTTTCATTTCATTAGGCTGATTCATAGGTGAAATTTGAGGAAACAGTCAATGCAAAGTCCAACATTATATTTTAAGAACACTGCTGTTGGTTTTCCCTTGCAGTTCTTGAACTGTCATTTTTGGTAAGAGATAATAAAAAAGGGATATCCGTTGTAGGATGCTAACATCCATAATTTATATCCAAATTTTATAATCGGTATTGGACCGTCGTCCTAATTTTAGGAACCTTTTTATACTTAAGAAATACACGTGTAAAATATATTTTTGAACAAAACTTTCAGCTACATTATTAGCTCTGTTTATATACTACAAGTAACCTCCACACTGTTTGAAAAAATAATAATAATGAATATAATGAATATAATGAATAATAATAATGAATATAAAATTCAAGATTAAAAAATGACAATTTTTAAGGGGTTGCTGAAAATAAATTTTACAATACAATATAATTTGATTTCTCAGTTCTTTTTGTTATTATGCTAAAGTGTATCTATTTTAAAGATGTTAAAATAAAATCCACTGAGAAAATATTTATAACTTTATTATTAATAGAATTTTATTTACTGTCCTGTTTATAGGACAGCGGTCCAATATAGGTTAAATTGAATGTCATAAAATTAAAAACATATTCACTCTAAAGAAAAAATATATTTTCACTTTAAAGTAAATACTTTTCATAATGAGACAACTAAACTGATGAAAATTTTTCCCTTGGAATTTAAAAATTCTAATTTAAAAGAGTAAACAAAGCAGGTTGAGTTCTTAAATTTACTCACTAATTTCATAAGTTTTTTGGTAAACTGTAAATATAATTACAATATAGTGTAATATTCTGGACCTATTACAAGTTTAAAGTAATATCATCAGAAAAAAGTACTTTCTGGAAAATATAAAAAGAAAACGTAACACAAAATATAGAATGAATGCATTATATAGTTATAATGTTTTCTGACCAAACAAATTTAACTCCTTTGACAGTTTAAAAAATTTTTTAATTTGAGATCAAGTTTATCAAAGTTTTATTCCGGGCGATCTATAATATAACATTGGCATTTCTTTACTAAGAGATATTTTGCTCTCAAATCAATTTGTTTCAGCTTGTATCCTAAAAAAATAATTTCTGGAGAATACAATAAAAAGTAAGACCGAGCACAGAATGGAGGCATTATGTACTTAGAATATTTTTCTGACCGAGAAAATTTAAATCTAATTTAAAAAAGCAAATAAAGATAGAATTTTTAAATTTATTCACTGATTTGATAAGTTTTTTGGTAAACTCTAAATATAATTACAACTTAGTGTAATACTTTGGATGTACTAAAAGTTTAAAGTAATAACACAAGTTACAATTTAGCATAATACTTTGGATGTATTACAAGTTTAAAGTAGTAATACAAGTTACAATTTAGCATAATACTTTGGATGTATTACAATTTTAAAGTAGTAATACAAGTTACAATTTAGCATAATACTTTGGATGTATTACAAGTTTAAAGTAGTAATACAAGTTACAATTTAGCATAATACTTTGGATGTATTACAAGTTTAAAATAGTAATACAAGTTACAATTTAGTTTTATATACTTTGGATGTATGACAAGTTTAAAGTAGTAATACAAGTTACAATTTAGCATAATACTTTGGATGTATTACAAGTTTAAAATAGTAATACAAGTTACAATTTAGTGTTATACTTTGGATGTATTACAAGTTTAAAGTAGTAATACAAGTTACAATTTATTGTTATACTTTGCATGTATTACAAGTTTAAAGTAGTAATACAAGTTACAGTTTAGTGTTATACTTTGGATGTATTACAAATTTAAAGTAATAATACAAGTTATAATTTATTGTTATACTTTGGATATATTCCAAGTTTAAAGTAGTAATACAAGTTACAATTTATTGTTATACTTTGGATGTATGACAAGTTTAAAAGTAGTAATACAAGTTACAATTTATTGTTATACTTTGCATTTATTCCAAGTTTAAAGTAGTAATACAAGTTACAATTTATTGTTATACTTTGCATGTATTACAAGTTTAAAGTAGTAATACAAGTTACAATTTAGCATAATACTTTGGATGTATTACAAGTTTAAAATAGTAATATAAGTTACAATTTATTGTTATACTTTGCATGTATTACAAGTTTAAAGTAGTAATACAAGTTACAGTTTAGTGTTATACTTTGGATGTATTACAAATTTAGAAGTAATAATACAAGTTACAATTTAGTGTTATACTTTGGATGTATTACAAGTTTAAAGTTATATCATCAGAAAAAAAGTACTTTCTGGAAAATATAAAAAGAAAAAGTAAGACAAAGTATAGAATGAATGCAATATGTAGTTATAATGTTTTCTAGTTTAAATTTAAAAAAAAATTGAGATCACGTTTATAAATGTTTTATTCCAAACCATCTGTAGCACCTATTATCTTTTTACAAAAAAATTGTTTTTTGCCCAAATCAATTTGTTTAAGTTATGTCACCAGAAAAAGGACTTAGACTGGAAAAGAAAGGACTGGAGAATATAAGAAAAAATAAAACCTGGCATAGAATGGATACAATACACACTTATAATATTCTTTGTAAGACCAAATACAACCTCCCATGACAGTTTAAAAATTTTTTAAAATTTAGAATCACGTTTATAAAGGTTTTATTCCGGGTGATCTATAATATAACATTGTTATCTTTTTTACTAAGAAATATTTTGCTGTCAAACCCATTTGTTATAAGTTATATCATTGAAAAAGTATTTTTTGGAGAATATAAGAAAAAGTAAGACCGAGCATAGAATGGATGCATTATGTACTTATAATACTTTCTGACCGAGAAAATTTAACTCCTTTGAGAGTTAAAAAAAAAAAAAAAAAAAAAAAAAAGAGAGATCAAGTTTATCAAAGTTTTATTCCGGGCGATCTATAATATAACATTGGCATTTCTTTACTAAGAGATATTTTGCTCTCAAATCAATTTGTTTCAGCTTGTATCCTAAAAAAATAATTTCTGGAGAATACAATAAAAAGTAAGACCGAGCACAGAATGGAGGCATTATGTACTTAGAATATTTTTCTGACCGAGAAAATTTAAATCTAATTTAAAAAAGCAAATAAAGATAGAATTTTTAAATTTATTCACTGATTTGATAAGTTTTTTGGTAAACTCTAAATATAATTACAACTTAGTGTAATACTTTGGATGTACTAAAAGTTTAAAGTAATAACATCAGAAAAAAAGTACTTTCTGAAAAATATAAAAAGAAAACGTAAGACAAAATATAGAATAAATGCATTATGTAGTTATAATGTTTTCTGTACTACCAAATTTAACTCCTTTGACAGTTTAAAAAATTTGAGATCACGTTTATAAAAGTTTTAATCCAGGCGATCTATAATATAACATTATCTTTTTTTACTAAGAAATATTTTGCCGTCCAATCAATTTGTTTTAAGTTATATGATTAGAAAAAAGTAATTTCTGGAGAATACAAGAAAAAGTAAGACCGAGCATAGTATGGATGCATTATGTACTTAAAATACTTTCTAACCTTGAAAATTTAACTAATTCGACTGTTTAAATTTCTTAAAATCGAGATCCCATTTATAAATGTTTTATTACAGACCATCTATAGCATCGGTTATTTTTTTACTAAAAACTGTTTTAGCCTAAAGGAATTTGTTTTAAGTTATATCATCAGAAAAGGGACTTAGACTGGACAGGAAAGGATTGGAGAATATAAGAAAAACTAAAATCCGCCATAGAATGGATGCATTACGCATTTATAATATTCTTTGTCTGACCAAATACAACTCCTTTGACTTTTTAAAAAGTTTTCAAAATTTAAGATCATGTTTATAAAGGTTTTATTCCAGACGATCTATAATATAATGTTATATATTTACTAATAAAGATTTTGCTGTCAAATAAATTTGTTTTAAGTTATATGATTAGAAAAAGTATTTTATGGAGAATATAAGAAAAAGTAACACCGAGGATGGAATAGATGCATTATGTACTTATATTTTCTATCCCAGCAAATCTCTAACTCCTTTGACAATTTAGAAAATTTTCAAAATTTGAGATTACGTTTATAAAGGTTTTATTCCAGACGATCTATAATATAATGTTATATATTTACTAATAAAGATTTTGCTGTCAAATAAATTTGTTTTAAGTTATATGATTAGAAAAAGTATTTTATGGAGAATATAAGAAAAAGTAACACCGAGGATGGAATAGATGCATTATGTACTTATAATACTTTCTGACCGAGTAAATTTAACTCCTTTGAGAGTTTAGAAAAAAGATTTTTAATTTGAGATAACGTTTATAAATGTTTTATTACAGACCATCTATAGCATCGGTTATCTTTTTACTTAAAAAATGTTTTTTGCCCAAATGAATTTTTTTAAGTTATATCATCAGAAAAAGGACTTAGACCTGAAAGGAGAGCACTGGAGAATGTAAGAAAACTAAGGCCTGGCATAGAATGGAAGAATTACGCACATATAATATACTTTGTCCGATCAAAAACAACTACCTTGACAGTTTAAAAATTTTCAAAATTTAAAATCACATTTATAAAGGTATTATTCAAGACGATTTATAATATAACGTTATATTTTTACTAACAAATGTTTTGGTATCAAATCAGTTTGTTTTAAGTTATATCATTAGAAAAAGAATTTTCTAGAGAATATAAGAAAAAATAAAACCAAGCATGGAATGGATGCATTATGCACTTATATTTTCTATCCCAGCAAATCTCTATCCTTTGACAATTTAGAAAATTTTCAAAATTTGAGATTACGTTTATAAAAGTTTTATTCCAGACGATCTATAATCTAACGTTATATTTTTACTAACAAAGATTTTGCTGTCAAATCAATTTATTTTATGTTATACGATTAGAAAAAGTATTTTCTGGAGAATATAAGAAAAAGTAACACCGATGATGGAATAGATGCATTATGTACGTATAATACTTTCTGACCGAGTAAATTTAACTCCTTTGAGAGTTTAGAAAAAAGTTTTTTAATTTGAGATCACGTTTATAAAGGTTTTATTCCAGACCATCTATAGCATCGGTTATCTTTTTACTAAAAATTGTGTTTTGCCCAAATGGAATTTTTTTTAAGTTATAACATCATAAAAAAGACTTAGACTGGAAAGGAAAACACTGGAAAATGTAAGAAAAATTAGACCTGGCATAGAATGGAAGTATTAAGCACATATAATATTCTTTGTTCGAACAAAAACAACTACCTTGACAGTTTAAAAATTTTCAAAATTTAAAATCACGTTTATAAAGGTTTTATTCCGGGTGATCTATAAAATAATGTTATCTTTTTACTAACAAATGTCTTGCTGTCAAATCAATTTGTTTCAAACTATATCATTAAAAAAAGTATTTTCTGGAGAATATAAGAAAAAGTGAGACCTAGCATAGAAGGGATGCATTATGTACTTATAATATTTTCTATTTGAGCAAATTTAACTCTCTTAACAATTTAACTTTTTTTTTTTTTTTTTTTTTTTTTTTTTTTTTTTTTCATATCACGTTTATAAAGGCTTTATTCCAGACCATCTATAGCTTCGGTTATCTTTTTACTAAAAATTGTGTTTTGCCCAAATGGAATTTTTTTAAAGTTATAACATAATAAAAAAGACTTAGACTGGAAAGGAAAGGACTGGAGAATATAAGAGAATATCTTGCACAGAATGGATACATTACGCACTTTTAATATTCTTTGTCCGACCAAATACAACATTTTAAAAAATTTTCAAAATTTGAGCACTTATAATATTTTTTGTCCGAGCAAATCTCCATCCTTTGACAATTTAGAAAATTTTCAAAATTTGAGATCGCGTTTATAAAAGTTTTATTCCAGGCGATCTATAATATAACATTGTTATCTTTTTACTAAGAAATGTATGGTATCACTGATATGGTTGGTATTTCAATCTTTTCAATAATATACACATTTAAAATGTTAGCATTGCTTCAAAGTATTTTTAAGCAAATGAAGGCTTTCTTTAGGCTTTAAATTATGGAATAAATTTTATTTACTGACTTTTGAAACCCACCAAACAACATACACATTCTAGTTTGTTATTAACAAAAGGAAATTCATGTTTTCCGGCAGTATGCCGGTAAACATAAGCAAACTCTGAGATGTACCAAAAAATTAATGTGTATTTTTTTAAATTTGGGGCCCCCTTAGAGTGGGGGCCCGGAATGCCCCGCCGTAAATCAGGCCCTGCTTGACAGAGATGACATAAATATATATAGCTTAGAGACTTAAGTCGCAAGATAGATCGATGAAGTTTTCTTTTTCATTCACATTTAGTTTACTTTCTGCGATGTAACAATAATAACAAGCAAAATTCGTCATAAGTTCTGTTAGTTTTTCTTTTCTTAATCTGAATATTAATGAAACTGTATGTTAGTTGTGTTGCACTTTATTATAAATAATCATCCGTTTTTTCTGAGGACCAGTAAAAATATTTCACGGACCACCATTTGGCGACTGGTGTACTAAACTATCTAGGATTTTAAAATATAGCTGTTAAATAATAAATTTAAAATTTTCTATAATGAAATACATCATTGCCTCTCTACCTGACTAATTTAAGCATTTAAAAATAATTTACCTTCATTTGAATGTGACACAATTTGTATTTTGCAACAATAAATATTTGATTTCTTATCAAATTTATTATTAATATCCATTTATTTCTGTCGTTTTTCGTGCAAAAAGTGGTAAAATATCAGATGTCGTAAAAAAAAATACCACGCTCGCGCAATTATACAATAAAATTGCTTAGCTTTCATGCTGGAAGGATATTAGTCCCTCTCGTCAACGGCAGATGGCAGCACATGTGTTATTTTAATATTTAATTTCCTGTAATGAATATGATAGTTCCTAATTTAGCAAGTACTATTTCATCTATACTGATAAATAAAACAGATATTGTGTGCATGTTTGTAATTACATTTTCGCATAGGAAAAAGTGATCTAGAGTCCCCAATCCAAAGTTGGCACAATAAATTGATCTTTGCCAGATATAGCAAATATTGAAAGCGTACGAAGCTCCTTTTTCAATTTTCGATTTTGTATTTTAGTAATAAACGAAAACAATTAAATGAGGGTATCTGGCAAAGAGCAACGCCATTTTAATTTATAGAATGCGTTCGAAGAAAGAAAGATCGTTGTTTTTTAACTAAGATCGTCAACAGTTACGTTACTTTTAATTACTGCTTTTTTTTCTTTTCCAAAGCAGATAGAAATATAGACTTAAATCTTTATACGAAACAAGACTGCGAAGTTGGTTACTCATTTAGTATCATCCAAGGAGTACGTGTAGTTTAAAGAATGCTACGGATATGAATAACATTTATCAAGCTGTGCCCTCGTATTTT
Source organism: Pardosa pseudoannulata (assembly GCA_032207245.1). Taxonomy (NCBI): domain Eukaryota; kingdom Metazoa; phylum Arthropoda; class Arachnida; order Araneae; family Lycosidae; genus Pardosa; species Pardosa pseudoannulata. The sequence continues at coordinate 5,796,582 of CM063507.1, read as the reverse complement.
AGAAGCAGAAGACTTCCCCCAGGCTTGGAGAGCTATGTCCAGAGATATCGTTTGGGAACTTGGAGAACATTTCGACCACGAACCTATTTTACGAGCTCCAACCGCTAGCTCGAGAAAACTAAGGCCTGGCATAGAATGGAAGAATTACGCACATATAATATTCTTTGTCCGATCAAAAACAACTACCTTAACAGTTTAAAAATTTTCAAAATTTAAAATCATGTTTATAAAGGTATTATTCAAGACGATTTATAATATAACGTTATATTTTTACTAACAAATGTTTTGGTATCAAATCAGTTTGTTTTAAGTTATATCATTAGAAAAAGAATTTTCTAGAGAATATAAGAAAAAATAAAACCAAGCATGGAATGGATGCATTATGCACTTATATTTTCTATCCCAGCAAATCTCTATCCTTTGACAATTTAGAAAATTTTCAAAATTTGAGATTACGTTTATAAAAGTTTTATTCCAGACGATCTATAATCTAACGTTATATTTTTACAAACAAAGATTTTGCTGTCAAATCAATTTATTTTATGTTATACGATTAGAAAAAGTATTTTATGGAGAATATAAGAAAAAATAAAACCAAGCATGGAATGGATGCATTATGCACTTATATTTTCTGTCCCAGCAAATCTCTATCTTTTGACAATTTAGAAAATTTTCAAAATTTGAGATTACGTTTATAAAAGTTTTATTCCAGACGATCTATAATCTAATGTTATATTTTTACAAACAAAGATTTTGCTGTCAAATCAATTTATTTTATGTTATACGATTAGAAAAAGTATTTTATGGAGAATATAAGAAAAAATAAAACCAAGCATGGAATGGATGCATTATGCACTTATATTTTCTATCCCAGCAAATCTCTATCCTTTGACAATTTAGAAAAATTTCAAAATTTGAGATTACGTTTATAAAAGTTTTATTCCAGACGATCTATAATCTAACGTTATATTTTTACTAACAAAGATTTTGCTGTCAAATCAATTTATTTTATGTTTTACGATTAGAAAAAGTATTTTCTGGAGAATATAAGAAAAAGTAACACCGATGATGGAATAGATGCATTATGTACGTATAATACTTTCTGACCGAGTAAATTTAACTCCTTTGAGAGTTTAGAAAAAAGTTTTTTAATTTGAGATCACGTTTATAAAGGTTTTATTCCAGACCATCTATAGCATCGGTTATCTTTTTACTAAAAAATGTTTTTTGCCCAAATGAATTCTTTTAAGTTATAACATCAGAGAAAGGACTTAGACAAGAAAGGAAAACACTGGAGAATGTAAGAAAAATTAGATCTGGCATAGAATGGAAGTATTAAGCACATATAATATTCTTTGTCCGATCAAAAACAACTACCTTGACAGTTTAAAAATTTTCAAAATTTAAAATCACGTTTATAAAGGTTTTATTCAAGGCGATCTATAAAATAATGATGTCTTTTTAGTAACAAATGTCTTGATGTCAAAGCAATTTGTTTCAAACTATATAATTAGAAAAAATATTTTCTAGGGAATATAAGAAAAAGTGAGACCTAGCATAGAAGGGATGCATTATGTACTTATAATATTTTCTATTTGAGCAAATTTAACTTTCTTAACAGTTTAACTTTTTTTTTTTTTTTTTTAAATTTCATATCACGTTTATAAAGGTTTTATTCCAAACCATCTATAGCTTCGGTTATCTTTTTACTAAAAATTGTGTTTTGCCCAAATGGAATTTTTTTAAAGTTATAACATCATAAAAAAAGACTTGGACTGGAAACGAAAGGACTGGAGAATATAAGAGAATATCTTACACAGAATGGATGCATTACGCACTTTTAATATTCTTTGTCCGACCAAATACAACAGTTTAAAAAATTTTCAAAATTTGAGCACTTATAATATTTTTTGTCCGAGCAAATCTCCATCCTTTGACAATTTAGAAAATTTTCAAAATTTGAGATCGCGTTTATAAAAGTTTTATTCCAGGCGATCTATAATATAACATTGTTATCTTTTTACTAGGAAATATATGGTTTACTAAGAAATGTATGGTATCACTGATATGGTTGGTTTTTCAATCTTTTCAATAATATACACATTTAAAATGTTAGCACTGCTTCAAAGTATTTTTAAGTAAATGAAGGCTTTCTTTAGGCTTTAAATTATGGAATAAATTTCATTTACTGACTTTTGAAACCCACCAAACAACATACACATTCCAGTTTATCATTAACAAAAGGAAATTCTCTGAGAGCAAACTCTGAGATGTACCAAAATATTAATGTGTATATTTTTAAATTTGGGGCCCCCTTAGATTAGGGGCCCTGGGCCAGTGCCCGGAATGCCCCGCCGTAAATTAGGCCCTGCTTGACAGAGATGACTGAAATATATATAGCTTAGAAATTTAAGTCGCAAGATAGATCTGTGAAGTTTTCTTTTTCGTTCACATTTAGTTTGCTTTCTGCGAGGTAAAAATAATAAAAAGCAAAATTCGTCATAAGTTCTGTTAGTTTTTCGTTTTTTAATCTGAATGTTAATGAAACTTTATGTTAGTTGTGTTGCACTTTATAATAAATAATCATCCGTTTTTTTTCTGAGGACCACTAAAAATATTTCACGGACCACCATTTGGCGACTGGTGTACTAAACTATCTAGGATTTTAAAATATAGCTGTTAAACAATAAATTTAAAATTTTCTATAATGAAATACATCATTGCCTCTCTACCTGACTAATTTAAGCATTTAAAAATAATTTACCTTCATTTGAATGTGACATAATTTGTATTTTGCAACAATAAGAATAAATTTTTGATTTCTTATCAAATTTATTATTAATATCCATTTATTTCTGTCGTTTTTCGTGCAAAAAGTGGTAAAATATCAGATGTCGTAAAAAAAAAAAAAAAAAAAAATACCGCGCTCGCGCAATTATACAATAAAATTGCTGAGCTTTCGTGCTGGAAGGATATTAGTCCCTCTCGTCAACGGCAGATGGCAGCACATGTGTTATTTTAATATTTAATTTCCTGTAATGAATATGATAGTTCCTAATTTAGCAAGCACTATTTCATCTATTGTGATAAATAAAACAGATATTGTGAGCATGTTTGTAATTAAATTTTCGCATAGGAAAAAGTGATCTAGAGTCCCCAATCCAAAGTTGGCACAATAAATAGATCTTTGCCAGATATAGCAAATATTGAAAGCGTACGAAGCTCCTTTTTCAATTTTCGATTTTGTTTTTTAGTAATAAACGAAAACAATTAAATGAGGGTATCTGGCAAAGAGCAACGCCATTTTAATTTATAGATTGCGTTCGAAGAGAGAAACATCGTTGTTTTTTAACTAAGATCGTCAACAGTTACGTTACTTTTAATTACTGCTTTTTTTTCTTTTCCAAAGCAGATAGAAATACAGACTTAAATCTTTATACGAAACAAGGCTGCGAAGTTGTTACTCATTTAGCACCATCCAAGGAGTACGTGTAGTTTGAAGAATGCTACGGATATGAATAGCATTTACCAAGCTGTGCCCTCGTATTTTAGAAGCCACGGGGGGGGGGGGGGGGGGGGGGGGGGGGGGGGGGGGGGGGTGTGTGTGTGGGGGGGGGGGGGGGTGGGGGGGGGGGGGGGGGGGGGGGGGGGGGGGCACCCCACCCAAGGGGGGGGAACAACGGGGGGGGGGGGGGGGGGGGGGGGGGGAAGACTTCCCCCAGGCTTGGAGAGCTATGTCCAGAGATATCGTTTGGGAACTTGGAGAACATTTCGACCACGAACCTATTTTACGAGCTCCAACCGCTATTAATGAACACAGAGGATCTTTGGCTAGCTCGAGGCTTGGACACCCCCCCTCACACACACACGTTATGATTTGGTGTGGTTTGGTTTTGGAGCGCTACGGTCTACTTTTTGCAACATGAGGGCTAATGAGACCGGGACCTACTGCTTAAAGCCGATTCCGAACGGCTACAAACATATATGCCATAGTGGGATTCGAACCCACGAACTCCGGTTCCGAAGGCCAGCACCCTAACCATTCGGCCATCGTTCGGCCACACTTTTTATGAGGTCGACGCCTTTGCCAACTGAGCTACTGTGGTTGACTGGAGGAAAATAAGATTCATAATTCTAATTAATTAGTTTGCATGAATAACTCCTTAGTACTACAAGTAAAAATTTTATCAAAGATAATTTTATTACATTTATTGTGATAATTTTATGCACATTAATATCTCTTAACTCCCCATCCCCATTCGCTTATCGCCGAACGATGGCTGATAGGTTAGGGTGCTGGCCTTCAGTACCGGAGTACGTAGGTTCGAATCCCAATTTGGCATGGATGTTCGTAGCCTTCCGGAATTGGCTTTAAGCTGTAGTTCCCGGTCTCATTAGCCTTCGGGTTGGAAAAAAAAAAATTAGACCTTAGCTCTCTTAACCAAACCAAAACCCATCCCCTTATCACTAAGCACACGATTAAAGGGATATTTTTTTTTTCTAAAGAGGAATTCTAAAAGAAAGGTATGCATAAAATTATCCTCATGATAACTTCAGTCCAAATTTGTTTAGCTATTTTGAAATGGTGTTTGAAAGAATGTAGTTAAACCCATGGGTTCTAAAAAAATTTTAATTTTTACTTTTCCTGCATTTTTATTTCATATTACTTTTTTAAGTGTGACGCAAAATAATTTCAAATGTTTTAAGTGTACTTTCAAGATTGAGAAACCTGCCTTAAAGGATTGTTTCATCGTGGTATTATATATGTTACCGGCAAAGTATGAAACTCCGGCGTTCTATAGAATGCCTAGGCATTGTATAGAATGCTGGGTGATTTTAGGCAAAGTATGAAATATGGGAATTATTACATACTTTCCCTAAGAATTGCATATAATACCTAGGCATTCTATAGAATGACAAATGCTGTTTAGGCAAAGTATGAAAAAGAAAGGTCCTAAGAAGGCTGTTATATAAATGACGTTCATTTCTCAAAAATACAAATGTTATTCTGGAAAAAATAAGAGTGCCATTAAAAAAAAAAAATTATTCAAAATGCGTAGAGAAAAAAATGAAAGTTGTACAAAACAAAATTTATGCCTTTCTTATTAAGGGATACAAAATTTTCATATAAAAAATAAGAAATTAAAATTAAGCTACTTGTTACAACATGGCAGGCTTGAATGGCATTTTGAATTACATTTCATTACATTTTTCACACAAAGACATTTCTTATTTCGGTACTTTGTTTTACACATACATTTGACGAATCCTTGATCGCTTCCATTGGACTGAGCAATTGCAACTGACCGGAAAGGAATTCCTTGTTTAGGAATATCTTCAATTCTAATCTCTTAGGGCATAAAGTAAATTGTGACCTCGCATATACTTGTTTTAAAATTCCTTCGGAAGTTCCAAGTCGGTAGAAACCATCCTCTGTCACACTCATTACAACTGCCAATATATTGCACGAATCACCTAGCCCCTTGTCGACGTCGGGAATAATAACTCGTACAGTAGTTCCCAAAGAAGCAGTTGTAATTTTTTTTCCGAATTCATTTTCATTTTTTTAGTTTGTATTTCCATATTGATTTTAGAATTCATTTTACCTTCAATAGCATTTTTAGTTTTTATGCAGTTTTCAGTTAGCATGGCCACAGAAGGTATGAATTTTTTGACGACACTTCTTGCATGCAAGTGCATCACTTGTTTCCTTTAAACACATACAACAGGTATCAGAAACGGAAATCTCTTCGTTAAGCATTTCTTCATCATGTTGGTTTAATCCACTATCGACTATAATCTCATTCGTGTTTTTTGAAACAGGCTCTTTTTCTTGCATAATATGATTAGCATCACCTTTTTCCATTATTTGGAAGCTATCTATTACTTTTTCTAGCTGCTCTTCTGTATTTATGCCTTCTAAAACACCTTCGGGTAGAAAAGATGATTAAGTCTTACCTTAGGTTTGCAGCCAAAAAGAGCTTCATATGGTGTTCTTTTGATCCCAGAATGATAAGCTCTATTTTTCATAAATTGAACGAAATGCAGTCCTTCACTCCAACGGTCAGATTTGTTGCCTTGCATCCAAGTACAGAGCATATTTTCGATATCTTGATTAGCTCTTTCGACACTACCCTGGCTTTGTGGATGGCGAGACTTCCCATGGACGATCTTCAGTGCTGGCCAAAACTCCTTCAAGCTGGACACTACATTATTGGCAAATTCCCTACCATTGTCAGACTAATATAGATGGCGCTCCAAGCAAGGAGATTATGTCCACTAGGTTGTTAGCTACATCTTCAGCTGTTTTTGACGTTAGAGACTTGAGAATCACAAATTTTGTGAGATGATCTTGGTACTCCATAATAAATTTGTATTCTCTATCTGGCTGAGACTGAAAGTCAATAAGATCTACCTGACAACGGGAATTAAATTCGAAAAAAAAATCATAGGTTTCACAACAATGCCCGTTTTAATACCTTTCTGTTTTTTCTGGCAGGGTTCACAAAGGTGGATGTGCAGTTCAATATCGTGACGTGTAACGTTTTTGTATTTGGTTGAAAGTTCTTTCAACATTCTATCACGTCCTCCATGTCCAATAGCCAAATAAGCTTCATGAAGTACGTGAAATAATTCAGAGTCCGTGACGTAATACTGTATAGTACTTACGCCTTCTTTAACAGGGTAAATGAGTTTACTTTTGTTTTCCACAATCATCACATCATAGCGATTTAGCAACCAATAGCCCCTGGGTTTCTTCTTAGTAGTCATTTTGGCTTCTTGTACGTCATTTATTAATTTCTGGTAAGTAGTTTCGGTTAAAAAAAAATTGTTTTTTGCGGCATTAACTCGAATTTTGGACAGTTCATCATCATAACGTTGTTTCATGTCCACAGACCATGAGTCCTTCTCCAACACTAAAGCTTGCTCCTCCATTTTCATGCAGCACAATAAAAAAACAATTTATTGTTGAACCAATTTAAAGTAAAATTGCGTGCTTTGACACTCCCGAACAAACCGCAAAGTGCAATTGACAAATTCTGAGCCTGAGGCACGCGTTAAAAGTCACGTACCTTACCACGTGATATTCCAAACGATACGGAGATGTATTTCATACTTTGCCGGTCTCTCATTTGGCATTCTATAGAATGCCTAGGAAATGTGTGAAATACGAATCGTTTCATACATTGCCGGCTAGTTTCAGACATTCTATACAATGCCTAGGCATTGTATAGAATGCCGGATTTCAAACTTTACCGGTAACATATACAAAAATCTATAGATCTTCAGTATTTAGGATGAGAAACACTGCCTTAAAGGGTTGTTTGTTTCATGGTGGCGTTATGTATATGTATTTAGATCTCTAAGTTCATAAACACTGCCTTGGGCTTGTTTTATGGTGACATTATATAAATACGTCTTTAAATCTTTAGCTTGAGAATCCCTACCTTAAAGGGTTGTTTTATTGGGATATTATATACGAAACTCTGTAGATCTTTAGTCTTTAGGTTGAGAAACAATGCCTTAAAGTGTTGTTTTATTGTGGTATTATATACGAAAATCTGTAGATCTTTAGTCTTTAGGTTGAGAAACAATGCCTTAAAGGGTTGTTTTATTGTGGTATTATATAGGAAACTCTATAGATCTTTAGTCTTTAGGTCGAGAAACAATGCCTTAAAGGGTTGTTTTATTGTGGTATTATATACGAAACTCTATAGATCTTTAGTCTTTAGGTTGAGAAACAATGCCTTAAAGGGTTGTTTTATTGTGGTATTATATACGAAACTCTGTAGATCTTTAGTCTTTAGGTTGAGAAACAATGCCTTAAAGGGTTGTTTTATTGTGGTATTATATACGAAACTCTGCAGATCTTTAGTCTTTAGGTAGAGAAATAATGCCTTAAAGGGTTGTTCTATTGTGGTATTATATACGAAAATCTGTAGATCTTTAGTCTTTAGGTTGAGAAACAATGCCTTAAAGGGTTGTTTTATTGTAGTATTATATACGAAACTCTATAGATCTTTAGTCTTTAGGTTGAGAAACTTTGCCTTAAAGGGTTGTATTATGTTGACGTTATATGCATGTCTTTAGATCTTTAGGTTGAAAAACACTGCCTTAAAATACTGTTTCATGGAAAGGTTATGTAAGTCTTCATGTGAGAAACACTACCTTAAAGGGTTGTTTTATCGAGGTATTATATACGAATCTCTATAGACCTTTACCCTTAAGTTGAGAAACAATGCCTTAAAGGGTTGTTTTATCGTGGCATCATAAATAAAACTCTATAGATCTTTAGACTTAAGGATGAAAAATATTGCCATAATAGTATGTTTCACGCTGGCGTTAATTACATAACTCTTTACATATATACTCTTTAGGTTGAGAAACGTTGCCTTAAAGGGTTGTATTATGTTGAAGTTATATGCATGTCTTTAGATCTTCAGGTTGAAAAACATTGCCTTAAAAGACTGTTTCATGGAGGGGTTATGTAAGTCTTCAGGTGAGAAACACGATTTTAAAGTGTTGTATTATAATAGTCGTGTTATATACATAAATCTTTAAATCTCTGGTAGGTAAAGTGCTTACTTAAAAAATATGTGTAAAAAAAAGATGGGGTTAAGGTTGAACCCTCTTCTCACTTCTCCTCGCTTACCCCTCGCTACATTTTCAAGGTTAAGGTTGAAACTGAAATTTTATGCACTCCGATTGTCCTTGATATCGTCGGAAACACGAGAAGGCGTTTATGCGTTCTGATAGTAATCGCTATCGATCAAGTCTGGATGGGACGCGCCATTGTTGCGCGACATGTGTTATAAAACTGAGAATCGGAAGTCATCCGAGACAAAGCATCCAAAAATGCGTTGCCATTCGACACTTCGGCAACATTTGGCTTCTCTGAAAGGCTGTCGAAGTGAGATACTCTCCACAGATAAGAAGCTCTCGTATTTCCCTAACAAACAACCGATTTGCACTCAGTTTTGACGTTTACGGAAAAGAAAAAAAAAAGGCAGTTGTCACGGCTCGATCTGCTACAAAATTGATTGCCACATAGAGCAGTTGTATAAAGTGTAAAGTAGTTCAAGAGTGAAAAAAAGAAGGGTGGAGAGAGAACTTCCAATATCATTTGATCAGAAAGATAAAAAGTTATCCAGTGATGAAGAACGAAAACGTAAAAAAAAATTATCTGCAAAAGTCGCACGATTGATATAAAAATATCATGAACTTTATACAGGGCGCATAGTAAAATGTTTGATTGGCCTCTTTTCAGCAATCGTTGGACTAAAATATATACTTTCAAGTACAAGAATAATAGATAAGGATTCCTATTTTGGTAATTTTAACACATTGTGTTCGGTACATTTCGCAGCGGAATTGTACCGGGAGCACGTGTTTTGCGCGTCAATTTAGTTATTCAGTTAAATCTCAATAGATCGAAAATTATTTCATTTTTTAACCAACTTTTCGTATTTTATATTGAAATATATAAACAAATATATAAATAGACAAATATATAAATAACAACCGTAAGATTTTTGTAAACAAAAAATATATTTTTAGTGGATAAATTTATAATAGTGTCGTAAATACGAAAAATCAAATAGAAATAGTAGTATATAGTTTTAATTTTTTCGAATTATGTTATATATAAATATTTTTACATTTAAGGTGATTCACTTTTTTCACCCTTATTTTAGGTTGATTTTAGGTGATTCACTAGTCCAGGGTATAAGAAATGTGTTGCGTTAAAAACATTGAAATAATTTAATTTATTAAAAAATTAGACCTTTTGAAGAAAAACCCGATTTTTTTACTAAATGCTCTTTATTTCTTGGAAATTTTATAAAAACTTCTCCAAGAATAAATTTTTTAAGTGCAGTTAGTTCTCTATGATAATATAAAAAATAAATCTAAAAATGTAAAAACATGAACTAGATTCTAAAAAAAAAAGTTCTCTGAACGTAGATGGTACCTTAATTTGCCCCGTTTGCCCTGTCAGAAATTAGGCCCTGGTGGGGCTTCAAACCAAAACAATCTACTTTGTACAAGAAAGTAAAAACGAAAGCAAGGAAAGAAACTACCAAAAATAGATTTTTTTTCCTTCGCACATTGTTCAAGGTCTTTTTGCATACTACCAATTCCCATTCATGTTTTTAAATGACCTCATGAATATACCAATTCGTTTTTTGAATGGAACATAAGGCGAAAATTAAAATAAAAAAGAAAGAAACTGGTAAAACAAGCTAGCCTAAACTTCTCGGAAAAGAAATAAAAAAACTAAAATCTCATCCCATGAGGCTCATTCCATCTCTAACCCGTTGGGCTCACTGACCTTGTAAGCGGGTTTTTTCAATGCCAAACTGTTGATGAGAGTTCAATGTTTCTCTCTCAGCCCACTTAAATTCAGCAAGGCGGGGAAAAAAATCTGGTTCCATAAGAGATCATGGTCGGTGCCATAATAAATGTGAGAAGTGAGGCAAGACAATGTTCTTTATCGTCACAACCGATGGCATACCAACGAGATGGAGAGGGCAAGGACGGCGAGCAATTGACCTCCTCTTTAAGTAAGGTCAAACACCCTCAAGGGCAAAACAAACTGTTGGGGGCCCTTCCTTTTTTCTGACACCAGTCATCAGACCAAATAGAGAGAAAAAGCATTTCATTTCATGGCCTCCTGAATGATATAAAATCATTTACAAAGAAAGACCGACTGCAGGGTTGTTTTGGGAAGAAAAAACGAAATTTTTTTTAATTTTATAAGAACTGAAATGAATGAAGGTTCTTTATTAGAAATTAAATATTTTTGAGAAGTAAAGAAAATGATGCTGTTCAAAAATCCTTCACTATAAATAAGATGATTTCTTTATGTCTGTGCACGTATTACTTAAGCGTTTGGTGTGGAGACCTACAGTCTATTTTTCTGCTACAAGAAGGTTAATGGGACCGGGACGTACTGCTTAAAGCCGATTCCGAACGGCTAAGGACATCCATGCTACCGGTGAGATACGAAACCACGAACTCTGATACCGAAGAGTAGAGCCTTACTAACTAAACTATGGTTCGGCACCTCTTCGCCACAGAATGTTTTGTCTATTCTATAAACATTATAACTTCCTAACTTATTGACAGCAATGCAGGATATTGCTATCTTATCCTGTATTTGCTCTTAAATAATCTTAATATATAATAAAAAGTTAATGATAACAACAGACCAAAATCTTTTGTCTATTTTATAAACATTATAACTCCCTAATTTATTGAGAACAATACAGGATATTTCTATCATATCCTGTATTGCTCTCAAATAATAATTTCAATAAGCATATAATAAAAATTTAATGATAACAAAAGACCGGAACGTTCTGTCTGTTCTATAAACGTTATAACTCCCTAATTTATTGAAATGCAGGATATTTCTATCATATCCTATATTGCTATCAATATATAACCTCAATATATAACCTCAACAAATAATTACAATTAATAATAAATTCCAATGGAGCAATTTCACGCAAAGTCACGAACTACCTTAATGTCCTTCCCATTAATTTTCATGTTTACGACAGCTAATAAACACACAATAAGCTGCCCTTCCGTTTGTTCAGTATCGTCATAAGTTAAGTTGTGCCCTACTACATGAAATCGCCTTATAAGAGTGCTACCATATTGTGTGATGTCACATGTAACTTTTGCGCCATAATAACGTCAAAAGTCGCCAGAGATAGGAAAATGGCATCATAAATTTCCCTTTCTATGCGTCATAATGACGACTTCTGACATCATTGGGACGCGTCTGTCACCTGTGACGTATCTCGACTGCTATATGGTAGCAATCTAAAAGTGTATAATAAAAATTTAAGGATAACAGTAAAACAGAATATAATTCCAAAAGTCAACGCTGCTTGAAAACGGATTCAATAACCAGAGATTAATCTAGATCCTTTTCTTTCTTCAAACAAAGCCACGTGTATCACATGTCTACTGCGTGATCCATTCATGGAGTTTAAAGAAATTCACTGGAAGAATCTATAAAACTGGGTTAGATGGGAAGTATCTAGAAATCATATTTAATAGAATCAAATGCGTAGTAAAAGATATAAAGTACTTTATTTAATCTATAAACATTATGCCGCATAATTTATTGAGAACAATACAGGATATTTCTATCGTTCCATTCCATTTACCGTAATTCGTCCTACATTTATAATAAAATAAGGGCATTGCTGCAAAATATTTTAATTAAACCTTTCATATCGTATACCAAACAAAACATTAAAAGCAATATCACATACAGCAAAGACATTTTAGTACTTTGATTTCACTAAGCGAAAATAAAATATCTATAGCAGTGGATTTGTGTAACCAACGGTTACATATACCAAAAATGGTATAAAGCTTTCATATAAGTAAAAATGAAATACCATTAGCAGTTGGTTCAATAAATAACCAGCGATCAAATACTCCAAAAACAGTTTAGTGCTTTGATCTAAGTGAAAATAAAATACCAATAGTAATTGACTCAATTAACCAGATATCACGTATACCAAAAACAGTTTGAAGCTTTAGGATCGGTCTCACCAAAGTCGTTTAACAGCTAATCTCTATTTAAGCAAAGGATTCCGTCCCACCATTGGTTGACGCCATGGGTTAATCGCGGTTAGCCGTTAAACAACTTTGGTAAGACCGATCCTTAATCTTACTAAGCGAAAATAAAATACCAATAGTAATTAAATCAATTAACCAGCAATCACATTTACCAAAAACAGTTTGGGGCTTTAATCTTACTAATCGAAAATAAAATATACATAGTAGTTGATTTAATTAACCAGCGATCACATATACCAAAAACAGTTCGGGGGCTTTAATCTTACTAATCGAAAGTAAAATATCAATATTAGTTGATTTAAATAACCAGCTATCACATATACCAAAAACATCTTGGGGGGGCTTTAATTTTTAACAAACAAAAATAAAATACCAATAGCAATGAGTCAATTAACCAGCGATCACATATACCAAAAACAGTTCGGGGGCTTTAATCTTACTAATCGGAAATAAAATATCCATAGTAGTTGATTTAATTAACCAGCGATCACATATGACAGAAACAGTTTAGTTCTTTAATCTTATAAAGCGAAAATAAAATACCGATAGCAGTTTATTCAATGAGGAATTTGCACATGTGGGGGATTCGAACAACTTAGTGTTTTTCTGGTAATTTCAGACTCGTAGATTCCAAAAATGTTCTCAAAAATGTAAAAAACTGGGTCCATCATTTAAAAAATTAATTTTAAAGTTAAGCGAAAATCACGTGACATCAAAAAGCTCCGTGATTGGTTGTGATGTCATCGTTCATGCAGACCAATATTTTTGTATTGCTTTTAAGCGCGCACTATTTTCCGATTTTGTTTTTACAAGTTCCTGAAATTTTCTAGCTATCAAAATTTATTTTTATTTAAACCTGAAGGTTTATTTTATCGATCTAGATAGCTTAGTTATCTCAATTTGTCATAAATGTCTCTTCTACCTGGATTTACCAATCAGACAACCTCCCGAAAATTGACAGCATGTCAATGTTTTCTTTCTTGGCAAAAAACCCGGATTTTATGGGAGCAGAAATACGAGGAATTAAAACCCAAAGGTGTGTAAAATCATTTATATTTTTTTTCCAATTTTACTTAACATGTATTAATACTTTATTCATGCTAAACACAGCTCTTTTGTTTGTAAACACAAACAAGTCAAATAAATATACATATATCATATACATACACATTTGTAGTTGCATCGTTTTTTATAAATAGAGACGGATGTAATATTAAAATAAAAATTAGAGGAGGTATTTTTTGTGAGACCGGTCTCATTAGCCTTCGTGTTGCAAAAAGTAGACCGTAGCATTCCAAAACCAAACCAAAACAAAATCAATTCTTAGATATTTTAAATATGATGAAAAGAAATTTAAAATCTTTAAATGGCTTTACTTAATTATTTATACATTTTTAAATAGCAATACAATTTTATTGCCTTTAATATTAATGTCAAATTAAAAAATGTATAAAATTTCTCAAATTAAATTTAATTTTTAAAGTAATATAATTATTAAGTATTTTAAAAATATTATACTTTTTTTTTCAAATTAGTCACCAATTTAATCGAAAAATATCACTGTTACATTTGATACATAAGAAAGTATGCATCTCTGAAGAAAATATTTATAATACCTTGAAAATACATAACTTTCCCCTCCCCCGAGTTATTTATTAGATAATTATATGCTTTAGATATTTATATGTTTTTCGATATTTATATGCTTTATAAAATATTTATTGTACTTGAACTCTGTGATAATACTCGAAAATTAGCAGTTTTAAAAGTTAAATAGCAGTGGTTAATCAACAATCCTTTTAAAGGTATAGATGTATTTTATATACTTTAATTGTTCTAAAATAGTAATATTTAAACAAATGCAAGCATTTATTTACCGAAAAATGGTCTTCACAAACCCATAGAGATGATTTATATGATAATTTGAGGTTTAATTTCTCATCCCTTTTCATCTCAGTTGTCCAGATTTTACGTGTATGTGGGTCTTTTGGGACGCTGAAAAATATCTTCTCATTGCAATTAGTTGTTGTATTTTTACAGAGTGGCACAATACAATATTTAGAGTATGATTTTTTAATGCCAGACATAACAAAAAAATGCTATTATATGCGATACTTTACACAAAAAACAAATTTAAAAGTCGCCTTTTAACATGTAAACAGCATAGGAGCTCGGTGTTTACATGAACGATGACGTCACAAACTCGGCGGAGATAAAGTAGCGTTTTTGAGAGACGTTAAAGAGTCCGCTATAAAACCCATTAGAAATCACTCATTAGGCCCCCAAATGAAAGAAAAATAGCTACTGTCCTGCTTACTTTTTTGTCTTCTATCGTTTAAAATCAAAATTAGAAAACGTGAAAATTCCTCATTAACCAACGATTACAAGTGAAAAGAAATCCGCTGTAATTACGTGACTTTGTTACGCAATCTACTCCGAAAGAACCAATCTCCTTTCTTTCATGCAAAATGACCTCGTGAGCTACCAATTCACATCTTATACATATTATAATATGCAAGAAAAAACAAGCGAATTGCGCATAACGAGTGTTACAGCGTTCCCATTCGGGCCATTAACCCATTCTACACTACGACCTTGTAAACCAGTTTCACACATTGCCAATCCTCTCTCTCTCTTAGAAGAGATTAAATCATGATTGCGGCGTCAGCACATTACAGATCTAAAGCTGCGAAAGACTTGTTGGAAAGATAAATTGAAGCTTTAAGGCGTAAATGACATTTAAAAAATGAAATGAATGAACAATTTGATAGCTATAGTCGGATTTCGGGTCACAAACATTGCGACACAGCTAAGAAGGCTTAAGCTCTTCCAAGAAATTATTTCTTTTCCTTTTTCAAACTTTTTAACTGTATTTTTACTATAATACATAATAATGCAAATGTTATAGTTTTAAATTAATATTAAGTGGACACGATTTTTTTTTAATTTTGAAAACAGTCATATAAATTGAGACTACAATACATTTCAGTACTCAACTATAAATATTATTTTGAAATAAAAATTGTTTTAAACTTCACATTAAATTAAAAAAATTCTAAAAATTACAGAATTTTTTTAATTTTTAAAAATTTTTGCTACATTTTAACTACATTACTTTTTTTCTGTAATTTGTTTTTCAAAGATATACTAAATTATGTTGCAAAAGGCGGCATATGAATCTTCAGATACAGTTGTCGCAAGCTCGAGATTGATTCGGCTGTTTTTAGATTTTCGCGATTGGCAACATAGAAAGAAATGGAGTTGAAAACAAAACGGAGCGGAGGTTATTGCCGACGATGTCGAGTACAAATATTTTTGAAGAATAAAAGCCTTTAGAATCCAAATTGACTCCACCTTCGGGTTTAAGACTTCGAAATATATATATATATATATATATATATATATATATATATATGTGTGTGTGTGTGTGTGTGTGTGTGTGTCATATGAATAAACTTTACAAAAAGCTCTCCCAAAGTCTGTTTCATTTAGAGAATAGAACAACAGCTAATATTATATATATATATATATATATATATATATATATATATTATATATATATATATATATATATATATATATATATATAAATATATATATATATACATATATAAAATATATATTTAATATATATATATATATTATATATAAAAATAGATATATTTAAATATATATAATATATATATATATATTTATATATTTATATTATATATAAGAATATAATATATATATGACATATAACATAATAGAAATCTAACATTTGTTTACAGAATTTTAATGATAAAGTATAAACTAAACATCTGAAGTTCAAGGACAGGTTTATCACAGGCATAATTAAGAACAAAAAATCTTCTGTCTCAAGCACAAAAATAGCCTTATCATTTTGAATGAAAACAAGAACGTGAAGAAAACAAGAGCTTGGAGAAAAGAAAGAGAAGTTTTCATTTATTAAAATAAGTCCCAATAAATAATCTATATAAATTAAAATCTAAATGTTTGTTCGTAACCCTAAATCTCTGAAATGCACCAATTGGCTTGAAATTTTAACATAACGTGGTACTAGAGCCCAGGTAAGTTTTCATCCACATCGTTTATAGTATACTAGCTGCTTCGCACCCAGCCTTCGGTCTGGGTTTTAAAATATTTCACTTAAAGATTTAAATCCACTATTAAAGATAACATATTAATAAAAATATTGAATATTGAAATTTGAAATAAAAATCAAGTTTTACATAATAAAATCTATGACAAAACTTTTGCTTTAAAAAATGGCAAATGGGAAAAAAAATAAAATTGTTAGAACTTGACGATTCTATAATTATTGAAAAAAAAAATATCGCCAAGATAAAACAGAAAAATGAAATAAGCATATAAATTAAATGCCGAGAACAATTATTTTACCTGAAAGCGTTATCAGATGAATGAAGTTACTTAAAGGATTTCAATTTTTATAATACGTAATTAAAAGAAATATATACAGAAAGTCGCCAAGCTTAATTAAAAATAGGTGGAATCACAGACTAGATACACTCAGACAGTCAACTCCCATAGGCAATAGCGATACGCTTCTGTAACATGGGACTCGCATAGAAAGTAGCGCCCTCGGTGTCAGACCATCGGAACTAAAGCATGGTTACCTGATAATTATGTTTATCGCTCTTTTGGCGACTTTTTCTTAATAATTTGAAAAAAAAATTTTGGCGTGGGGGTGCTTTTATACCTTTTTTTTTTATTTTAGAAATTAAGCTATCAAAAACAAAACCAATCATAATTGCTTTTCTAGAATACTTTTATGTAGCTCTGTGTTAAATCTCTAATATACTTTATATAGTTAGCTTATATAGAATATATTTAATACAAATTTATCAGTTTATAATTAATTCACAAATGTGTATTCTTTAGTATTCTAATTTCTTTGATTAATTATGTTTATCTAATATTGACACTATTTGTACAGAGATTGAATATCAATTATGAAAATTTACCCTTTTAATTGATCTTTAAACATTGCACTTTTCTATAAATTGAAATATTTCTGAGAATATTCTGTGTATTGTTTAAAAGCTTACTGCTTTTACATCAAAATAACTATATGGCATTATTTTGCTATTTTTATTTGCTATCAGATAATATAAAAATTCAAATAAAAAATGGTGTTTTTTTTTATTAAGAAAACAAAAATTGAATACATTTTTTTATTGCAATAATAATAATATTTAAAAAAGTACAAAATTGATTATTATATCCACAAAATTTCATAAGTTCTCTTCATTCTTTCTACATTGAATCTAAAACAAAGAAAATACAGATATAAATTTTAATAAATATAAAATTGCAGTATTAACACAAAAATTTCATTAAAATTATTTCATCTCCAATTCTGGATTAGATAAATTGCACAAAAACTTTATGCTTTATTATTTACCCCCTTTTTATGCATATAAATTCAAGTTTAATAAGTTTTTTAGAGATGAAATATTACTAACAGAGTTTTTATTACATGTATAAATATAATTGCTATCTAGTTTTTCAATAGACATAAGAGGATTAATGACTCCTTGATAAATGAATCATTAATCCTCAATGCTTCTATTAAATCATAGAGTAAAAGGAACTTTAAATGCTAATTAGTTTAAAAGTCTAAAGCACATCCATGAACTAGAGTAAAACTGAGGTAGGCTATTCTTAGCTGACAAATAAATTCTTTAAAATGGTTTCTTATTTTACTGATACCAGTGATAGAGCCAGAATTTATTTGCATGGAGGGTTCAAAAGTCTTAATCTAAAGTACAGTGAACAATCAATTTCATAAAAAAAAAGTGATTTCATTACATACACACATACAAAATACATACATATATACATCTTACATTCATAGGTTTGCTTGCATACATAAATATACTATAAAAAAGATCAGTAATGCTGTATATAATTTCATTTTACTTGAAAAATATCTTTTAAATTATGCTGTAAGTTTTTAATATTGAATTTGTTTAAATTTGCCTCGTAAATATTGAAGTATATTTAATTTATGCTCCTCAACATACAAGCCAAATTTAAACTAATTTCATTAATAACTTGAAAAATTAAAAGTACATTGAGAAAGAAAAGTCCACAGATTTTTCTCTTTATATTGCTAATTAATCTAGAAATATACAACATATCAAGTTATGTATTAAAACATATACTTATACACTTCATTAATTCCCATTCAAGTTTAAGAAATTTCATTCAAGTATGACTACAAATTCAGTTTGAAATTATAGATGATTGTTGTCCTGCTGAATAATTGGTTTCATAAATTTTCTTTCCTTGTATTTGTTATTCCATTAAATTATATTCCCACAAATAAAATGATTTAATTAATACAATACTTTAATTCAGTTATTACATACTATTAATCATAAAAACTTAATTAACTACTGATCTTGAATAAAAAATATTTACTAAGTTATAAAGCAGAAATACATTTATATTTACCTTCATGATTTTCCATTTCATTGTTCTTTATGATCACAACAGCCCTTTGCAGGCCTTAGCTGCCTAAGTATGTACTCTTTCCAGCATTTAGTATCTACAGCTTCCAATTTCACTTCGAATCTATTCTTTTGACACCTAGGTATTATAATGAGATTTTTGTTGATATTGCATTGTACAAGAAAAGAATTTAATTACACCAAACTTTTTTAAAGTTTCACAACTTATACTTGAATATGTTACTACACATACATGATAAACAACTGAAATATTAAGGCAATTATTTTTAGTCATTCAATGTTTAAAAAAATAATGTTACAATATATATGTATGTATATATATATAAATAATTATATACATACATACATGTACGAAGTTAATTATATTGGTATACAGTAATGAAACTAAAGACTTTTACTAATTACTGAAATAAAACTGATCTAAAAATATTTTAGCTTGCCATTAAAGAATATTGTAGAATAAAAATTATTTTCCATTGGTGAGCAAGTTCTCACGATAAAACCCCAATTTTAGAATTAGTGTATATTATTTGTTATTTACCAAAATTGGTGTCAGAGAGTACAAAATAATGCATCAATTTTTAGAAACAATGTATTACGGCTGGTTAACTTTAACATTAGTCACATACATGGATGATGAAATACTGATTCTGAATATTAACTTGCACAGAGTAAAAAATAAACTAACTCAATGTCTCTGAAGCTAAGGACCATAAAATAAATTACATAAATAAGTATTTTAACCATAAATAAATTATTTTACTGGTCAGGTGATTTATTTATATTATCCAGGTGAATTATAGCAAATATGATTCATCCGTTTTCTGTGAAAGGTATGTTTGAATGTATATAAAGGGCAAGATTAATATAACAGAAAAAAATGTATACTTTAAAAATTTATATTTGAAAATAACTGGGCTGATATAGATGAAAAACACTTAATTTAAATACTTGCAGAGAATGGAATTGCCAATAGCACTTTGTACATAAATCATTCACATTAAAAAAATCTACTTTATTATAAATATTTTATGCCACATATTACACAGAAATAATTTTAAGTGTAAAATTTTTTTTATAAAAATGCCATAGAATTTTTTAAGTTTTAGCTTGGTATAAAAATTTATTAAATGTGAATTTTAAACTGCTTACCTCTGAAGATTTAAAGATCATACATTTCTTCTATATAATTTAATCCAAATAACACAGATCCAACAGCTGAAAATATTAAAAGAAACAAATAGAAAGAGCATAAAAAAGTTTATAAATCCCTTTCCCCTGTATTACAACCCTAATAAACTACTTCATAAAACAGCTAAAAGAAAACAAATCATTTAAATTTAAATAAATTAGCGGTAAGAATAATAAAATATAAAAACTCAAATTAAAATGTACGTTTGACAGATATACATCCGATAAACAGAAATTAATAAAATTTTTCTAATATTTACAAACAAAAATGTTATGAAAAAAAATCAGTTATTAGCAAAACACAGATACAAAAAATAACAACAAAATGTATAATTTTAAGAAATTTTAAAATATCCGTTAGAACATTTGCTAACAAAAGTAATGAAATTTTGTTGATTTTTCAAATAAAAAGACTAGAAAATTAAAAAGGAATACCAGTTTTTTGCAAACCATGTAAATAATATTCGCAATAAAGTGGTAATAATTCAAACCGTTAAATTCGGTTGACTGGATTTAAATATTGGCCGAAGGTCTTAATTAATATTTATAGGAATTATTTTTCAAACAAAAATGCTATAAAAAAAGGGTACTTATTAGCAAAGCATGCAAATACAGTAGTAAAATGTAGCAGAAAAAGTAATTTTAAAATATCCGTTAGAACATTCGCAAACAAAAAGAAATGAAATTCTTCAGCTTTTTAAAACAAAAATGCTGGAAAATAAAAAAAGGTCAGTTAATAGTTAACATGTAAATAACATTCACAATAAAGTGTTAATATAAGTAATTCAAATCCTTACTTTCGGTTGATTTTATTAATGTACAAAGCACAATCGCTTTCAGTCTCAAAATTTTCCAAGTCCAAAACGACAACAGGGAAAGATTTCTGGTAACCGTTTAGAATCGCCAACGGATTAGGGCATTCAATGTAAGATCACAGACTACATAGCAGCAGACCATCGCCAAGGTCCCAGACCACTGCCAAAGCGCCAATTAGTTCAGATGGTCTGACACCGAGGGCGCGCAAATCTAGGCCGAAGTTGGTTGTCTTTTCGGTTTAGTCTATGGGTGGAATATAGTTTGACGTCTCAAAATTGGATAACTAAAAATGCCACAATTGAATTAAAAATGAAAGAAATGTACCAAATTAACATTGATAAAAGAAAATAAATAAATAAGGCTAAAACACCGAGAACAATTATATTATTTGAAATCATACTTTAAACTTTAGTCAAAAGTAGCAATCATATCTCACCATTTCACAGTTGCCATTTCTAAAATTAAAACTAATTTTTTTCCTGTACATCATTTGCCTATTTTTTAGATAACAAAACCTATAACCATAGAGTTTTAGGTAACAAAACCTATAACCATACGTTACTTTTCATTTAACAAATGGCAACTGCGAAATAAAAACAAATTTGATATAATTTGGCGAGTTTTTAGTTACTGAAATCAAAAATCACGCCAAGATTATAAAATAAAAAAAAATAATGCTTTTCTAAAAAATATAAGTTTAGAGTTTAATAGATGCAAAAATACTATTACATACATATATATTTTCATAAATATATTTGTTTTCATTGAATTTTAATAACATAGATATATATTTTTATGTTACTCGGAATACCAAAATATCAAGCGATAATAATGCCAACCTTGAATAACACTGTCATTTTTTGACGCCAACTCGACAATGGAAATGCGCATGACCCAAAATTACAGTGGCATTTTGGTCGGTTTTTCGTTAATATCTTTCGAACTAATTGGAATATCGGAACGCGCATGGGCGAAATGACATTTCTCTGGGTCGTTCCACGTCTTTTAGAACCTTCAGCGCCCTTCTGCGTCCAGCGGTTCGTTTGGAAATAGACGCACATTGGTACAAACATACAAACATAGATAGTTACAGTCAGATTTTAATACATAGGATAACGTTTAAAATCTGTGTGTGTGTCTCCCAGCAATATGATTAGTTGCTGTGTGTTTGGCTTGGTAGTAAAGTTCCCAACACCGAAGAATAAAAACAGTGGTTCGAATTCCATCAGACGCAGTGTTATTAAGTTAAACATATTAAAGACATGCCCTTTTTTTCTTTCATTTCCATTTAACTACACTGAGCCACAGCAACGCATGGTCGGCACAACTAGTGTTATAAAAATTTTCTATGTATTTAAAATTACCTTAAAAAAACTAAAGCCCATATGAACCATTCCAATTAAAAATTTTTAGGTAATTTTAAAAACATGACAGTAAACAGTAAAAAATTGAGTCTACGACAAAGCCTCTAGATTATTTTTCTTCAAATTTACTTTAATCTTTTTGTAAATTCCATTCACACTTTCATTCTATACATTATACAAACTTATAATGGTAAAAAATTGTATTTTAAATACAAAAAATAAAAAGTCTTAAAATTCTGCATGCATCGGGAATCCAATAAAAAATATTTGTTGCCTACACAGAACTACCGTTTCCACATATAAACAATCGAAGACATTTACGCATAAACAACATATTTCCTCATCTTCAGTGTGCAAATAAAATTAAAGGACTCAATAATGTCTTCAGTTTTCGCGATATTATAAGAAATGCTATTCCCATATTAAAAAGACAACGTCCATTTAAAATTTTTGACATCATTATAAAAAAAAATGTAAATAACTTTTTAAACTATTCAAGATACATATTTCAGATTTTGCATGTGTCATATAGCTGTAACTGTAATTGTATTTGAATGTTGTCAATGACAGGCGCCTAGAACTTGATATTCCGCTAGCCCTGTGATTGGCTGGTAAGTGCATTGGAAAATTTATAAAATTGGCGAAATATCTTGGCGACGCTTTCCATGAATTTGTATGTTATTGCAACATTCCGAAAGAGACAGGATCGTACATAGAATTTTTTTTCAAAGGGAGGGGGGGAGAGTATACTTAATTAAAGGCTTACTGATATTTAATTAAAGTTAAGTTACAAAAAATGATTCATTAAAATACAGAGCTGCAATATTTACAATTGAAACTTTCAATCTCCATTCTTTGTTCGTTTAAAATTCTTCTAAATAAAGGAATAAATAATGGATAAATAAAGAGAAATAAATAGATAAGAAGCCAATTTAAATCAATGGATAAAAAGCCAATAGTGGAAAGCATCGCCAAGATATTTTGCCAATTTTAGAAATCGCTGCCAATGTACTTACCAGCCAATCACAAGCCGAGTGGAATACCAGGTTCCAGGCGCCTGTTTGTTAATATAACCGTACTTAATGAAGATGTTAGTTTTGTGTCATTGCCAAATAGTTTTAGTATAAACATTTCAACATACATGTGCAGAAAGGTTAGACTGATAATTCTAATAAAAAAAAAATTTTGATATTTTTAACCTGATTTTCAGTATTGTGTCTCCCTAAGAAAGGAACAAATGATTACCTTGTTGGTAATAGGATGCAAATGTTGACATCAATTTCCTGCTTGACATCAGAACGGGGTAACTTCTCCAACTTGACAATAAACTTTAAGCATGACAACCTAACTTTTATTTTTCTCTTGATCTCGCCATGTCTACACTTTGATCTGTATCATTTTAGTGCCTAGCTCTTCTTAAAAAGAGGAATAACTGATTAACTTGTTGGTAATAAGATATAAATTTGGACATGAGTGTTCTATTTGACATCAGAACAAGATAACTGCTCCAACTTGGCAATAAAGCTTTAAGAATGACAGCCTAATCTTTTTTTTTTTTTCTCTTGATTTCACCGTGTCTACATTTTGATCTATATTATTTGCCCAGCTCTCCTTTAAAAAAGGAATAACTGATTACCTTGTTGGTAATAGAATACAAATTTTGACATCAGAGTTCCATTTGGCATCAGTACAGAGTAACTTCTCCAACTTGACAATAATAGCTTATAAAACTTGGAAAAAGCTTTAAGCATGACAGACGAACTTTTTCGCCGAACAATGACTGAATGATAGAGCGCTACTCTTCGTACCGGAGTTCGCAGGTTCGAATCCCGCTGTTGGTATGGATGTTCGTAGCTGTTCGGAATCGACTTTAAGAGTAAGTCCCGGTTTCATTAGCCCTCTTGTAGCAAAAAAGTAGACCGTAGCTCTCCAAACTATTATTCTGATCTCGTCGAGTCTATAGTTAGATCTATATTATTTTGGTGACCGAATCTCGTTGTGGAACCCCTTTGTTACGCATTAAATGTGTCTAATTCATATTGATTATTAATTTTGTAATATTACGATGACTAGTTTACGATGACTAGTTACAAATTTCCGGTTAGGGAAATTAAATTGTTTGTAGTTTAAAAACATTTATTTTTTTCCGTTACTTCGGTAGTCAAGACTAAAAGTGAAACTTCTTATGTATTTGCTTTTTGTAAACATCACCACTAATTTCTCCAAATTCTCTAAGGGTTACCCTATTCTGAAGTACCAAAATACTAGTCTTTTGCAGCAAGACAGGTAAACGGACATACATACATAAATACATACAGAAGGTTCTATATACACAGAAGAGTAAAAATATTATGATGACTTTAGAGTTCAGCCATTCGCTTAAATTGAAAAAAATATAGGTACAGATGCATTATAGCCGCCGTGTTTTTTTCTCGCCAAACTTGGCGATTTTGTGTGACAAACTTGGCGATTTTTGGGGCGATGACTAGGTTGCTGTATATGCCTAACTTTGATAGGGGAATATGGAACCTTCTATATGTTCTTGCATCCTATTGGTGCACGGGATTTTTGACGTCATTACCCGGCTATCTATGCAAATTTTCTATACTAAATGTTCTTTCCGTTCCAGTAGTAGGTTGTCTCGTTAGTTATTTTTGGTATTTAGTTATGGCGGATGTTCTTTTTTATGTTTTAACTATTTGTAGCATTGTGAAGAAATATCAGGAAATTCTTAGACCTGAGGTTGGATTTGCATTTCACTCAAAGTGCCAAAAAAAAAAACATGGCGGACGGGACCGGCGACTATAATGCATCTGTTCCTTATTTAACCTAACTTTCACTGTGTAAGAAAAATTATTGAACTCATACTGTTCAGTAAAGTTTCGGGGATTTGTAAAGTTTTACAAATCACCTATATACGAAAAAAGAAAAGTTTGATAACACTGTATCATAAATAGCTGGAAATTATTTGTAATTTTCAAAGGATATTTATCTGGCTATAGAGATTGTGCATGTTTGTAAACAAAAACGAGTGCTAAATACAACTCAACTTTTCGTTGGCAAAACATTGCTTGTTTTCCTTGTTTCTTATGAGCTTCGATATGGATCACGTGTACAGTAAATCTAAATTTTATTTAAGGGAAGGGGAAGGAAACATCAGGAGCTGGCCAAGTAATTCAAGATAGATTTTTTTAGCACTTACAAAATTATATACATTTTTAAAAGATTAAACACTTTACACAGTACTATTAAGTATCATAATCAAAGTATAACTACCTTAATTATGTTAAAAGGAACAATAAACTATTACA
This sequence comes from Pardosa pseudoannulata, assembly GCA_032207245.1. Lineage (NCBI taxonomy): Eukaryota > Metazoa > Arthropoda > Arachnida > Araneae > Lycosidae > Pardosa > Pardosa pseudoannulata. The sequence goes on along the minus strand of CM063507.1, from coordinate 5,770,800 downwards.
TAAATAAGAATCTAATAAAAATGTGCTAAACCTGATCATTTTAAGAACAGAAAATAATTACAGGTTAATTCCCAGTGAACGGTACGCTCCTTGTCCGCCATCTTGTTTTTGGCGACTATTGGCGAAACATTAAAGCCAAATAGAAATTACAAAAATTTAACTACTATAAAATTAAAAACAAATAATAATTAAGAAATTTAAATACTATAAAATTAGAACAAATAAAATTTTTGAAATAAATACGATTGAAGAGAAGGCAGAACATAACCACTCCACTGGTGAAAAACAGATTGAAATGTAGCAAGCTGCAAAACCGTTAAATTAACGGCAAAAAGTGTTGAAATTCAAACTTACCTCCTACAACCTTTAATATAATTGGATCAAACAAGAATTAGATCATCTTGACATCACATCATTTATTGCGCAAGTTACTCCAAAGAGGATCCGATAACGCACACAAACCAAAGGAGAGAACGAGGTTATCATCTTTTAACGGGAGAGAAAGGGTGAAGTTGACAAGGAGAAAATAAGTATCGCCCGAAAAATGGCGCCAAAAAAATCGCCAAAATAGCGTACCGTACACTGGGATACAGCCATAATTACATTTATAGATACAGTACTTCTCATAAAAGCATAGAAAATACATTAGAAATATGAAAAAAACTTAGTAATAATAAAAAAATTCTTAGGACATAATAATTTAATATAATCTACAATATTAAATTGTAATAAGGTTAACGTTTTATTACAATTCTGAAAATGCCGCAAGATCTCGAAGAAGAACTTGGAATCTAGTCTTGACTTTTCAAAGCTTTTATCCAAAGCATTCGCAATGTAGAATCTTTAGGAAAGAAATAAAATCCAATATTTTCACCTTTTTTGAAACGCTTAGTACAGCCATGCGTACAACACCTTATTACCATTTTGAGATAATTGACAAAATTAAAACCCCAATAACAAGCAAAATCCGTAGGAAATTCAAATGCTTTGCAAACGATGAAGTTGAGCTGCAATTTTTGCTGCACCTGACGTTATGCGCACATTATCTAATAATTGTATGATACTTTTGAAATAGTTCATATATTAGAAAGATTTTTAAAATTTTTAATTGTAAATTAAAATAAAATGTTTAAACACCATTGAGAAAGTAATTTATAACACTAAAGAGTCAAATTCGCTGATCTCAAGGTTTTGGCTCTTGAATGTGTAAAGAGCAAATGAGTATTTAAAATTTATAATTTAAGTATTTAATATTTTCAAACTTCTTTCTTTTTTTTTTTTTTTGTTTTTTTTTTTTTTTTTTTTTTTTTTTTTTTTTGTGTGTGTGTGTGTGTGTGTGTGTGTGTGTGTGTGTCTGTGTGTGGCGCGCGCATAGTATATGAGCAATTTTACCTCTTTTTTTGGCAAATTCATCTTCAGGAATGTCATTTCTGCCACTTATGGGCCATGCATAAATGATTTCTCATTTAGAGGAGGTAGGCAAGCGAATCATTATTATAAGGCAATTTGTCGCAACTTCACGAACGGCTATAATGCCCTTCCCATTCATTTTAAGGTTTACAATAGCCAATAGACAAACAATAAACTGCCCTTCCGTTTGAAACTAAAGGCAGAATTGTCATTTGAGAATTTGCCCTACTGCGTTAAATCGCCTTATTGTTGTATTTCGAAATGTCATTAAAACACATTTCATATGGACCGGATTGGTGCATGAATGAATTAATGCCAATAAAACAGAGTTAAATTTCAAAAATAAAATTTGAAATATGATGCTTTGTTTCTGAACTCTAAATAAGAGTTTCTGTAATATTGCGTGAAGGAAGGTATGTTGAAATGTGACACTTTGTGACAAAAGGGTCGAAGGGGGTCCAAAATATTGAAGGGAGGTATGACATCATGTGACATCACTTATGAGCAACACTTATTTGTTGTGCCCAGTGCCAACCCAATAGTGTACTATGCCCATAGGCAATTTTTAAAATTCCACCATTTAAAATTTAAAAAAAATATTTTATTGACGCACAATGGTCATTTTCAAAAAATTCTACTATAGAATTTTAAAAATTTCAACATTAAAAGACATTAACTGCTTAAATTTTTGCAAATTATTCTTGAAAAGATTTTTTTTTTGGGGGGGATACAATGGTATTCGAGTTTAGTTTTTATTCAACGAGATATGGTTAACATTATCAGAAAATAGAACAGGGGTTATTAGAAAACAATGGGAAGGAGAAGGAAAAAGACAAAGATAGGAATCCAGATATTAGGCTCTCTTTGTCATAGTCCTAACTACGCAAGAATTCGGAAAGGAAAAACATGTATGAAAGAAATGGACGGCTGAAAAAAAAATTACCATGACAGAAGCGATTTACCTAACTATGAAAAAGATTGAAATAAGGAGCACTATGGAGCTCGCTCTTGGATTGAGCCTAATGTTCTGTAGCCTATGGTTGCACCATATAATAGCCTATTAAATGTCTTTCTACCCCACTTCCCAGACTGCGAGAACCTAACCTTTCGCGCACGTAGAAATCCAACCACATTTCATATCAAATTGCCTATCCTCACATAATCAAAATATGCACATGAATATGCCAATTCAACCACTTTAAATGACTCGCATGACAAATAACACCTTAAACATCCATCTAATAAACGTCATTGCCTCGAGGTGTCAAATGATGAACAGTGGCGTCTTCCGTTCAATCACACCACAACGAGGCCGTCAACCCTTTTCCAGCCGTTGACCTTGTTAGGCCCGTTTCTTAAAATAACAGCACCTGCTTATTTAGCAGAGTTCATTAATTCAGTGGGTCTTTGGGCGTCCTTTTCTGATTAAACACCAATACAGAAACCAAAACCTGATCAGAAATTTAGATGTAACAACTAACGTCACCGCAGACGTCAAGAAAATGTTGTTGAACTCTCATTCTTCAAAGCATTCGAGGCGGAGCTTCGAAAACCTCCAATCACGATAGGCATTCCAAAGTCATAGAATTTACTTGAATATAGGCTTCGTGAATCTTGTTTAGACTAACCACGTAAGTTTAATAACCCCTTCCAAATAACTAGCTTCTGATTCATGAGTGCACGGTGAAATCAAAGAGAATGAATCTTCTCGGCTAAGATGTCAGGACATCCAGTAATTAAAGCGACAGCATCACAACGAACATGATGAACGGAGTAAGTAACAAAGAATTCCCTTTTTTTGTGTGTGTATTTGTATACATTCCTTGATAAGACATATTTATACAAGAGTCCGTGGGGTCAGGACCCTCCCAGAAATATTTTCAATGTATGCGTGGCAAGATTTTTTAAACTTATTAAAATATATATACATCACTAGTTTCTACTGCAAGTAGAGTTGTGAGCAGTGGAAAAAACCCGGGTTTTTTGGGAAGGGAATTTTGAAAATTTCCAAAACATGGGAGTTTGGAAGTAGTTTGAAGTCGCCAATTCCTGTGACACGATGAAAACCATTTTTTTTTTCTGTCTTTGTTGTAGACCTCAAAAGTGGATATTTTCACAAAATTTAACTATTATATACTATGAAAAAAATTGAATAATTGGGATTAACTAACTATATTTGGCAAGGTATCATGTTTAGCATGAAAGTATGAGTATATTTTTCCTTTGAGAAATAGTCAATATTTTATTATTACATAAATATTAGGCAATAATCTGTAGTGTCACAAAACCCATAAATCATTATTTTTCGTGGATAACATCTCTCTCTCTCTCTCTCTCTCTCTCTCTCTCTCTCTATATATATATATATATATATATATATATATATATATATATAATGTGTGTGTGTGTGTAGGAAATGGACACAAAATGCAACAGTGTCATTTGATGACACCTTTAAATGATATATGCATTATATTACAAATTATATTACAAAAAATAATAAACTGTTATTTTAGATTTAAAGATATTTATTTTTATATTATAAAAGGAGGGAGAAAAGTTTAGCATAATGCAATTTACATAAATAATGATCGAAAATAATGTATATAATTATTATATTAGCAATTAAAATGGAAGCAACCAGTTATGTGTTTGATAAGACTGACAGGGTAATTAATTACACAAGTTCTTTTATAAAATCATTTTAATGCTCATTGCTATTATTTCTTGAAGGTATATATATATATATATATATATATATATATATATATATATATATATATATATATATATATATATATATATATTGCTAAAAGTAAAAAAAAAAATCTCTTAGAAATAATATGCTAGTTCTTAAATAGCCACTGTTGAAAAAATAAATGTAAACATTGTTAAAATGATATCTTCCCAAAGTTCCCAAAATTCCGGGTTTATTCCTCCAAATTCCTGGGTTTATTTCCACCTCTTCAAAATTCCGGGTATTTTACATCTCTAACTGCAAGTATTAAAAGATAGTTTTCAGCCATGAAAACAGTAATATACTGCAAGAGTACTGGTAGCAAGTGGTTGACATATTTAACATTATTTTCTGTGCAGATAGGCATGACTATAAAAGCAGTTGAAGGATAGAACAAGCTGGCTTTAAAACCTAGAAGGATTATTTTACTAATACAAAACAGTAGTTTGTAAAATGCTGATTATGCCATATTGTTTTCGAATTTTGTTGGAATGAATGATAGGTAAGTGTGTAAAAGAAAAAAAAAATGAATATGTCATAATGCCTTTCTCAATATATTTTTTTAATTTTCCTAGTTTTTTATATAATTACTTTAGTTTGAATTCGTTCGTTAAATACTAGAGAATAAATTAAATAAGCTATAATATTTATCAGACAAATTTAAACATGGTAAAAATTTAAGCGCAAATTCAGACTCAATGTGCCTGCATAATGAAATGTGGTGACATACAATGTCGATACAATGAAATGTACGTACAGCTTTGCTGATCTGTGACATGACACATGCCTGAAAAATTGTGGATGGATGTATAAGACTTGTGTATGCATGTATGTACTTTCTATGGATGCCTAATGAATTTTTTATGAGGTTGAAATATCGTCGTAATTTGGATTAAGACTGTGGAATGTCCATGAAAATAATTTTGGGCTATGCCACTAATTCCTTGGTATCAAGTTATTTTGTTCTTACAGTTGCCAAAATTATACTAAAAATTAATTATTTTGAAATTTTCGAAAATTAAAAACAAAAATCTTCTAAAAAAGGAAATTTTGTTAAAAATTGGATACACTACATATATATAATTGCAATGAACTACTGCATCAGTCTTTTCCATTTCGGTTTTTAAATGAAAAATATTTGTTCATAGATGTGCAAACATTCGTTTTAATGAAAATAACTCACATTAATAAAAGGTCAAAGTAATTGGTTTTTACAGAGTACCTAGTAGAGAAAGAACGCACTACTTCAACTTCCGAACGAAAACGATCAAAAACAGAATTTAATGAATCAATGCAAAGTAACCAAAGATGAATTCTGAACTGCAAACAGCCACTTCCAAATCAAAAGTGAATCGAAATGCTGTATGGTTATGGTTAATCGTTCACGTATCAAAGCTATGTGAAAAACAACGTGCTGATTAATTGAAAAGTTAATGTTAGACCCCATGGGTAAATCTTATCTCTTGCAGTATCTCTTCCCCGAAGAGCCATTCCTAGTTTGTTTAAATACAGTGTTTTGTTTGCTTAGCCTGGTGGTGGGTGGCTTGTTCGTGTGTCTATCGTGGAGGTAATATTATTGGGCTTAGTAGCACAGTGATGACAAGAAATGCACAGTAGAATTATACAACATTTTAATTAAACGATCAAGGACAATTATACACAACACATTTCGTACATTCCAAATACTATACTACAGAGTTACAAGTAGAGTTGTGAGCAGTGGAAAAAACCCGGTTTAAACCCGGGAAAAAACCGGGTTTTTTGGGAAGGGAATTTTGAAAATTTCCAAAACATGGGAATTTTGAAGTATTTTGTTTATTTTTATCCTAATAGCACAAGACAATTTTTACATTTCACATATTTTTATTATTAAATAAATATTAGGCAATAATCTGTAGTGTCACAAAACCCATAAATCATTATTTTTCTTGGATAACATCTCTCTCTCTCTCTCTCTCTCTCTCTCTCTCTCTATATATATATATATATATATATATATATATATATATATATATATATATATATATATATATATATATATAATGTGTGTGTGTGTGTGTAGGAATTGGATACAAAATGCAACAGTGTCATTTGATTAAACCTTTAAATGATATATGCATTACAAAAAATAATAAACTGTTATTTTAAATTTAAAGATATTTATTTTTATATTATAAAAGGAGGGGGGGAAGTTTAACATAAAGCAATTTACATAATAGATAATGATCAAAAATAATGTATATAATTTTATATTAGCAATTAAAATGGAAGCAACCAGTTATGTGTTTGATAAGACTAACAGGGTAATTAATTACATAAATACTACTATAAAATCATTTAAATGGTCACTGCTATTATTTCTTGAATATATATATATATATATATATATATATATATATATATATATATATATATATATATATATATATATATATATATATATATATATATATATATATATATATAATTTATTGCGAAAAGTAAAAAAAAAAATCTCTTAGAAATAATATGCTAGTTCTTAAATAGCCACTGTTGAAAAAATAAATGTAAACATTGTTAAAATGATTTCTTCCCAAAGTTCCCCAAATTCCGGGTTTATTCCCCAAAATTCCCGGGTTTATTCCCACCTCTTCATAATTCCGGGTTTTTTTACATCTCTAGTTACAAGTAATGCGCAGTACCATACAAGGTGTGGCGCTCCAGTCGAGTTGGGATAATCCACTTCACATAGAGGTAGGGTAAATAACGAGGCATTGACAAATATAAAATACAGGTATAACCTAACATAACAAGTATTACATTTATCTCATGGCTGGTTCGTTGTTTTTAAGTTGATTTAAGTTTTGTTGACCATTCAATTCGCTAATTGTTTCATATCCTTATACTTATGTTTGCTAAATTTAATATCTTAGTTTATATCTAATGTTAGTAATAATTAAATCGAGTTGTATACTTTTAGACCTTGGTTGTTTTTGTTCTCATCTCGAGCCATTTTTTATTTTCCATTGCATTTGAGTTAACATTTTAGAGTTACTATCAACCGGAAGTAACAGTTAATTAATCTGCACTTTGACTTCGCATTAATAAAGGAGAGTTTTCAATCCAAGTTAACATTTCTTCGCAAGCGCATGCTAGTTTATAGTGACAATCTTCACGTGTGTATACTCCTCGATTGATAAGTTTATGCTTTTTTTTTTTTTTTGTGTGTGTGTGTGTGAGCAAAGCGTTATTTTTCTATGTGCTTTATGGATATTTATATTTACAATACATATACCACATTATATGCCTTAACCTGTATAAGGTGGTGGAATTTGTTCATTTCGAGTTATTTCAGTTTGTATTTAATGTCGGAAAACACGCATCGTCAACTTAGATTGCAAACAGTAACTGAAGTTGTGAAATGTTGGTAGATCTATAAAGCTTGTAATCTGAAAAGCTTGTAATCTGAAAGGATTAAAACAGTTTTCAGTTTTCCCCTGATTAATTCCGTATACGGCTTTTTTTTCTCCCTAACCACTGACCGAAATTTGTTTACTCATATATATATATATATATATATATATATATATATATATATATATATATATATATATATATATATATATATATATATATATATATATATATATATATATATGTGTGTGTGTGTGTGTGTGTGTGTGTGTGTGTGTAATGTAGTGATCCAGAGTTAAGGCGAATGGAAAACAGTCTTCTTGATAATAATAAGTTTATTTAACTCATCATTCTTAAGGAAGGCAACTTGTGCCATTTTCATTGTTCGTGACGGAGCTATGCATGGAATAGGTGTTGACAGCTCCATGTCCACGCGTTGACTAATCTTATCTGTTTCAAGTTTATCAAATAGCTAAAAAATTCTTCCGCCTGATCGGATGTTCCCAAAAGCTTACGCGAGCGTTGGTCTTTTTCATTCATTTTTTTTTTTATAAAAGAGTTCCCTTGTTAAATCGCTTTTAACTTACGTAATTTCCAACTACCCCTTTTTTAGAGATGATATAAATTTGCTTATGGATGTACATGCATACAAATATTTACATGTTTATATATGTGTATGTACACAGAAAAACCAAAAAAAACTAGTATAAGCATGCGTATGCAAATAAAAAGATCAGGAACCAATCAGAATACGGCTCTGCGGTCGGCCAAGCCTATATAACACAAGAAGTGACTGGCACAGTTGTTAGATCGGTTACTGTTGCTACAATAGCAGGATATCAACATTTAAGTGAATTTGAATGGGGTACTTTAGTCAGCGCACGAGAGATGGAACATAGCATATCCTAGGTACCGATGAAATTCGGATTTTCCTGTACGACAATTTCACGAGTGTACCATGAATATCAGAAATCCGGTAAAACATCAAATCTCCGATATCGCAGCGGCAGGGAAAAGATCTTGCAAAAACGGGACCAACGACGACTGGGGAGAATCATTAAACGTGACAGAAATTCAAACCTTCCTCAAATTGATGCAGATTTCAATGCTGGACCATCAACAAGTGTCAGTGTAAGAACCATTCAACGAAACATCATCGATATGGGATTTCGGTGCAGAAGGCCCACTCATGTACCCTTGATGACTACAAGACACAAAGCTTTATGCCTCGCCTGGGATCATCACCACTGACATTGGACGGTTGATGACTGGAAAAACGTTCCCTAGTCTGACGAGTCTCGCTTAGAGACAACCTGATATACGGACCCTGCATGTCAATAGGGTAATGTTGGAACTGGTGGAAGATCTGTGTTGATATAGAACCTCTGAAACCTCTAGATATGACTCTGACAAGCGACCGTACGTAAGCATCCTTTCTGATCATCTCTACCCATTCATGTCCATTTCAATGAACTTGGGGAATTCCAGCAAGACAATGCGGCACCCCATACATCCAGAATCGCTACAGAGTGGCTCCAGGGATACTCTTTTTACTTTAAATACTTCCACTGGCAACCATAATCCTCACACATAAACATTATTGAGCATATCTGGGATGCCTTGCAACGTGATATTCGGAGGAGATCTCCACCACCTACCACTGTTAGGGATTTATGCACAACACTGCTGTATTCATGGTGTCATTTACCTCCAGCACTACTTCAGACATTAGTCTAGTCCAGGACTGTCCAACTACAAAAAGTCCAAGGGCCAAAATTCTGGTCACTGATCACCTGGCGGGCCGCAGTTTGAGAAGGTTGAACAATAACCTCTTACACAATAACAATTAATAGTTGAATTATTAATTATAAAACAATGGAACAGAAGGATTATAAAACAAGTTGCTTACATTTTAATTGGAAAACAGATTCTTTCATTAAGGCAGATGCAGGAATTCCAGTTTCACACATGTAGGTCGTTGCAAATAACAGCACATAGACTTTTGTGATAATTATGGATATTCTCTTTTCAAATAACTTCAGAATCTATAAATATGGAATAATTGTGATGTGCATTGCCTTACAAACAATGTGGTTCATCATTTTTGTAAATCTATAAAATGGAGTCCAGACCTATATATTGCCGTATAAAGTAATCTAGCCAACTAGCTCAGTGGCCGAATGGTCAAAGCACGCGATCCAAACCCGAAGATTGTGGGTTCGATGCTTGACATGGCAGTTTATCCAAAGTACGGATTTTTAATTTAAAAATGTTATGTATTGTTTCCTTATGTTCTTGAATATTCTAGATCTTTCTTTAATATGTAAATTAGTTATTTCTCGAATATTCTGTTCGGGTATAAAAGCTGATACCCACTAGTTGTGGGCAATTTCCTGATCTTGTAAAGTTGCGAGATTCTACTTAGCTTCAATAAACCCTTCTGTTAAGTTAAACGGTGTGTTCATTCGAATCTTCGTGACAATATAACATTTCGGCGTTTAGTTTTCATTAAGGCGCATGCAGGAAAGCCAGTTTCACACATGTAGGTCGTTGCAAATAATAACGGCAGAGACTTTTCTGATAATTATTGACTCTTTTCAAACAACTTCAGAATCTATAAATATGCAGCAAATGGGGGTTTTATGGCCTTAAAAACAATGTGGTTAATCATTTTTGTAAATCTATAAAATGGAGTCTATACCTATGTATAACATTTCGCTGTTTAGTTTTCATGAAGGCAGATGCAGGAATGAGCAAAGCGTTATTTTTCTATGTGCTTTATGGATATTTATATTTACAATACATATACCACATTATATGCCTTAACCTGTATAAGGTGGTGGAATTTGTTCATTTCGAGTTATTTCAGTTTGTATTTAATGTCGGAAAACACGCATCGTCAACTTAGATTGCAAACAGTAACTAAAGTTGTGAAATGTTGGTAGATCTATAAAGCTTGTAATCTGAAAGGATTAAAACAGTTTTCAGTTTTCACCTGATTAATTCCGTTTACGGCTTTTTTTTTCTCCCTAACCACTGGCCGAAATTTGTTTACTCATATATATATATATATATATATATATATATATATATATATATATATATATATATATATATATATATATATGTGTGTGTGTGTGTGTGTGTGTGTGTGTGTGTGTGTGTGTGTGTAATGTCGTGATCCAGAGTTAAGGCGAATGGAAAACAGTCTTCTTGATAATAAGTTTATTTAACTCACCGTTCTTAAGGTAGGCAACTTGCGCTATTTTCATTGTTCGTGACGGAGCTATGCATGAAATAGGTGTTGACAGCTCCATGTCCACGCGTTGACTAATCTTATCTGTTTCAAGTTTATCAAATAGCTAAAAAATTCTTCCGCCTGATAGGATGTTCCCAAAAGCTTACGAGAGCGTGGGTCTTTTTCATTCATTTTTTTTTTATTATTATATAAGAGTTCCCTTGTTAAATCGCTTTTAATCCACGTAATTTCCAACTACCCCTTTTTTAGAAATGATATAAATTTGTTTATGGATGTAGATGCATACAAATATTTACATGTTTATATATGTGTATGTACACAGAAAAACCAAAAAAACTGGTATAAGCATGCGTATGCAAATAAAAAGATCAAGAACCAATCAGAATACGGCTCTGCGGTCGACCAAGCCTATATAACACAAGAAGTGTCTGGCACAGTTGTTAGATCGGCTACTGTTGCTACAATAGCAGGATATCAACATTTATGTGAATTTGAACGTGGTACTTTAGTCAGCGCACGAGAGGTGGAACATAGCATATCCTAGGTACCGATGAAATTCGGATTTTCCTGTACGACAATTTCACGAGTGTACCGTGAATATCAGAAATCCGGTAAAACATCAAATCTCCGACATCGCAGCGGCAGGGAAAAATCATTAAACGCCGTGGGGAGAATCATTAAACGTGACAGAAATTCAAACCTTCCTCAAATTGATGCAGATTTCAATGCTGGACCATCAACAAGTGTCAGTGTAAGAACCATTCAACGAAACATCATCGATATGGGATTTCGGAGCAGAAGGCCCACTCATGTACCCTTGATGACTACAAGACACAAAGCTTTAAACCTCGCCTGGGACCATCACCACTGACATTGGACTGTTGATGATTGGAAAAACGTTCCCTGATCTGAGAGTCTCGCTTGGAGACAATCTGATATACGGACCCTGCATGTCAATAGGGTAATGTTGGAGCTGGTGGAGGATCTGTGTTGATATAGGACCTCTGAAACCTCTAGATACGACTCTGACAAGCGACCGTACGTAAGCATCCTTTCTGATCATCTTTACCCATTCATGTCCATTTCAATGAACTTGGGGAATTCCAGCAAGACAATGCGACACCCCATACGTCCAGAATCGCTACAGAGTGGCTTCAGGGACACTCTTTTTACTTTAAACACTTCCACTGGCAACCATAATCCTCACACATAAACATTATTGAGCATATCTGGGATGCCTTGCAACGTGATATTCGGAGGAGATCTCCACCACCTACCACTGTTAGGGATTTATGCACAACACTGCTGTATTCATGGTGTCATTTACCTCCAGCACTACTTCAGACATTAGTCTAGTCCAGGACTGTCCAACTACAAAGAGTCCAAGGGCCAAAATTCCGGTCACTGATCACCTGGCGGGCCGCAGTTTGGAAAAAGTTGAACAATAACCTCTTACCTCTTATACAATAACAATTAATAGTAGAATTATTAATTATAAAACAATGGAACAGAAGGATTATAAAACAATTTGTTTACATTTTAATTGGAAAACAGATTCCTTCATTAAGGCAGATGCAGGAATTCCAGTTTCGCACATGTAGGTCGTTGCAAATAATAGCACATAGACTTTTGTGATAATTATGGATATTCTCTTTTCAAATAACTTCAGAATCTATAAATATGGAATAAATGTGATGTGCATTGCCTTACAAACAATGTGGTTAATCATTTTTGTAAATCTATAAAATGGAGTCCAGACCTATATATTGCCGTATAAAGAAACCTAGCCAACTAGCTCAGTGGCCGAATGGTCAAAGCACGCGATCCAAACCCGAAGATTGTGGGTTCGATGCTTGACATGGCAGTTTATCCAAAGTACGGATTTTTAATTTAAAAATGTTATTTATTGTTTCCTTATGTTCTTGAATATTCTAGATCTTTCTTTAATATGTAAATTAGTTATTTCTCGAATATTCTGTTCGGGTATAAAAGCTGATACCCACTAGTTGTAGGCAACTTTTCGATCCTGTAAAGTTGCGAGTTGCTACTTAGCTTCAATAAATTGTTCTGTTAAGTTAAACGGTGTGTTCATTCGAATCTTCGTGACAATATAACATTTCGGCGTTTAGTTTTCATTAAGGCGCATGCAGGAAAGCCAGTTTCACACATGTAGGTCGTTGCAAATAATAACGGCAGAGACTTTTCTGATAATTATTGACTCTTTTCAAACAACTTCAGAATCTATAAATATGCAGCAAATGGGGGTTTTATGGCCTTAAAAACAATGTGGTTAATCATTTTTGTAAATCTATAAAATGGAGTCTATACCTATGTATAACATTTCGGTGTTTAGTTTTCATTAAGGCAGATGCAGGAAAGCCAGTTTCACACATGTAGGTCGTTGCAAATAATAACGGCAGAGACTTTTGTGAAAATTATGGATATTCTCTTTTCAAACAACTTCAGAATCTATAAATATGGAGTAAATGGGGTCTTTATGGCCTTACAAACAATGTGGTTGAAAATTTTTGTAAATATTTTCTTTTTTTTTAAATAAAAAATAAATTGGGAATATAAATGAATAATTTGCCCAGATTTTCATGTCTGTATGTATTAAAAGTATAGAAAGTTGAAGCAAGTTCAAAAAAATATATATCGAAATTGTTAGTCTCTCATTTCTGTCGTTCACTTCAATATGTTTTTTTCCAGAATCGAGATAAGTTGTGCTTTGTCATCAAGCTATATTTTTTTTTCCTCCTTGAACTCATTAAGTAACATGGCATCGACCTCTGTCCTTCCTTAGAAAAATTGTAAATAATAACATGTGCTTCTTAAATCTTTGTGAAGCAGCTGCGTTTCACAAAATGTTGAACCCATCTTAACTTGGCAATGGAAGACAAACTGGCTTACAAGGTCGGTGAGTACGAAGGGTTAGTGTCCGGAATCAATGGACTTGCTCGTGTGGAATTTGTAGATTTATTTCAGATAGGCAACACATTGAGCCTCTTGTTTCATCACTTCATGTTACGTGAAATTGGAAATTGGTATATTCATGAGATTTTATGAATATTCTTCCGAATACTTGAATCTTTCTTTTACTTAAAGTTTACACAATGTTGTAGTTAACCTGTCATAGATCCATTCTTTTTTCTTAGCAATGGTATATTTTAAAATATTTTTTGATTTGACATTAAAAAAATAAATTAATTTAAATTGTTCTTTTAAACGCCGATTAATAATCGCAGATCAAAAAATAATACTGTATTCATTAAATTTTATTGCAGATGTTTGGTTTGGTTTGGAGTGCTACGGTCTACTTTTTGCAACACGAGGGCTAATGAGACCGGGACCTACTGCTTAAAACCGATTCCGAACGGCTACGAACATCCGTGCCACAGTGGGATTCGAACCCACGAACTCCGGTTCCGAAGGCCAGCACCCTAACCGTTCGGCTTTATTGCAGATGTAATTATAATGACAAAAGTAAGTCAAATAGCCGAAAAAAATTAGCATGTTCCCACATGAGAACACAGGGATGCTAAGCTGGATTAAGAGAAAAATATGTGCAATTTTGTATAGTGAAACACGCTAATGTTCCTTTTGGTTCTGGAGCACTACGGTCTACTGTTTGCTCACGAGGGATAATGAGACCGGGACCTACTGTTTAAAGCCGATTCCGGACAGCTACGAACATCAATGCCAGCAGCGGAACTCGAACACATGAACTCCGGTCCCAAGAACCGTTCGGCTTCCCTTTTGGTAACACCGCATCCCTATCTTTTCTCTTTTTTTCGTTTTACAGACTTATTTTGGTCTATTTAACTTTTTTTCTATGAAATGTTTTAGTATTTTTTACATCTTTTAATTAAAATTTATTGTGCTTTTAGCTTTTTCAGGTTTCACCATTCTTACCTTTTACGTACCTATCCGGTGTAATTGAGTATATATACTGCAGACTTTTTTTTATAACTTTATTAAATTGGTACGGTTTTACCTTTGCTGGTTTTAGCTTGTTCTGTTTTTGGATTAGGGCACTTTTATCAGTTAGGTCTTGTTTTTATGAAAACACCTTGTGCTTGGCGCTTATGTCCTAAATAGGACCTTGCGCAGTAAAACTCCAACCAACCAACCCTTTTGGTAACATGCAGATTTGTTTCCTTAAATTTTCTTCATACTCCCATTTATAAATCTTTTTCATTAAATGAAAGTTTATGATTTCTGCATACGTTATTTAAATAAATATCATTTTGTTTCCGATATGATGAGAGTTTTTAAGTAATGCTATGTCGAATGGTGCTGTTCAAAAAGTATTGGAAAAAGCTCTTCTTTTAGAATTTCTATATGCAATAGAATTTATCTTAAGAACGCAATTACTGTATAAAAAAATGAAGTATGCCTTTTGTTTGTAATTAAAAATCTTTACTAAGCAGTTTTAACAAAATTGAATTTTAAATTGTATGTTTCCATGTGGGAAACATTCGCGTATGGGAACATTGGTTTCCATTGGCCTGTTGAAGGTTAATTTAATTTTATTTTTTTATTGTTGGGAGGGGAAGTAAGGTTACCACCGTATACACTTACAAATAAGCTTACTACTGGATGCTATTGTGACGCCTTCAATATTCTTGAGTGAGAGGTAACGTAGATAATGGATCACAGTCAAGATAAAATTAGAAATTACTTTTATTCTTGATTAATTACGGCTATTTAAAAGGGGATTCTAATTCCCAAATCATGTAGAACTGCAAAGGATGGTTGCCTATATAACTTCCTCACGACGATCACAGTCGAAAGAAAAACAAGAGATTTAATAATCTCATACAAGTGGAGACGCTTTTCCAGGGTGCAGTGCAAACCCGATTTATTCCCCGTTCGGTATCCGAGACTCTGCCGCTCCCTATATGAGCGGGCTTTACGAATCTCACGAACTTAATCACTAGAAAGTGGGCTCCGGTAAAAAAAATGCGAAAGCCTCCACGAGGTCAAAACACCTACGTAAAAAAATGTCGAAAAGCCCCGAGTCGCAAAATTGTAGGCTTTTTATACCTGGGGGTCAGTTATAGTCCCGCCAACTGTTTTTGGGGTCAGTTAAGATCCCAGTTACTTGAGAACTCCAGCTAAAGTTACAGTTAGATTTTTTAGCTGAATTCTCATTCGCTGACTGTCCCGATTCCTGAATTCTCAAGGATTCATTAACGCGATTCATCAGGGGGCGTAACGTCTATTCAGTCCGATTGTCAAGATTCCAGACTCTGCGAAGACACGCTATTGTCCTGGTAAACAGGTGGGATCTGATCTGCTGTTTTGGAGCGTGCTCGGAACAAAGGGGAGTCTTCATACTATTTAAAGGTAGAATATTTCATGTTTCCCATTTCTTTTAATGTTGTACGACATAATACTTACAAAGAATATTTTGCAAATATTTAATTATTGAAATCATGGCAGGAATAATAATTTTAACACTAGGTTTACGGGACGAGTCATTTTAACGCATTTCGAATTTGATAAGGAAAATTACAAAACCATTTTGCTTGTCTATTTTATTTCTTGTACTGACTTTTATCCATTGAACGAGGCAAAAATATATTGAACTTTTTTTTCTTTGAAAGTGTTGAAATATTGAAATTTTCTATGCGGTATACCTATCTTTACGGATATGCGTCCATTTGACGCGATCGTAATGTAGATAAAATGTTTAGTAAATTAATTCTACATAATAGATAATAGATTGTTTATAAATATAAATCAGTATATGTCGCATATATAGATATAGATTAATAGATTAAAGAATAGATAAAGATTAAAAAAAAAGAACAGATTCACATATAAAGAGATTAATAAATAATAGAATACACTGTCTACCAGTAAGTATTTGGACACCTATGATAGAAAAGAAAAACTAACATTATTCAAAATCAATATTTGGTAGAGCCTCCACGAGAGGCAATTAGCGTGAACCCTCCGCGGCATACTTTCCACAAGTCTTTGTATTACAGCTAGTGGTATTGTCTTTCACTCGGCTTGGAGTAGACATACAAGTTCCTTCACCGATTTTGGACGGGTAGTGCACCCCTTAATTCGGCTATCCAACTCGTCCCAGAGGTTCTCGATAGGGTTCAGGTCTTTCACGAAATACAATCATTTTTACATAGTGGTACCATTTAGCAGGATGTGCAACCAAGTTGGGAAACGCTGGCGTATATTACGTTAATTTTATACTTGCTTATATGGTGCCTTTTATTTAGGATTCTCAAAGAGTGCAAGAAATTTCAAAACTCTTTTGATTTCCACAATTCAATACCCTTTCAGTCATCTTAAAAGATGGAACATGGTATTGAAGTGCTGACGAAGTAGTCATTTGTCCTTTAAAGCCAAGATAACGTAATCAAGTTCATGCGACACACCTTTTAAATAAAGCGAAAGAAAACATCCTGACAGAAAAACCATAATGACTCTTGCTCTTGCACCTAGAGATGTAAAAAACCCGGTTTTTTGAAGAGGTGTGAAAAAACCCGGGAATTTTGGGGAATAAACCCGGATATTTGGGAAGAAATCATTTCAACAATGTTTATATTTATTTTTTCAACAGTGGCTATTTAAGAACTAGCATATTATTTCTAAGAGATTTTTTTTATTACTTTTGGCAATATATATATATATATATATATATATATATATATATATATATATATTCATCCAAGAAATAATAGCAATGTGCATTTAAATGATTTTATAGTAGTAATTATGTAATTAAATACCTTGTTAGTCTTATCAAACACATAACTGGTTGCTTCAATTTTAATTGCTAATTTAATAATTATATACATTATTTTTTATCATTATTTATCATGTAAATTGCTTTATGCTAAACTTTTCCCCCTCCTTTTATAATATAAAAATAAATATCTTTAAATTTAAAATAACAGTTTATTATTTTTTGTAATGCATATATCATTTAAAGGTGTAATCAAATGACACTGTTGCATTTTGTGTCCAATTCCTACACACACACATATTATATATATATATATATATATATATATATATATATATATATATATATATATATAGATATACAGAGAGAGAGACAGAGAAATTTTATCCAAGAAACACGAGGGTTTTATGACACTACAGATTAAAGCCTAATATTTATGTAATAATAAAAATATTGGCTATTTCTCAAAGGAAAAATATACTCATATTTTCATGCTAAACATGATACCTTGCCAAATATAGTTAATTAATCCCAATTATTCAATTTTTTTTTCATAGCATATAACAGTTAAATTTTGTGAAAATATAAACTTTTGAGGTCTACAACAAAAACAGAAAAAAATGGTGGTTCTCATTGTCTCATAGGAATTGGCGACTTCAAAATTCCCATGTTCTGGAATTTATCAAAATTCCCTTCCCAAAAAATCCGATTTTTTCCACTGTTCACAACTTTACTTGCACCCATGCCACAAGGTGGCGCTAACAGAATTAGTTTGGTTTGGAGTGCTACGATCTACTTTTTGTAACACGAAGGCTAATGCGCTATCAGAATGCCAAATAACTTCAGTTTCCAATGTCTTCCTTCTCCCCCACCATTAATGAACAGAAAGTTCAGCACACATTTTTAAACTTGGAAAAATTTGAAAAATTTCTATGTAACAAAAATCTGGTCTACGAGCAGAGCCTGGTTAAAGCATGAGCCGATTGGGCCTAAAATTTTATACCCGTCTCAAGGTGAAGGTATTGGATTATACGGAGTACATTGTGATGTTAAATACACCACCTTATTAATAATAATAAAACGTAATTTTGAACTTAAATGCGTAAGTTTCCCGACAAAATTTCGAGTGCTCATATTATGAACTGATCCAAACTTGGTCAAAAAATGATACGAGGCACAAGTTAGTTCTCACATGAAAGCTGTGAGTAATATGTTAGTGAAGCGATAAATAAGTTTAGAGACCTGCAAAAAATGAGTTTTTTTAAATTTAAGTTATTTGATTAACAAAATTTTAAAATCTTTCTTGTTGATTCTTCAAGCAAACTTTTCATGAAACTTCACCCAGAAAGCTACAAAAGCAAATGATTGTTTTTATTCTTGCTGTAAATTATAAAATTCAAATGTCAAGTTTATACTTTTAGGTTACATATAAGCTTCTTTATAGTATCGTGTAAAAAAAAAAAAATTGTTCAATTTGTACAAATTGATTGAACCTTATAATGAACTTCAGTTGGCTGACCCCGAATAAACGCCAGGCCCAAGTTTGGTCTTGACCGTGCCCAACAAGTGTCAATTGTTAATTTATATTTACCCAAATAAGTCCTGTCAGTTTTCTTGCCAAATTTAAAGAACATCCATGACAGCGAAGTAAACCCAATCAAGTGTTGTTTTAAAACTTTTAATAATACTCCAAGCGTCAGGATAACATACTTATTGTAAAAACATAATGGATTTCGCTCCTGCATCGAGGAAGCCAAGTAATCCTAGTTGAAAACCAGTGGCGTGCGGTCCATATGTGCAGGGTGTGCACTGCACACCCTTGCAAAATTATGAGGGACAATAATTTTCTGCACCTATGTCTACCTATCTTTATATAGTATATAATAAATATTATTTATAATATATTCAAATATTATGTTGATTTGCTTGCTTGTATTCCCGCAGTGAGTGCGGTAGTAGGTGCTGCACCACATAGCGCGTTCAGAAGCAAACGAACATAGGAAGTTCTGATGTGTACGCACTGCGCACTAAATTGAAAATCACGCTTTTTAAGTATGGGCTACTGGAGAAGAACAGCATACTATGGCACTGAGGCAAGTGCAGCTATTTTTCCTGCACTTGGCATTCAGAATCATCCGAAGGTACGGTTTATTAAGCGTTGTATTAGAGCGGGGACTTACGTGCTTAAGCGCTTTTGGTTTTTTAACTGATTAACTGGCCGTACGATTTTGCAGACGGTTAATGTTTAAATTTATATATTGTAAGATTTTGTTTTCATGGAAA
>CM063507.1:5596003-5746003 GCA_032207245.1 Pardosa pseudoannulata | reverse complement strand
GAGTTTGCATACTGTTTACATATTTAAAACATTCGTGTATCCGCATACACGAAAATTCCTAGAGGCAAATCCTACTTCGCGGTTTTTCAGCTTTCGCGGAAGGTTCTGCTCCCCATTAACCGCGAAAAAACGAGGGATCACTGTATAGTAAAACCTTGTTATAAGGTCACTTCTGATGACTTCAGAAAACTGAACTTAAAATTGGAAAAGTAAAAATGAATATATCACAATTCAATTTTTATTATGAGATAGCAGAACCGTAACTAGGTCCTATGGGGCCTTTGGCAAAAAATTGGTCTGCGCCCCTACCGCCAAACATAGTGAAAAAATATATAAACAGGGTATCTGTCAAAATAAAATTTTTCAAATCCATGACTTTCCCTGATTTAGTGGATCCTTTTCCATGACTTTAAAAAGCTTTCGTTAAAGCATATATGAATAAAACTTCTGATGTACATACAAATAAAATATATGCTTTTAGAGAAATTACAGGAATTTTATCATAAAAAACTATAAACTTACTTTATAAGTGTTAATAAACTCGCATACATAAAAATAAATTGTTGTATCTACATACCTAAGTTTAATCATATAGCAATTTTTCAATCAAAATGTTTCCAATTTGAATTCAGGGTACTTTGGCCTATTTATTACTTTCCACGTGACCATGAATAACAGCCAAATATAACCCTATAATGTTTATATACAATATCCCTAGAGATAAACTTATATTTTGTGCAAAAATCTTAACTAATTTTTATTAAAAAATAATGAATATTATATTAATAAAATTTTAATCTACAATTTAAGAAAAAACCAGAATAATATACATTTACCCACCCATTAAGCTTTTTTGCTTTGAGTTTCCTTGGTGAACAAATTTTACTTGGCAATGGATAATACATAAATAAAAAACTCAGCAACTTCATCCAAATGACAAGTAAAAATAGAATTAAACAATTCAATGCATTTTTTTAATCGGTAGTTTAGCGGATCCATGACTTTTACTCATTTTACTTGAAAAATCAAGACTTTCCATGACAAAATTAATCCATTGTCTAAATCCATGATTTTCCAGGTGCGCGGAAACCATGAATATATAAACACGCTTTTATTTCTATATTATATATTCAGAATGAATAGTTTACACGAGGGAAATATTTTTTATTTGTACGTTAGATTTTCATAAAATATCGACAAATTTCTAAATTTAAACTTACTTTTAATATATTTAATAAATTCAAAATTTAAACCGAATACCTGGATTTATATTAAGACCTACTAGGAGTGTTTGGTAAACATTTTGTAACAATTTAGAACAAGTTTAGTCTCCAGAAACATTTTAAAAAATATGAAAATTCATTAAAAAAAATTATTCACATTGTACTTTATAATAAAAAAGTTATTTTTGAACTTTTCCTTATCTCTTCTCTGGGCGAATCATCCTCTTTCGGACCCTATTTTCATCACAATGTCGCACTCCCCCTTTGCCACGCCCTAGTGAGATAGTACATAAAAATTAAATTCAAAACCATAATGGAGAACTCATTATGGTATAGTTTACTCTCTTAAACTTTCCATGAATTAATAAAGCGTTGATTTAAAGATATTAATTAAAAAAAGGTTGTTTTTCTCACAGTTTACAAGTTAACACTACTTTTTTAAATTTTTTAGTTTTAAAATGTTCCTTAGTTTCTTGGGATTATATAAAAAAATTGACATTCAGTACTGTAAGAGCATCCACCTAATTCACCTATATTATGACTATATGTTAATAAATTCCATAAAATGTTAATTGTGAAATTTTTTATACCTTTGTCAAATTTTTATTTTATAGCGCATATTAAAAGAAAAAGGATTGTGGCTTCAAAAAAATAAAAAATGTTTTAATAAATCAAAATATATTTTTTTACGAAAAAATTTCACTTTGCTAATCTATGCTTCTAATACACAAATCTGCTTTTTTACACCAGAATCAGAGGGTTCAAAACCCACTGCTGGTATGAAAGTCTGTTGTCATTTGAAATACTTTGAACAATAAATCTAGTCTTTGTTGCAAACAACTGAGCACAGCAATCAAATCAAATCAAATTGCATGCACAATACAATTTTGTTGAAGCTTTGAAAATTCAGAGAAAATTTGTATAGTATTTTTATAAAAATATTTTGCTTAATTTAGAATACTATAATCTAAAAGTAATTAAATCCAGGATATTGTGATTAGTAACAAATCTATTTTATTAATTTAGATTAAAATTGTTATTAAAAAGCAATTTACCATACTATAACAGTCTCCCATAAAATAACCCAAATTTGAAATCAAGCACAAAAAGATTATATCTATCCACACGAAAGAGTTACTCTTAAAATCAACTATTCACATTACATTGAATTTTATTAAAAGAGACTGAAGAAAAGAATAACAATTAAAAACTGCTCTCTGATCAAGTTTTTCTCTTCTTTTTTACAACCATGAAATCATGCTTAATTTCAATTAATGAAAAATATTTCAGTAATTAAGTTATACTGAAAAAAATTTTCTTCCATTACTAAATCACTCTAAATCCGGCATCAACACAGATTCCAGGTAAAAAAAAGTAACTAAAGTTACAACAGTACACATATTAAATTCCAGTAGTATTTTCAGAAACACTGATTTCCTTGCATGCCTTATCAAAATATTAAAGCAGTTTTTAACATATCAAATATATCAATATTTTTGGTGCAAACTATCTAATTAACGCTATCAAAAGTTAAGTATCCTGTAACTTATGACTGTCCAATATTGTGTATTTTTAACTTATGCCAAAAATTTGACATAAGTTGAATCAGAAATGTTAACAAGAACTTTTAAAAAATCCCACTCATCACAATAGCTTGATCATTTAAATGTTGCAAGAGAAGTTTTGAAAAGCAAGAAAATATATAATAAATGCAAAATTCCTGAGCTTTGCAGACACACATAAAAAAAAAAAAAATCACAGTAATGCAAAAACTAAAACCAAATAGTTCACAATTGTATTAAATGAATCCCCTATATAATAACAGCTTAAGTTATTTGTTTGTCTGTCCTCAAATTTATGAAGCGGTTGTATCTGGAATGGAAAGAGGCATCCATATCGGATTCTTGATAGGTTAGGGTTAGCAAAATTCAAACCGAGTAAAGTTTATCTTCTCCTATCGATCCGATTCTAAAATAAATATAAAAAATTAATTGATATAAATATGCATCATATCACAGCCAACAATACTGTCATCTTTAAAACGTTCGAAATCCACCCCTTTTTGGGCGTTTAATGCCATTATCTAACCCTATTTTCCCCGGTTAAGACCAAGCGATTAAATTTATCAATTTATCTTAAAATAAATAGGTAAAAATAACATTTTTTTAAGCATTACAACGTTAATCCTTTAACCATCTCATTTAAATTATTCTTATTTTAAATTATTTAAATGTCATCAGCATTATTTTTATACATTTTATCACTGAACTTAGACATTACATCAATAATTTCCTTTGATATTTGGCTTAAATAATAGATTAGGTACATATGGGTTAATTTTAAATTTAATCATCGATTAATTTTTGTTGCCATGAAAATTGTATCACCAGTATTAACAACAAAATCTATCTTCCTCCAAGGTGTAGTGGAAATGATAGTTTCATTCCTTTGCCTCCACTAATTACTGTAACAAAAAAATTGGGAAGTACTTAATGACAATTTCAACATAGCTATGAAAACTCTGAATCATCCTTCTAAATGAATTCAATGTGATTCTAAACTGCATTCACAAGGAGACTTTAGAGGAGCACGAAGATAAACAAATTTACTAGAAAATTTTCAGCCAACCCCCCCCCCCATTTTTTACCTGCTTCACAGAATGCTTTACAATTCTGGAAAATTAAAAAAATTACTTATCCCATCATATGACGGGCTATATGCTAGTATAAAACTAATACTTTACAAAAATAGTCTTTTAAGGAACTGTTTATTTTTTTAGTATAGAAAATTTAAAAAGAAAAAAAAAAAAAGTTTCTCCTAATGCCAATAATAAAACTTTTTACAGTAAATGTTGTGCAAGTTCCAGCGATTCTCATAATAAATGTGTTTTTTATAATTGGTTATGGAGAAAGAAAAATTGTCTACACAGACACTCTACCCTGCAGAAGGAAATACAGGATATCTGCCAAAATAAATTTTTTCAAATCCATGACTTTAAAAAGCTTTCGTTAAAGTATATATGAATAAAACTTCTGATGTACATACAAATAAAATATATGCTTTTAGAGAAATTACAGGAATTTTATCATAATAAAAAACTATAAACTTACTTTATAAGTGTTAATAAACTCACATACATAAAAATAAATTGTTGTATCTACATACCTAAGTTTAACCATATAGCAATTTTTCAATCAAAATGTTTCCAATTTGAATTCAGGGTACTTTGGTATTATCCAGGTGACCATGAATAATAGCCAAATATAACCCTATAATGTTTATATACAGTATCCCTAGAGATAAACTTATATTTTGTGCAAAAATCTTAACTAATTTTTATTAAAAAATAATTATTATTATATTAATAAAATCTACAATTTAAGAAAAAACCAGAGTAATATACATTTACCCATCCATTAAGCTTTCTTGTTTTGAGTTTCCTTGGTGAACAAATTTTACGTGGCAATATGGTCAATAGGATAATACGTAAATACCAAACTCAGTAACTTCAGCCAAATGACAAGTAAAAATAGAATTAAACAATTCGATGCATTTTTTTTAATTGGTAGTTTAGTGGATCCATGACTTTTACTCATTTTACTTGAAAAATCAAGACTTTCCATGACAAAATTAATCCATTCTAAATCCATGATTTTCCAGGTGCACGGAAACCATGGAAATATTCTGGTTTTTGTAATCTGTAAAAATTCTACAGTTTCTCTAAACATTAATAACTAATAATAATAATTAGCTTCTTTAAACATGACTAAGTTCCAATATTCAAGTTGTAATAACAAAATTTTTAAAATCCCTAATTTTGAAGCCAAAGGAGAACCTCTTCTTCAAATAGGGTATTTGATTGTTTTCAATTAAATTTTGAATTGTTATAAAGAAATCTAAATTGGACAAATATGTCCTACCTAAACTTTCACATAAATTTTTTCGTGAATCATTGACTACACAATTTTTTGTTTTCAGAAAATGTTACTGTTTTGACAAGAACAAGCAGGCTGTATTTCCAAACACATGAGAAAAGTGACTAAAGATTAAAAACAGTAACTAAAAGGACCCATGCTAAAGAGAGCGACTTATAGTGAGAAAAGTGATTATTTGTGCTCAGTCCTGCAAATAGACTACGTTCAAGGTCATACGAGTATTACAAAAAGCAAATCCGCAAACTGAATTGTAGATTCAAAGTTGAAATGAAAAATCTATTAAAGGCATGTAACACCAAACAGATATTTAAAGCAAACATAGAATTCAACTAGTTACAAAGGGTTCTAAAAATGCAAAATTTAAATAATGTTATCATACAAAATAATCTAGTTCTGACTCAAATTTTTAACAAACAGGAAGGGAGAAATTCATGTGAACAAATTGAATCTAATTAGCTTTAATAAGGATCAATTAAATTCTAAACAAATTTTCCAATTTAATTTTATGACGCATTATTCTTTTATTCGTTTATATAAGAAAATAACTTTAAAAGAACAAATAGAAACATTACAAAATCTGTGATTAAATTCAGACTTTAAATCATATATGGACATTGATCAAGAATAACGGACAATGAATTTTAATGAAATGAACTTTTCATTTACTCCCCCCTTCCACTTTCTATATATAGAGAAAATAAAAGATTTTCACTACCTGGTTGTAAAAATTCTGTAAAGATACATTACGCCTTCTTACTGCTAGGTTCAAATATGCTAAGAACGTTTAATCATATGCTGCGTACCCAAAGAATGTGCACGATAAATCTGTACGTCTGAATGCTGTCTTGCTGGGAAATGTACGGATTCAGGAAAAAAAAAAAAAAAAAAAAAAAAGAAAAAACTTACTGCTTTTGAAAATGATCAAAACAAATTGTAGGACCAGCTCTAGTAGCTTTGTCACCTTGGACAAAAATGTAAACTACTACAACACACCACCCCATCCAACACATATCACAATAAAATTTTCTAACAACTTTGGGACTTTTTTTTTAAAAAAAAAAGAGAGTAAAGTAGATAATTTACTCAACTCAAAAACTTCACAACATCAATTACTTATTCTTATTACCATGAATTGCCTAAATCAAACACTCAGTTTTAAACCCATCATGTGCAAGGTAACAAGGAAGAAATATTAAGAAATTCATGTGATTTGCAGTTTCTTCCCTGACAAATTTGCACCATTTAATACACTTCTTTCAATTCTATTATAAAACTATTTTTAAATATAAATTTAACTAAAATTACAGCTTTTAATATAAAAAATATTCCAATGCAATAAGAATATTCTTTTCTGTCTTACGTCTAATTAGAATAACTTGTGAGATTAACAAACGATTTTGTTACAATAATTACAAAACTAAACAACTCTTGCAGTTCTGATCTTTCAAATTTTATTAACATTTAAATAATGCATTCTGCTGTATTAATTATAATTTGTACATTATTATTTTAAAGATTCAATTTTCTCTATGATAGCATTAATTTCTTTGTTAACTTCTTTAATTATTGACATTTTTTTGTTCCTATCACATTTTAATCAATTCTGATTTCTTTTGAACTTTAATGGTTTCATTTTATAAAGATAGCTTTTTTTAAAAAAAAGCTTGATATCCTGATTTAATATCAAAAGGGGATAACGTCTCTCACGTCCGTGGCCATACTTCAAGCTGTACGTGTCCTCTGGGTAGTGCTAAATGAGAGACAACCTCAGGGGTATACCTCCTTTAGGTATACACGAGTATCACGAGCCTGGGGTTCACCTGAGTGATCTTTTTCTAGAGTCTTCTCTGGTAGACTAGAACTTGGCTCTGTAGCGCTTGTTCCTTACCGAAGTTGACCAAATTAATTCTCGAGCCATCATGGGCCTCGCGTAGGTCAACTGCAGCTTTA
This sequence comes from Pardosa pseudoannulata, assembly GCA_032207245.1. Taxonomy (NCBI): domain Eukaryota; kingdom Metazoa; phylum Arthropoda; class Arachnida; order Araneae; family Lycosidae; genus Pardosa; species Pardosa pseudoannulata. Next base: position 5,738,895 of record CM063507.1, on the reverse strand, counting down.
TAGCTGTCATGGCGACTGGTCTTAAGTGAAAGCTGCTGTATGGGCTATAAACGCCTGGGTCAGCTGAGGAATTACCTTAATATCAAATAAACATTTTAAAAGAAATGCACACGAGGTCTTCAGCTGAAGAGTATACATTTTTCAAACTTTTTTTTTTACAGATGATTCCCCAATTTTTTTTAAAATTTCCCTGATTTTTCCAGAATTATCAAATCTCTGGATAATGCCTGGTCGCTAGATACCCTGATATAGTATTAGCATAAATAAATAGAATAATCATTTTATCTTTTTTAATAGGGAAGTGAAAATCCTGTCAAAACAAGCATACCTATGTTTTGATATATACTTATTATAAGAAATTTCTACAATTTTTTTTAACTAACATAGAAAGTATTTTACATACTCAAGCCAGAATGCCACCTCAATATCATTTGCTACCCCTGCTGAGAGAATTCTCCAATATGACACCATGAAAGTTCTACCCCAGACAGGAAAAGAAACCCATTATAAGGTATCAAATTGCTATCTTATATAGTTTTCAGACAATTAATAAATTGTAAACAACTGTTACGAGACAGCCCAACACAAGTTCAAAAATAAAACTTATCTGAGAAACATCCAATATATAAAATGCTTAGTGTGGATGTATGTAAACACAAATGTGCATAAATAGTACAAAATATATGCAGGAAATTTGATACAGGCCTTTTTTACACAGCACAAAACTTTACAAAGTCCTTTTTCAAATTTTTATTAACTTTTTTCATTTATTTAAATGCTAAACTGAATATAATTTTTTTTTTTTTTTGTGACAATTTATCTTCTTCAGTCGGTAAAATTCTTATATTTTGGATTTATCAACACATTCACAAATTAATTCATAATCTTCATTAACATATTACATGCTTGAACTAATTTTTTAGTCTTTATTAAATTAAGCATTTTTTTTACTACCTATGCCTTCTGTTTGGTATTATAGAATCTTCAGAATTTAAAGGTTATTAAATAAAGATCAAATGCTTCTCTGTCTCTATAATGCATTAGAAAACCAGAATTTTTTTGTGGGCCATTATCTTAGATGGTTTATGTTGAGCAATTTTGTTTATACTACTATCTTTATATTCTGTATATAAGCATAGGTGTAATTAAGATTAGTTTATAATTTCTAGTACTGAGTAAGCAAATAATTTTTTATAAAACATTTGCTAACTTCATAATTAAGAAATAAATGTTTTTATTTGTGTATTGTACCAATATTTTAGGCTGTTTTACATGCATTTTCTCTAGCAGAATTAAAGTATACTATATACTGTAGTTAACAATCTAAAGCTTTAATGCATGAAAGGAAGATACACTCTGACAACACATGTACCAATCTGGGCCTATTTGCCCTCCAGACTTTTCCCCAGCTATGAGCAATGGTTGGCAGACCACAAGTACAGGACTACCCCCCACCAAAGTGCTTGATGCACTGCAGGTGCAATGTACTAAAAGTGTATATATATATATATATATATATATATATATATATATATATATATATATATTTAAAAAAGAGAGAGAGAGAGAGGTCAGTGCTGAGAGCAGCATAAAAAAAAAATTACCCCCTTGGGGGCTTTGCAAAGCTACAAAGGTTACACCCATAGGTCTTGGCTCCTGGCTTTCATAGACCACATTGCTCAGTCACTCCTCACTGCAGATACACACTGACAACTATTTCAAGTAAACTAGAAACCACTAGTTGAGTGAAAACCTACATGTGATAGAGTATTTTTTATCAGACTGCAGCATATAAGAGTCAAGTTGACAGTGCGTATCTTCAACTAGTGCATTGCAAGCAGGGTTGGCATGATTTAAATCATTTTTTTTCACTTCTCTTAAAATCTATATTCCAAAGACAGAACTGATAATTAGTCAGCACAGAAATACCAATAAGTAAATAGATAGCATGTGTTTTCCAAGAATTTAGGGGCTGTTACCAGAAAGTATTTAGTAGGGGTAGGTACAATGACTAGTTATGACTAGTGGAATTCATTTTATGTAATGGGAGGTAAAGAGAGTATTACAGAACTTGAAATCCAGTTTATCTACCAAATAACAACAGCCGTGGCATCATCTGCTAGAATAGAAAGACAGTTTTCTTCTTTTGGTATTGTTCATTTTAGCCTTCGTAACAACTTAGGAGTGGATACGGCCTCGAAACTAATTTTTCTATTTGAAACAGTCAAATCCATAATTCGTTGCTTAAAAAATATTCAAATAATTGTGATTTTTTGGTTTTTTAATAAATAGTTTGCATTAAATGAATATTTAATTTGTTCTTTAAATTTACATCTTATTTAGTTTGCACCATACAATTACAAAATAATGAAATGTATTTGGATGAAAATTTCTGTATTTAATTTTAGATAATCAGTGTGTAGAATATACTAGATAAATAAGTTGTTACTTATAACAAACTATTCCATGTATATAGCAAAAAATATAAGAACCCAACAATAATTAAAATAAGAATTCAGAAAAAAATCAAATAAATCTGATTTAAAACGAAAAAAATCTGATATAAATCAAATAAATCTGATTTTTTTATTTTTAAATCATGATTTTTTTCCAACCCTGATTGCAAGCATTAATTAAATAATGGTACATAATATTTATAGTATGAAATGAAAGATGCCTGACACAACTCAGAAATCCCACACATATATATATTGAATGTTGTAACCTAAATTTAAATGCATTTAGTATAAGTGTCACTACAGCTTAACAGTAAATAAATGAAACCACACTATTTTATAAAAAGTTTTTATGAATAATCTAGAGACAAATATGTGAAAACATGTCAAACACAATAAAATATACCAACATGCAGATTATAATAACATAATTCAAAATGAATGTTTGACATATTTACATTTATGAGAATGCTAGCTTTTTAAAAATCTGACAAGAGAAATGTAGAAATGACTTCTAAGTGAATATGTACATAAAATAACGAATGAATGTACAGTGAGAAAAATATTTTCTCAACATGGATAAAATTAAAGATAACAGTTCAATGGCAAGATGGATCCTGATTAATAATGAGAAAATTGAAGCAGTATCCACATGATGAAAATAAAAGTGAAGGCATCTCTTGGAAGGTAAAAAATGTGAACACATGGCCTATCAAAATAGGTGCTCCAAAATACTACTTATCAATACTAAATACACTGTATATATATATATCACTTTGAAAATAAATTATGAGTTCCTGACAGCCTCTAATATTTCATATAAAGATTCATAATTTAAGCTAGACATGTCTTTTTATAAATTTAGCTTCTTTCTGCATTAATGTCTGACGGTTCTGACCAACAAATTTTATACAAGCAGCTTCGGTGACTTGTCCACAGTCTCTTAAATCTAAGTGGTTAAGATTGGTACATCGTTTTAATGCTTCAAGGCTAGTATCAGTGATATTTGAACATGATGAGACATCTAACAACTGAAGCCTTTGTGATTTTGCAGCTCCTAATACAGCAATGCCCATGTCAGTAACTTTGTGACAATGGCTAAGATCTAGTTTTGACAGCAACGGTAAGTGATGAGCTAAGAGTCTAACAGAAACATCTGATATATCAGCCCCAGCTAATTTAACTTCAGTTAAGTGACGCAGACGTGTTTTACTCTCAATAAAACCAGGTCTAGAATCTGGGGGAGCAGCTAGCAGATCTCTGATAACAGAATCATTTAAGCCCTCAACCCAGCTTAGATCTAATGATCGAAGTAAAGGACAGTTACATGTGCATAAGGCAGCTACTGAGGCTGAAGAGCAGCCACTCAATATAAGTTCTTTCATCTGAGGTAGTCTGGCAATAAGCCATGCTAACTGCCTTCGAGATAAATTAGTCCAGCTCAAATTAAGAATAACAGGTTGTCGTCTTACAATACCAATTAGAGTACTAGCTGTTATTTTCTTCCGTGTCAGATCCATTAAAGTCCATAATCGAGGATCAACAGACCATCGATTCCATGTTTTACAAACTAACTGACAATTATACAAATCTCTGACAGATAGAAACTGAAATACAGGAAGCATTACTTCTTTTTCAATAGCTAAATTTTCAATTTTGCCTATTGAATTTCTCATTTTTTCTTCAGCATTGTCTTCAACAACAGGAGCAGGACGCACAACATATTTTGGCTTTTTCAAATGAGGGCTATTAGTAAGCATTGAACTGATCTTAGGATTCTGAGAGTTAGCTTCCCCGTTTTCAGTTTTTACAAGCTTTTCAGGAATTACAGACATCAAGTCATGCTTACCATCATCTGAAATATTACTATACACTTCTTGTTTAATTTTAACATTCCCACACGATTGAACCATTTTCATGTCCTTAGTCAGTGGCTTAGCATTGTTAGCCTCATCACATTTCCCAAAGTTTTTCTTTATCAACAAATTCTTTTTAAGGCCCTTCAAGTTACGGAACAATCGCTCCCGGGCAGTTTCACCATGTTTTCTTACAGTAACACCCAGTGGCAATTTGGCTTTCATATTTTCATTTATATTCTTAACACGCAAAACTTTACCCTGTTCACTTTTAATGGACTTTTTAAGGTGCAAAGGATAACGAGAGCAGGAACGTATGTGAGGGGGTGTAGTTGAAGATTTTTTACTTCGCTCGTACAATTCTTTATTAGGTGATGTTGGACTTCTGCTGTCACTTTCCTCCTGGAAATTAAGAGAATAATGTAGTCTACATTCCTGCAAAACATGTGTTAGAACACCCAACAATGCAAAGCATGCAATCTGGATTCTTTTGAGAGGTGTGAAGTGCAAAGGAAATTGAAAGCATTGTGAGTTTTCCCAAAACCAAGCACATACATGGAGAAAATATATGTAAATATATAAATGCTGTTACACCATGCAAGCAAGCAGTAATACAAATATTTTAAGAGCTACCACTAAATGACTACGTTAGATCAATGAATGAAAACTCCAACACACAAACAGAATTCTTATGCTTTAGTTTAAATGGTTTCTTCTACCAGGGTGTCCATGGGAAAGCCATTTAGAAATTCCCTGTAATTTGCAATTCCTTCCTTTATCAGGAAACGACTATTTAATAGTTTCTTCCAACCTTTTTTTTTAAATTAAAACTAGTTTTAAGTATAAATTTATATTTAAATAAAGTTTTAAATTTTAACATAAATATAAAATCTCACTTCATTTAATACTAAAAAAATGTTTTTTTTTTTTTTTTTTTTTTTTTTGGGGGGGGGGGGGGGGCTCAGAATAACCTGTGTAATTAATGCAAGATTAATCAATTTTGTCAAAACTTTTATCTATTTGGGGGGGGGGGAGAGACACCTTTGACAACTCTTGCAGTCCTGCATTTTTATACTATATTTACATTTAAATAATGCAGCATAATATATTAGTTTTAAAAAACTACATTATTACTTTCAAGATTTAATTTGTCAATGACCGCATTAATTTCCTTTTTAACTTTTACTACTAAAATTTTTTTGTTCCAGTTGGTTCATTTACTGAAGATTCCCATAATTGTTTTTCCATATTATCATCTAACAGCAAATAAACACTTTAAAATGAATGCATAAGGATATAAATACATTTTTAAATTTTTGACTGGCATAATATATTATTTAAAAAAAATTAAATTTTCATAATTCCCAGTTGCTGGACACCCTGTCTATTAAGTCAACAAAACAAAATTCATAAATTCTGAAAGATTAGTCAAGTAAAAAAAATTTCATATCTAACTGCTTAATGCAATGAAACAAAAATAAAATAGAAATAATTTTTTTATTCATCTTTTAAACCTACTGTGCTATATTTCAGTAATAAAAAACAAAACAAAGTGATAGCTTTACTATCAAATTACATAAAAATTCTGCTTTTACCACCACCTGGCAATGAGACCACATGCAACCAAGAGAAAGTAACACAAGCAAGACAATGCACAAGACAGGGAAAAAAAGCTTTATTTCAAACAGGGATTTTTTTAAAAAAAAATCACAATCAACTTTTCTGTAAAACTAAAAAATGAACAGGAACTTTTTATTCCAAAAGGAACTAAAAACAGCCAAGCAAGATGCATTGCAAAAAATCGTAATAATACACATAAAAGTTCAAATGTACTTTTTAAAAAGAGTAATGAGTGTCATATTTAATGAAATTTAACATTATTTGTTATATTTAGAAAACATATTAGACACACCTGCCAACTTTTATGTTAATAAAAAACGTGAATAAAACATAATTTTAATCTTTCTAGGCAATGTTCTAATACAATATATCAAAGGATACATTTTACTCTGTTTCTCTTTATTAAGCTCTCTTTAATCAGAGAAACATTAATATTCTTCAGAAACAATGAATCCAAACATACTTAAAATAAGGGGTTGGGGAGTTGGCTGTAATATTTTTTTTTAGTTTATCACAACCACTTTTAAATTTAAGAAAAAACTAAATTTTAAAATTTACCAAAAGTTGGCAAATATGCAAGAAAAGTATGAGGTAAATGATGACATTTATGAGTTACATACTAATAAAATAAAATAAAAGTAAAAAACATACTAAATACTGGAACACAAATGAAGAGAAATTTCTCTTTGGTGGAAAAAATATAACATTAAATAAATGAACACTTCAGGTTGACTAAATATTCATGGTGCAATTCTCAAGAGTAAGAAATGTAACTTTCTAATAAATCTATAATAATGAAATTTTTCTAGAATATTATGAAAAACAATTATTCACTAACAGTAAGTTTCTTACACAACATGGTGTTATAAGGCACATTTGTTACATAGAATGACTAAAAATGAGTTTAAAAAAATATATGCCTAGAAAATGCAAACAAAAAGTAGAACTTAATTATAGTTACAATGTTCAAGGCACACATGCACACACACAGAAGAAAAAATTCTGTAACAATGTATAAATTTACAACCTTATAAAAAAAAATGAGGGAACAGGTTTTAAATCCACCCCCCACTACAAAAATAAAAAAAAAACAAAATAAAATAAAACAAAAATAAAATAATAACCAGAAAATAACAAATTTTGGAATATATCACAGTGTTTGACTGAGAAAAGAGGAACTAGGAAGAAATTTTCTTTTTATATTTTTAGGAAAAATATACAATACTTTGACCTGGGAGAAGAATAGTTTCTTTTAAACTATCAAAAATTTTATGTGCATCCATTAATGTTACAAATGTATGACAATGGTTAAAATGTGAAAATTTTATTAAATAAAAAAAAGCTTGTATAGCTTACCAAAAATACAGCAATGAAAGTAGATCTTACTGTATTAAACACTGTAACAATTACTAAATAAGAAATTCTGAAGAATTTTGTAATGTTGATGACTAAGCAGACAAAATTATCCTATGAATATCGTAGTAAGCCAAATAACAGTATGCTTTTGAAATTGTTTAAAAGCCAAATTACAATGCTATAATTACTAATACTTTGGAGACCGAAAAAATTATTTCATAACTTCTGCATTAGTATTATGAACTTTTAAATCAAAGAGACAAAATTTTTGACATGAACTTCTAAAGAGAAATGTATGCCACTCAAAATTATAAAGCTTGATTTATTAATTGGGATCTATGGAAATAATGCTATTTTCTATTACTTAACTTATTTCTTCATGTTTACTTAAGTCCAAAAAATTTAAACATACAAGCAAATCAAAAACCGGGCTAGAAATCTCAAAAGAAAGCTCTAGAAAAAATTCTTCATATTTTGATTTCTTACTAAATGGTAATTTTGAAGCTCTGTCATCAGTAAAAAAATTAACATTGCAAAATTATTTTCATAGTATAAAGGTGGCATAAACTGTTTTCCAATTCAGACAAATATATGCTCATCATATATATTAAAAGGAAGCTTGGTTATAGTATAAAAGTCTTTCAAACAATTTTCATATACATATATACAGTCTCTTGAATCACACACTCTTATCACTTACAACCTTCTTAATATCACTCTTACCTCTTTTTCTGAAAGAGAAACAGCATATTTAGGAGTGCAGGTTTGGATGGAACTGGAATTGTTCATAGAAAGACAGTTGCGCATATCTTCCACATCAGCATTGTTGCTATTCTCTACAGAACCTTGAATTGTTGGAATATTCTCAACCTTTACCTAATAACAGTAAATCATACAACAGGTATGTAAATATATTTTTATCACTAAGTTAGAGTATAAAACTAATAGTATCTAATAATTGACAAGGATGTTTATACTGACACTTTAAATAACACAATTTGATTACAAAGTTTGATGAAAGACTAAAATGTAATGTTTTTAATTAAATGACATATTTGCTAACTTTTAAACACTGACATCAGCAAACTCTTTGTGAAATATTCGTTAGTTGGTTAATTTAAATGGCAAGTAATTGTATTTAATAAAAATTAATTGGAATTTCTTCAGTCTCCAGGAAAATTGCAATTACAAAAATATTTGTAATAAAGTCTTTATGCATTTGTTTATCAAATAAATATTAGCTAATTATTTCAATTAAATTTGATTATAGAAATTTAAAAAGAAAAATTATGTAGAAAAAGATAAAATTAACCATGATCGAAAATATGCATTAAAAATAAATAAAATAAAATTTTAAAATTATTTAACTAGGACTTAATTTCTTTAAAGAAATTTTGTTCTTATATTCGAAATTTTTAAAAATTTATATTTACAAATGTTTGATCTAACTTTTACTACAGTGATATCACTACTTTTTTTTAGCAAGTTGATATATGAATGTTATGCCAATAAACATATTAATAATCTTTATCAACAATACACATGAAAAATTAAAAAGATAATAGGATACAATTTACAAATTTTACTCAAAATCAGTATATGAGGAAGTTGAATTTAAGAAACTGGTAGCTTTCTTGGCCTTAATTGGAAAATCAGGTTGAAATTTTTGTTCATAATAAAGTTTAGAATCTTTTGATTTTAATATGAGCAAAATTAAACTGTTTAAAAATTTAAATAAGCCATTCGGATTCCAAATTGCACCCATGTTATCATGGCCTGCAGAACACAAATTGACTAATAACATATGAAACCCTGAAAGAACTTTTGTGATCAAAGTTATGACCAGGCTAACAACCTTCCAGCTGAATAGTTCTAAATTTAACATACCTTTTTCTTGAGAGGACCCAAATCTAAGGGTTGTTCCATATCATACATTCTCTTAGTGATATCTGGCATCTCAGAATGGGTAATATTCTGTGGCATTTCAACCTTGATTTGAGAAACGTCTATTTTCTCCTGAATGTCATTTGCAGAAACATCCATGTGTCCATTTTCATTAGAGGGAATGATCATCCTAGTTACATCTACCCCTTTTGGGCTTTTGCCTTTCAACTGACGAGGCTGAGAAGAGAAAAACTTTTAAACATTTTTACATCATTACATATTCAAAAAGAAATAATTTAACTCACAACAATAACTGTTGTAATCAAAGATTTAACATTTCTTTTACAATATCCAAACTAAATGAATACAAATAGTTGTATACTTTGGTAAAAACAAAGTAATAAACTATTGTAAGTACTCAGTATCTTGTAAACATAAGTTAAGGGAGCTTCAAACCCTGGTTTGATTGCAGCAAATTTTAATATATTCCATTTATGACTATCAAAATACTTTCTTTCATAAAAAAAATTAGGAAAATTTATAACAGAAAAAAAAATCAAACATTACTGTTGATTTCTTTTAAAAATACAAAATACAAAAAAAAAGTAAAAGTCAATTTTATGTTTTTCTTGTTTTAACTAAAAACAATAACAAAATCACCTTAATTTGATCTGGTTTTCCATTCCTGCAACATTTTGGGCACTCCCAACTGTTAGGTAGATCATCATTAATACAGCTTTCCATTGGAAGGTCAGGATTTTTTTCTTGCAGACATTTTGGATGCAAAATTTCCCAACATTGAGAACATTCCATGAGACTAGAGTTCTCATTTTCTGGTGGATTTGTTAGTTTGTCCCAACCATCTCGACCACATATCATGCAACAAGCTGTGTGTGGCAATACAGGCTGTAACACACAGAGTTTATTTTAAACACAATGAGTTAAAATTCTTTATATGTAGCATGATTATCAATCAACAATTCCTATCTTACAAAATAAATAAATAAATAAATAAAAAATAAAATAAAAAAAAAATAAAAACATTCTTATTCAAAGGATTTTAACAATCAAAATTTAAATAATTATATCATTCGTTACACTGAAATATGTTAGTAATACAGAACAATAGCAGGTACAGTACTATTACCACTACTTTCATAGTGCATAATAAAGGTATGTGACCAAATGTTTTGTATAAAAAGTTCAAATCAACTATATTTATGAAAATAAAACAAACTACATCAAAATTTTACTTCTTTTTAACTACTTAAATTCTGATGATATCATAAGTTAGACTACATTAAATAGTGCATCAATTTGGATTACCTATTTCGAATATTAAGAAAATATTTTGTGATCATAATCTTTGGTAATTTTAAATATAAGAGAAAGAACAGATTTCTTTTTCATTTTATTACAGAATTCATTTTATTACAGAAAGAACTGATTCTCTAAAGGAATTAGTGAGATTCCACATTGCAAAAAATGCAGTGCAGTACACTAGATATGTATTTATTTTTATCCTATTATTCACTATTTGATTTTCAAAGTAAATTTTTAAAGTGAGGCAAATTAAAAATTTTCATTTTATGTAAAACACTAATTTGTGAGAAACCTCAACAATAATTTTGTCTAATTTAAAATTTGAAAAATTGGTATTAAATTAAATATATAAATAATAACTTAAAATAAAATATAAATTATAAAATAAAAATACCCATATATTAAATTTAGATATTTTATTTTATTTTTTTTTGCCAGGAAAAATTAGGTTTTACATTAGGGAGGTCGGGGGGGGGGGGTGCAGGTTGGGTTTAAAAAAAAAAAAAAAAAAAAAAAAAAAAAAAAAAAATTTTGGATAAATCCCAGGTTTTCTATTGTTTCACTAACATGTTCTAAATGTGTACTAAATATGCTGAATCTACACAGTATACATTACAAATAACCTCTAATTGAATAATAAAATATATAACATTACTAAACACAAATTTAGTACTAAATATTCACAGGCTGCAAGCAAACAGTCTTGTTATTCAAAATACATTTAATTCCTAATGATTGTTAGCTTGGTTAAATGAACAAATAAAATATTATCAGAAATCACTGTTTTGTAAGTATTTTTAAAAAGCCTTTTAACAAATATCTTACATAAATGTTTATAACAAACAAAATTAATTTGGAACAAGAGAAGTTATTAGTAATTTTTATTGCATATAAAGCAAAGTAATAATAGATACATAAATAATTTTTTAATGAAACAGAGAAAAAGCTTTATCAAATAATTTTACCATTAAATAAATTTTGATTGAAAATCAAATATAAATTTCAAAACATAACTGTAAGGATACTTATAATGATCCAAGAGGGCTAAATAATTAACAAGTTTGACTAAAATTCCAGGGAGTCCTAAACATAATTTTAAACGAAGGTGCATTTGGAATAAGTACTGAACCTCTGACAAAGAAATTATTTTCAACATTGTACACAAGGTAAAAAAAAAAAAAAAAAAATCTTGAGTGTTAGAATGCATACTATTTTTTCTCAGTCAGTTGAAAATTGTCATTACATTCTTGTTGTAATGACTTGATTCCAAATGTCAAGAATCTTCAATTTGAGAACCATCCAGTTTCTTGTAAATTTACAAGAAACTTGAAAGTAGAAATTCTCAAACATATGAAGCTTTCTACCAGTTCCAAATAAATAAGTAGCACCATCCATCAAAAGTAATGAATTTTAATGATTTTTCTTTATTCTAAAATCTCCACAAATGTTAAATGTACTATTTACTAGAGTATATGTCGATAAGGTATTGTGCAAACATTAATGCCATCCTATACAGCTGAGTTAGATTAAAAGTAATGAATGCATGTTCTCATTTTCATTATTGCAATAGTAAATATAACAAACAAAAAACTTTCGTAGCTTATGATCCCATAAAGATCCCAACATGAATCTTTGAGGATTAATTAACAATAACATGAGCAATTTTTGAGATTTTTTTCAAAATTTTAAAAACTTGGTTTTTTGAGAAATTTAAATTTAAATTTAAAAAAAATTTTTCAAGTCATCATGTGTTGTATATCATATGAAAGCTCATTAAAAAAGGTTTAAAATAACACCTTGCACATATCTCTAGTTTAATTAGGTGAGTAGCAAGTGTAATTTAAAGGTATGCTGATAGTGTATTCTTTAGACAAATTTGGCAACTTTAAAGCTTTATAACTCCCAAACCAGTTATTATTTGAACATAAGATTTGGGGATTTCCTTTATAACCATAAAGTCACTTAGTATACCAAATTTAATCAAAATTGGTGGTAGTCAGGTAGAATTTGTTCTAAAATTGCATTGATTTCACATGGAATAACCCAAATAAAAACTAACTCTTCCAGGTTCCCCCCCCCCCCAAAAAAAAAAGTTTGTGGGTAAATTATTTTGTTTAATGTTTGCATTATAAATGTCTGTAGTGTTATTTGCTGCAGTGAGGTTTTTTTTCTTTTTTAGATCTGTTTTTAAAATATTCTACTGTACCTGCTCTAGCAAAAAGTACACAAGCAAGTACAGATACCTATTACAAAAAAATCTATAAATATAAATTTTTGCTCACACTAATAAGACGGTAGGTGAGAAAGATATTCAAAATCAAAAAATAAATTTTTCATCTGGGGATGATCCAAACAGAAATGACTTTCCATCATGATCACCTTAAGCTCATTAGAGTAGCCAGCTCATGAGTTATAAGAAAATTTTCTAATATATTATGCCTTTAAGCATTCTGATTTCCAGATACAGTAAAAACTTCTTGAACATAAGATTAAGGTAAAAATATAAGCTATGTTGAAATGGTATATTATTACTTATCAAATTAGTAATCCTAAACTTTATATATTAACAGATACAAAACTATTGATTTTGCAAACTTTTTAAACATTTGCTGTAAGCAAAATATCAACCACAAAACAGTTGGTTTAAAGAATATGAGGTTATTGACACATAGTAAGTATTTGCAGTTTCCTTCCCTGATGAAAAATATATAACTTCTTTTACAGATAAATATGAGTTAAAAAATAACTAAATACATACTGCCATACACTGACGAGATATACATGATTGTTTCATTCTCCCAGGACCACCAAATTTTTTCATATCTTTACAAAAGTGACATTCACCACAGTCAGCGCGCAAACAGGCCTCACATTTTTTACATCTTGTTCTTCTGCGACGAGCATTGCTAGAATTACTTCCTTTGGAGCCTCCTGATTTTGAGGCTTTAGGGGTACCTGATGAAGCTGGTGTAGAACGCGGTTTTGGCTTTGGTTTCTAGAAATTTATAAAATAGATCAACTGTAACAAGAACATCCTATAAATTTTAGTTTAATATCTGAAGAGTATTTGAGTTTGGTAAAAAAATATGTAAACACTTTAAGAATAAGTAATATTATAAAATGTTAATGCTCATAACTAAAAGTCAAATAACTATCAAGCCAAATTCAATAAAATTAAATATATTAAAAGAAAATGATTACCTTTACATCAAACCAGTACAGAGAGGGTTTGCCAGTTATAGCTAACCTTGCATCATCACCTTCATGTTCTTTTAATAATATCTGGAAAAGTTAAAAGTGTAACATAAAAAAATAAAATTTATGTGGCATGCAAAATTGTTATAAAGAGTTTCATTTAAATATTCTATAACATAAGAGTTGTAGTTCCCAAACTAGGGTGCCACACCAATAAAGAAAATCAACTAAAAATTATGATGATATTAAAAAAGGCACGAAGACTCTTAAGTTGTTTTCTCTTAACATCGCATCACTGTCAAAATGTGATAAGAATTATCTTTTTATTTATTCTGAGATTCTCTATTCCAGTGATTTTCAAACTGCGTGGACAAGTGTAGTCCAGAGGTGCTAGTTCATCAGCATTTTTGATGACTGGTCATTTTGTTGACTTTTATTTATTGCTCATGGATGAACAGCAGATCAATGTGGGCAACAGGACAACAGATGAAAATAATTCCCTGACTTAGTAAGGAAAAACAGATTTTATTTTCCAGGTAAGGTAAATTCTATGCAAATGATCAGATATACCCTTATGAACATTTGGAACATTTTAGGTACAATTTCCCAAAAGACATTTTTAAAACAACAAAGACTAAATTTTAACAGTAATTATCAAACAAAAGTATGATAAAAAATCTAAATATAATGTGGTTGGTGAAAAATCCATCATCTTTAATACTTTAAACATATATTACGTTTCCATGACCATTTTTTTTCTTAGAAGTTTTTGTTTATTAAATTAAGTACTTTATCCAATTCTTTGTATTTTATCTAAATTATGTAAAGTCATCAAGTATGAGGAACTTCCTTCCACAGTTTGAATTAATAAACATATTATTTGCCATGTTACAGATATTATAAGTGGGAGATTAGTAAACTTGTCAAATTATAGAGTAAAATTTTTTGGAAAAGTGATTGCTACAGTAACCTCCAGCCCCAGCTGTATTGGAAGGCAATTTTTTTATAAATAATCACAGCAGATGTTCCAGAGTTGGTATAAAAGAGTGGATTTGGGGATGGGATGGCAAAAAAAAAAAAAAAAAAAAAAGTTTGAGAACCACTATTACCAGAGAGGATAATAGAAAATCATCAATATGTTTACTTAAATAAAAACAATATGTATTTACTTTCAGATCTTCTAAGAGCCCATCAGGATCTCGGATATAACTTGGAACAGCCTTTTTAGCTGGAGGAAGACCATTTAACCACTTCAAAATAGCCTATGCAAAAGTATTAAAAGAAAGCACCAATTAATTGAATACAATCGATTAAAAGTAGCCACCTGAAGATAAATAAAAATTTTGTTAATACATGCTACAAATTTATCAATGTAAATGAAAGAACATCTAATATTAAGTTCCATATTACACTGATTAAAAACCATCATCTTCATCATGTTAAAATTCACTGATTAATAGGATAGAAGAGGGGCAGAGCTAGAAGAAAATAAAACATACTTCATTTTTAAATAAATATATGTTTATTCACCTATATTTGTTTGAAGTATGTTTTATGTCAAGTTTTGTGAAGAAACTGTAAGTATATCAAGTTACATCTACTTTACACACTACCTTTCACTGTTTTCAACAAAACTGAATTGTAAATGAATATTTACACAACATAAACTATTACATTAATGTGTAATTTCCAATATCATTTTTCCCACAAATTTAACCATCTGAAGACCAATTTAGTCATTAATCCTAACATTTAAGTAATCAAGATATCAAAATGAAAGTGGAATTTTGGATGGTTAGGCTTGATAAAAGCGCTGCATATCTCAATAGCCAGTGCCTGACTAAGACTGGGACATACAGAGCAGTTGACCCAGCCCCCCCCTTAAATCAAATAGAAATTTTATTTTATGTTTTGTTCTTTAATGAACTTATCATGGCCTTCTAGGATGGAATTCAGCTAAATTTTTGCAATCACAGTGGACAAATTTGTCCAATAAAAAGCCTGTATATTTGTAAACATTGAAAAATGTGATGTTTACAAAAAACACAGGCTTCTGATTGGCTTAATTGAACTATCATAATGTATCATGTGTGAAAAATTAGCTGAATTCCACCCTAATATCAGCAATGAATTTTTCGTAGCTAGATGAGAAAATTAACAATCAGAGAACTGCATTTCTGAAACCTGTGAAAAGTTCACTAACTGCAGTGATATGACTGTTAACTGGGTCATCTTTTAAAAAATACTTTTAAGTGCAGGTAATCAATTTAAAGTTTACCCAGAGACTTAAAACTGGAGAAATAAAAGATTCTATCCTAATCAAGCAATATCAAAGTAAAGTACATTACTGACAGTCAGTATTACAAAGAAATGTTTAAACAGTTTAATTTTTATCATCAAGATGTATGGTTTTTTAGGAGGACACAAAATATTCGGCTCATCTTATTGGAAACTTTTTGGATTGCCTCGAATTGATAGCCCAATTTGATCCATTTCTTGCAAAGCATATGGAAAAAACTGTTAATCAAGGCACTGGCAATGTGAATTATTTATCACCTACAGTTGTAAGTGAATTTTTTGAATTAATGGGTGAAAAAGTGTCTTAAGAAGTGATAGATGCCAAGTATTTTTCAATTACAGCCAATTCTACACCAGATGTTACACATATGAATCAGCTAACCTTAATTTTGTGATATCTTGGTCCTGATGAACCCGTTGAAAGGTTTATAAAATTTATACAAATTTTTCGTTATAGTTCAAAAAATGTAAACAATATTATACTACAAACTTTAAAAGATTTAGGTCTTGACATACAAAATTGCAAAGGACAAAGTTACAATACTTCCAACTTGGCGGGAAAATATTCAGGTGTTCAAGCAAGATTTAAAATTATTAATCCTACTGCAGATTATGTACCCTGTTCTGATCATTTTTTGAATTTGGTTGGAATAAATGCTGCAGAATCTGGTACTGAAGCTGTAAATTTTTTCTTTAGTACAAAAAATTATATAACTCTTTTTCTGTTTCAACATGCTGATGGCAGATTATGTTTGAAAACTTTAAAGAAAGTAAACAAATATTGACTTTAAAAAATCATTCATGTACATGATGGTGTGCTGATGCAAACGTTACAGAGGCATTGCATCAAAACTATGCCTTATTCTAAAATCTTGGAGTTATTTGGCAGAGGATCAAAAGCAAACTTCTTCCACTAGAAAGGAAGCTAAAGCTCTTTTTTAAAAAATTACTAAAGATTGAAAATGCACTAAATACAGTTGTGTGGGATACTATTTTACAAAGATTAAATCAAACAAGTAAAGTTCTCCAGAATTCTATTGGACAATTAGATATAGTATCACCATTATTGACAATAGCTGGCAATCATTTAATAACAAACTGTCAGGTTATACATTGCACTTCCTGTGTGAACTAACTCCCCTAGTATATTTTTACAGAGTTTTTAGAGGTATATTTGAAAATTTGGTAAGTGAACAATAGCTTCAATGGAGTTAGTTTAATATAGTTTCAAATAGTCTACATTTAAAATTCAACAAATAAATAAAAATGGGAAAGAGAGAGGGAGATTTATGGGTATGAAGAACAATGACCAAAAATTCTAAAATATTCTACTGTTAAACAGGACTGGGGATTTTATTAAGTCTTTGAATAAAACTAAGGTTTGGTGATACAGATCTTAATATGAAATACCACAATTCAATATCCTAGTACATCCAAGTAAACAGTCAGGATTAAAACTATTAAGTTTTATACTCAAAAAAGGATGTTTCATTATGGTGTTATTTCAATCGTTCAATCTTGGAAAGGGTTTTAAACATTGGCCATGATAACTTGAATGTGTCTTTAGATTAAATATTAGTGGAATAATTAATTTTCTACTCTTAATATATACTTAACAAAAAAATCTTGATTTATTTTTTATTAAATACTAGCATATAGCCCGTCATATGACGGGATTAGTAAAATTTTTAATTTTCCAGAATTGTAAAGAACTCTATGAGGCAGGTAAAAAAATGTTTTTTTTTTTTTTGACTAAGAATTGCCTTTAAACAAAAATAATCGATTAAAATTATCACATATGTACATAATCTATTATTTAAGTCAAATAAAAAAGAAAATTATTTATGTAATATCTAAGTTCAGTGATAAAACGTATGAAAATAATGCAGAAAATATTTAAATAATTAAAAATAAGAAATGATTAAATGAGATGGTTAAAGGAATAAAGTCATAATGCTAGAAAAAAAATTGTTATTTTTACTTATTTATAATGTGATAAATTTAATCACTTGCTCTTAAAATGGGGCTTGATATAATGGCATTAAACGTTCGAAAAGGGGACGGGGTGGATTTCGAACGTGTTAAAGAGGACAGTATTTTTCGCTGTGATACAAAGCTTATTCATACCAATTCACCTCAGAATTGGATCTATAGTTTAGGAAAAGATAAACTTTACTCGCTTTGAATTTTGCAAAAAACTAACTCATCAAAAATCCAATATGGATGCTCTATCCATTCCAGGTCCAACAGCTTCATAACTTTGAGGACAGGCGGGCAGATAACTTAGGCTATTATTACATTACGAGAAGTTTAAGGATACACAACATGAAATGTTTATGTGGCCCGGGATATCCGTAAAACAATACTTGAATTTAATAAAATAAAAACAATAAAAATTATAAAAAATAGTAAAAATTTATTTTAAAAATAATAAAACAACTTTCGGAATAAGAATTTAAAAGAAAAAGCAGAAAATATTAAATTTATTAGACATTAAAAAAATTAGCTGCATCAGGGATAGAACCGTCAACCCGAGAAGTACAACAATCAAACGGGCGAACATTCTACCAAACGTCCAACGCCTGCACCTTGGAAGCGAACTAATTAGAGTGTATGAAGTCAGGTAGTCAAGTAGAAACAGTTCAGAATTTTAAATATTACTCGCCACTTTTGCCACCCTATCAAGAATGAATTTCGTATAGAATAAGAGGAAGGATAAGGCTTGAAATAATAGCATTAAACACCCGAAAAGGGGGGATGGGATGGATTTCGAACTCTCTTTCAATTTTGCTAACCCTACCTCATGAAAAATCCAATATGGACGTATGTGTCCATTCCAGGTACAACTGCTTCAGAAATTTGCGAACAGACAACTTAGGTTATTATTATATAGGGGATAATGAAAGCCAAATATATATAATACAAAATAAATTATATAAAAGTCATTGTACATATCTGGGTGTGGGTATATGTATGTTCCACATTTCCTCCTAAAAGGAAGGAAATGTTTCCACCTTTCCTTCCTACAAAAAAAAATTTGGCACTCTTATACTTACATACTTATATTAAGATGAGTATCTGTTTGAGTATTTGACTTTTTATACAAATCCACATGATTTATCATCTAAATTTTGGTGTCATCAAAATTTTAGAATGCAGTCTTTTAGAGTGAGAGATGAGCATTGTCCATATTAAACCTCTTTTACAATCCTATCACATGATATGACAATATAAGAACCATTAACACCATCAGTCAATAGGAGACAGCAGTATCTCACTTTATTAACTTCTTTACTACATGCAAAAATTGTAGCTAATTTCTACTTTTTGATAAACAATAATCTGAAGATAAAAACTTACAGTGTTTATTTTGAAGTACCTTTCGAATTAGGATATAAATAAATGATAAAAACAATTGTACTTAAAACACATTTGTAAATATAATGAAAAATGTGCCAATTAAATATAACTAAATGGAAGTTTAGTTAGTAGTTCTTTGGAATTAAATCTAAAATTTAGTGCACTTATTCTGGACATTTTCATATGATCTTGAGATTATTTAACACTGGCATAATGGGAATTTGGGATTATAGTGTATGATACTTAAATGCACACAGGAGATTATTCACTCTTGACTTTCTGAAGAATTACAGAGTTGTAAATAAATATATATAAAAAAAACCCAATTACTTTGACTAATATGAATGGGGAAAAAAAAAAAAAAAAAAAAAAACCCGACATAGCAAAGTATGGACACTCAGACTCATAAATAAATAAAAATAAAAATTAACAAGTATTGTTATGAGGTATACAGAAAGCAAATTTTTGATTATCAGCTAAAAGTCACCTATCAATTTTCCCAGAGTTAAACATTTGTATAATATATATATATATAAAAAATGAAACAATGCGATTTCAGAAAATTTTATTACCTTTAAACCATTGTACTCCCATTTTGTGATATGTATGTGTTCCTTTGCACCAGTTTTCTGTTCCACAGCTGATGAATAATCAATGCCTTGAATATTCTTAGTTTCAGGAATTTCAGGTCCATTCTGTTCAATCTTTCCATTTGAGACATCTTGATGAAAGTTATCACCAATTCCTTTGAAAGGGAATGCAAAATTATCACTACTCATATGTACAGGATTATGAGTCAATGACAGAAGTTTAGGGTCCTTTTCAGTGGAGGATGTCAAATTCAATGCATCAGATGCCGCTTCATTGGCAGGGTCTAAATATTCCCCACTTTCATTAACTAGGAGGTAATTCTTGCCCAATAGACAATGGACAAATCTTTGAACAACATACCAGAGAATCTCAGTGTAAAAAGGATACCGGAATTTGACAGGAACCTGAAACAAGACCAAAGAACACAAAAATAAATCATTTGGCCAAAAGAAAAATGTATGAGAAGAAATCATACATATGCACACATACAAAAAGGATAATTAAGACAGATTTACAGTTTCAGCTAATATAAACTTGAATGGAATCAGGCCTTGTATTATTATTATTATTAAAAAAATATATATGACACATAATAAAAGTTAAATAGCACTCTTGACAGCAAACCAAAACATATTTGAGAGGTAAGTTTCTACCTTTGCTCAGATCAATGATGGGCAAAATATGGTGTGTATTTTTTTAAAAATTTGAATTTACTGATTACAAATTTATAATAGTACAACAGAGGTACTCATACTTGTCCACTTCATGTTGGTCTTCAAAAATGTGAGGAAAATGGGAACATACTGTTTAACTGAAAGGTGGTGAAACTAAGAAATATAATTTTATTAACCCTATAAAACATCTGAGAAATTTTGCAATTAAAATAACAAACTTTTATAAATGGAAAATAACTTTAACATGATAATGTTCTAGGGTTAATCACATTAGGATAAGAGTTTTTAAAGTAAGCTATTTCTTTTATTCTTTATTAGATTTTATAATAAATGATTTTCTTATCAAAATTTGTTTGTTTTGGTCCACTTTTTATAATGTTTGCTCATTACTTTCTTAAATTAATCAAATGACTAACTAAAATTACATACTAAATAATACAAACTAAAATTTCAATAAGAATATCCTTTGAAGCCCATAATGACCAACCTAATAACAAAACTGGGCATTGCTAATTTTATTATCACCCTGCAATAACCAGGGATTTTAACGCTTAGACTTGTCATGGTTGTGCCTCAAAACACCATTTTAAATCATATTTTCACACTTGCTTTTCAAAAATACACGGAATAAATTAAAAAACATTTTTTAACACTTTAAACTATTAACAGATGGCAGCACTACACTTAACAGTTATTTACATACTTAAAATGTTAGCCTTTATACTTAGTAATGACATAAATTTTTTATGCTTATTATACCAAGTAAAAGTATTAATTAAAAAAACATACATTGTTGAGGTATATAATTATTACAGCTTTTTAATGATAATTATTTATTGTTCTTCTAAAATAATTAAAATTTAAAAAAAATTCATGCAGCATGTACAGTTGGGGTACTTTTGGAATTAAATTACTCCTAACTCTCCCACTACTACCCAAGGAATGTAAAACTTACTTTCAAACTAGCATTATAGCCTGTCATATGACGGATCAGTAGAATTTTTAATTTTCCAGAATTGTAAAGTAGTCTATGAGGTAGGTAAAAAAATGGTTTGTTTTTTAACTGAGAACTATCTGGTACATGCACAACACTTTGTTTATCTTCATACTCCTCTAAAAGCGTCTCAATACTGTGAATGCAGTTTGAGAATCTCGTTGAATTAATTTACAAAATTAATTCAAAGTTTTTTAGCTATGTTGAAATTATTGTTAAATTTCTCCAAATTTTTTTGCCACAGTAATTAATGGAAGTAAAGGAATGAAACTATCAACCTGGAGGTAGATAGAATTTGTTGTTAATACTGGAGGTAAAATTTTCATTGGAACAAAAAATAATCAATGATTAAATTTAATTATCAGACATGTACATAATTTATTATTTAAGCTAAATATAAAAGAAATTTATTTACGTAATATCTAAGTTCATTGATAAAACGAATGAAAATAATGCAGATCATATTTAAATAATTTTAAATAAGAAATGATTAAATAAGATGGTTACATGTATTGTCATAATGCTAGAAAAAATGCTATTTTTACCTATTTATATGATAAATTGATAAATTTAATAGCCTTTTCTTAACTGGATAATATAGGGCTTGAAATAATGGCATTAAACGCTGGAAAAGGGGGGGGGGAAGCGGTGGAATTCAAACATTTTAAAGACAATAGTATTTTTCGCTGTGATATGGAGCATATTTATACCCATTTATTTTAGAATGGGATCAATAGTTTAGGAGAAGATAAACTTCACTCAATTTGAACTTTGCTAACCATAACTCATCAAGAATCCAAATGGATGCCTCTATCCATTCCAGGTCCAACCACTTCATAAATTTCAGGACAGACGGACAGATAACTTAGGCTATTATTATATAGGAGATATTTCCCATTTAAAATTAGATAATATTTCTACAGGTATTCCAATAAATACCAATGAATTTTTAAATGTGTGGTCAAAGATTTTCTTAGACCACACAATTAAAAATTCATTGTTGTAGCAAGGACAATGATTATTCACTATTCGAACCAGAACATACAAATATGGTACAAAACTTAAAAATTCAACGAAAATATTTTCTGGCAAAGGGGTAAACCGAAACTGATCTCATAAATTTTCATTCACCCCACTGAGATATGAAGGATTAGATACAAGTGCTACTTCCAGGAAAGATTACCAACTCTACACTTTTTTAGGTATATGCAAAAAAACATTTTGTAAAAAAGGCATATTAGATAGGTATGCATGCTGTCAAATGTAAATTGAATTACTACAATTCAATAAAACATATTCAAACAATAATTCAATAAAGTACTAAATAACTTTGAAAAAAATATATATAAAAATAAAAGTACATGAAATAGATACCTATATGATAAATTTAACTTTAAAATAATCAAGTTAAAATAAATTAAAATTTGATTTAATCCATTAATCAAGGAGAAAGAGAAATATTTTGCCTGCTTGACAACTTTATTAAAGTTTGCTGTAACACACTTCCCATTATCTTTTTTTGTTTTAGTCATCTCCCGTCACCTAACATGATAAATAATTAGTTCACTGTTATCTTTCTTCAAATTTTAAGTTAATTTTTAAAACACCAATGTAAGACAAACAGAATTAAAATGACTTTTGTCAATGATATACTATAACGATATAACAATTGCATTTAAATTTAAACCAAAATGGGTTCAAATTTAAAGCAGCCAAATTGGATAAAAAAATTGAAACCAAAAGTTTGAGTAATTTTGCATGTAATATCTCATGATATGGCAGATTCAAGAGAAATGCTTGCTTTGTATTTTCTTAGTAACTGCATAAAAATATAAACTGAATACTTTTTTCTCTTTCATACAGGAACAGATATATATGTAATCTTCATATGTACATATTCATTTGTAACCATTTTCTGAGGGAGTCCTTTTTTCTTGCAAAATACTGATCTGATCATTGTTTAGTATCCCAATACAAATATCCTCCTTTTTTCAAAGGTTTTAAAGGATAATAAAGAATAAATAAACCAAAGAAAATTACTACTTTTAAATTATTTACAAGTTATTCTGTATATGAAATATTGAAAATCTTTAATAAAAAACAGAAATCAATGAAAAATATGCAAGAAATTTAATAAATTACATGCATTATTTGGCATCTGTTTAAGGAGAGATTTATAAATAGCAAGTTAAACATACATGAGTTACATCCTCTACTTCTGCAATACGCAACTGTTTTTCTATTCCAAAATTATGAAGGAAATTGCCTCCAAACACTAAAGTATCTTCTGGTGTATAGACAGCATGAATCCACCCTATGAGTAAAGTAACAGAGTCAATTTACGACAGAAAATCAATACATAAAGTACAATGAGGAAATTTTAAACACTTAAGATTTTTTTAAAAATTAACATAACTGGATGTTGATATTCCCTTCCTCCTCCCAGAACAGTAATATTAGCATGCAATACAATTAGCATTAGACAGACACCTATTCTTACATAATTAGAGATATAAAATGAATAGACATTTGTCATTTAAATACAGTTATGGTTTTAAGGCTGATCATGAGACCATAATACTAAATTAAATTATTTCATTGTGACTAACATCTATCTATGCATTACAAACTAAGGAACTAAATAATTCTAAAAGACACAGGAATAAAATAAGGTTTTAGATTAAACTTTTCTACTATTAATTCAAAGAGTAATATGAAATAGTTTATTTTGTTAATTTCCATTGATCGAATGACAAGTATATGTAATCAAACATATCTTTTTACATATCACACAATTTTACCAATGTTTTAATATTTTCTATACAATATACAATAATAAAGTGTCTTAAGGCTACATATGGTTAATTTTAAAAAGTCATTAAAATAGATTATAAGTAGAATAGCATTAAAATTCATCAAAACCATATTTATATGAAGAACATAGAATGATTAAAAAAAAAAAAAAAAAAGTAGTTACAAGGACACTATACCAGAAGTTCTGTCTTTTAAAGAGAAATTAATAAGCATATAATTCTCATGCATACACACAGAAACTGTGAATAGTGCCATCCACCCACCACTTACAATAATAGTTGTAAAGTTAACACAAATGGAAACTCATTTGGAAAACTCGTATTCCAATGAAATAACTAAATTATTTCATTTATATGGGCAAAACATGTAATTGGGGCTGAAATTCACCAGCAGCTGGTAGAGATATATTGAGAGATTAAAATGCCCTATCAACTTGTCACAGAATGGTCTCGAAAGTTTGATCCCAGTAAAGAAACAATCCTTGATGCCTACTAGGACATTGACTAACCTCCCTACTAGCTGAACACACAAGGACAGAATTTTTACAAGAAGGGAACATTCAAACTTATTCTATAAAGCGACAAGTGCCTAAACTGATATAGAGACTATGACAAAAAATAACCTTACACATCCTACTACTAGTTGACTGTATAGTTGAATGAAATAAAATGCACATTTCCAAAATTAATAATCCCACATTAAAATCTTAACCTTACTTGTTGATTATTTCTCACATTTTCCCTGTATTGTAATAATTTGCATTAGGTTATTAGAAAGTTAAAGGTTAGCAAATTAACCCATTAGTGCCCATTGATCTATTTTTAGATCGCTAAACATAGTGTGGTAAACTTGCTTTTAGATGACCTTCAACCCACTCCACACATGGGGCAAGATAAGGCATGCACCTGTTTACCAACAAGTGGTTTTCTTGTTTTGTTTAGATTATTGATCTAAAGCGATAAGAGAAAGTTTGTATAGCCCTTTCATTCCGTCGTTTTTCTATGTTTCTTCGCATAAACACTGATTTAATATCTTCATAGATGTAGCTACCAGAATATAAACCGATGTTATCTTAAAACAAATATAAATAGTAAAAATTAGTGTCAAAATATTGCTGATCTAGAAATAGATCACTGGGCGTTCGGGCGTTTTTTTCCTGACCCTGGTAATCTTACGTTTTTTGACCTTTAGATGAAAATATGAGTCGAAAAGTATTTAATAGCATTCAGGATGCAGTTGATTATCTGTTTTCTGAACAAATTAAAAAAGATATTATTGCCATATCCACTGATGTAGATGAACTGACAGATGAAGAGAAAATAGATAAGTTACATGCTCCATTTGTAAATGATATTGTTGGTAAAATAGAAGTAATATCAAAAGATGAGTGTGATCAAATAGATTTACCTTCAACGTTTGAGAGGAAACCTAAAAAATTAAAAACAGAAAAGCCAAAAATTGTTTGGAAAAAAAAACCGAATTATACCAAATGGTCGGAATTAGGGGAAACGTATAAGAATAATATTTTGGCAATGGAAAATGATCTTGCAAATGCATCTTGCATCATTGCTTTGAAAAACTTTTTCTGATGAAGTATATAACGTAATTGTGGATGAGACTATTCTCTATGCTAAAAATGTTAAAAACGACTATGATTTAATTATCACTAAAGAAGATATTTATAGGGTTTTTGATATTTTTTTGCTATCTTACTCTTTCAAGTGAAAGAGATTGTTGGAGTGATGTAGAAGATTTAGTGATAGGTCTTGTACAGGACTCTTTTAATAGAAATGCTTACCTAAAAATAAAGTCATATATTCATTTCCAAGACACTTCAAAAGCAGCTGAACGTAAGAATGACAAATCAAGATAAAACTCCTCTTGGAGAGAATAAAAGGTAAAACATGGTACTAGTGTCTATTCACTCGAATAATTGATAAGGCTGTAGTGAATGCAAGTATTCTGCACAGAAATGTTCATAAAGGTGATTCTATGCCCATGTAAGATTTTCGAAGAGCTGTTGCTGTAAAATATCTAAAATTGGGAATCGGAAAAAGAGTTTTGAAAGGTCGACATTACAGTTTTCCTTCATCCTCAAAAGCTAATCTCAGTCGTGATGTTCGCTTTTATAGAAGGGATCACAATATGGGACAAAGAAAGGGCCAAAGACGCTGTCGACTTGTAGGGTGCCAAGGAAGGCCCCTAACATATTGTGTGAAGTGCGATGAAACTTTATGTAAGAAGTATTTCTTCAAATTCCACACTAAACTGTAGAAACATTCAAATTTTATTATTTTAAAATAATTTAACGTTACTAAGTACATTCTGTAATATTGTGAAATTCTGAATAAATAAACGTTTTTTTTAAAAAGAAAATGCATTAGTTTTTATCTATTTGGTTCGATTTTACCACGTTATTGAAGTACTAATGATTGTTGTGTATTTGCTACAATATATCCTCCGAACGCCCAGTGATCTATTTTTAGATCAGCAGTTTTAAAAAAAAACTAAGGTACATATTGATAAAATTCGATAACAATATTCATGTTGATGGTAAAAGACACCCAATTTACGAATTATATGTCATTGCGTCAAAATAAAATAATTTGGGCGTTAATGGGTTAATGTAAGCATTGTATAAGTTTCTGAAAAAGATATAACAAGTGTGAAAAGAAAAAGATAAATGCTATATAAGAATAAAGCTGCATTAAATGTCATTTGTGATATTTAGCACAGAAAAAAATAAACAAGAAAAGCAATAAAAAATGCACTAAAAAGTAAAAATTTTATTGAGTTTTTAGTCACACCGCTAGATGGCAATACTAGTTTAAAATCTCTGGGACTAGGATTTTAAGTATGCTGAACAGCTCTTAGCATTTACCAAAAAGTGATTTTTTTTAGCACCATCTAATTTTTTATTATTGAATATTGTATTGCTATCAGAATCGAACCTATGTATAAAATCTCAGATCTCTAGCTAGTTAGGAAGGTAGTTAAAAATTGATATCAAAATACCAACTGACACACAAGTGAAGTTAAGTAAAAGTGATTCAAATTCATACCTGTTGGTATAAAAAAGGTATCACCAGATTCCAAGTGGACCCGAGCACACTTTTCAACAGTATCACCAAAGAAAACATCTCCTTGCTTTCCTGATAGTACCCAATTTTCATAAAGTGTAAGGTTTCTTTCGGTGGGAGGTATAAGCCAAAATACCTTGAAAAAAAATAAAAAAAAATTTTATAATTAGTCACCAGAACATTTTTTTTTTAAGAGTAGATTTGGTATTATGTGTTATAAAATAGATGAATGAAATGAGAGGAAATTTCTAGAAAAAATATCTTTTTGATCAGAGAGGAAAAATTAATATAACTGCTAGAAAATATAATCTGGGGGGGGGGAGACAAACAATTTTGAAATCATAATAAAATTTAAGCAATAAACACCTTTTTAGGTCATAACATTATTAAAACCACTGTCAGTGTAATGAAAAAAAACTATGTAATAAGGTAAACAAGGCAACTCTTATACCTAATTAATAAATGTTTTGTTTTAGAATTAAATGAAAGTGTATGCACACACACACACAAAGTAAATTAAAATTAAAAAATAAATAAATAAATAAATTATTTGCTATGCTCAGAAAATAGTAGCTTTCCCCATTTCCTATATAAAAACATAATGCAAAAGTGATGCAGGGTTAAAAGAAAATTTTTAATTGCAATTTACAGTTGCATAAAGCTTCATATCTATGCAATAATCAAAATAGACTGAAAAAGGCTAAAATACTTTTCACGAATAGTTTTTTTAAATTACACTAAATGCTATACAAGAGATTACTAGTAAATCTTACACACCACATTATAATATTTAATAAGTAAAAAATGTAAATATTTCGAAAATATAAAAAGATGAGGGTATTATTTATTCACTGTTTCATCATCTACTGCAAATAAAATATGTGCCTTTATAAATACTTTTTCATAATATTTATAAGCACATTTATGAGTTTATACATATAAATCTTTTTATTTAGACAAGGAGAAATTCATATAACCATTTTAGTTTGTATTTCTGAGAAATATGTAATAAACAAACATGGCAGACTAGATTCAAACAATAGCTAGATTAATAGGAGCAATTTCTAATTGATCTCAATATATATATATATATATATATATATATTTTTTTTTCTCTATATACTTGATATCTTTTTAACTATCTTTACTTTCAATAATCTAACAATAGGTGTAGCTGGAAAGAAAAATTAACATTTTAGAATGGAAAATGTATCTATACAAGAAACTAATCTCTTACTAAAACACATAATCTTTCAGTAAAAAGCTGAAAATTCTTCAAGTATTTGATTTCAATATTCAGTAAATATAATACAGTAGCATTATAATAAATATGTAATAAAATACATACACTATAATAAAAGTTAACCTAATAAAGTATAAATCAAGAAAATTACCTTTTTTCCCCGTAAAATGTGATACCAAACAGATGTGCCACCAAAATCAATATGGAAGTCTGTGTAACAACCTTTAACACTCATCAAGCAGTACCTATTGAAGGGGGAGGGAAGTAATTGAAATTAATAAACAGAGGTGATTCAGAGAGAAAGTTTTTATTGGAAATAGAATTCTATAAAGAGTGCCTTAGTAAGATAACATACTGTCTTCATTTTAGTATAATTAGTATGAATGAACATGCACTTAAAATGATTATATACATATGAAATAAAGATAGACAATGACAACAATAAATGCCTAAATATGTTAGTCACAAATTAATTAAAAATATAACTTATGCCTTAATGTAACAAATATTAATAATAACAATACATACTTTTGAACTTTTGGATACTTCATTTCATCTAAAGAATTAGTGCCCTCTGTTTGACTGTCCTTTAAATGTCGAGGCCAGACCCAATCTACCCAATCCACTTGCCGGACCTGCAATAAATAAATTTTTAAATCAAATTTTTTCCCAACCTTAAAAAAACAATTTACATTTTTCTTTATCTTCACTAAGAAAACACTACACTGAATTAAAAATATTAACTTTCTTTTGAACAAAAAACTATAAATTTTCTTATTATTTTATTTTTAAGCAAGACTTTAAGTATTTTAGCTTTCAAGTTACGCATAAATAAGGGTTACCAAGTAGAAAAAAAAAAAGGTCTGAAATTTCAGATACATTAAATGCTAGTATTAAAACAAACTTAATCAAATAATATACACTAATAAAAACAAACTGGGGATGAAATATTGACTGGATATTCAGTAACTAGTTCACAAACTGTATTTCAGAAATATGAAACTTTCCCAAAACCTGAGCTAGAGATCTGGGTATTCAACTATCGAATCAGACATCCAGACAAATCAATTAAAAACTTTCAAAATTTTTAAATTAAAAACAAAATTGGATAAAGCATGTTTGAAAAATCGATAAAATTTACAGTCTGTGTAGCCCAATAATATGTTAACCCAATAATATTGAATGACAAATTGAATTTACAAGGAATATTTTTCAACTGCCTTCTTAATTTTCTAATATTCAATATACACTTAATATATACTTTTGTTTAGGTGTATATCAGAAAATTGAACCTTCAAAATATACCTATTTTAATACAAAGTAAAAAAATGTTTATACAAAAGAGTATAACAGACCAGAGTTGGAGATTCAACGTAATTTTCTAGCCTAGTATGGCTAAACTCCAAACTGATTACATTTAGTAGTTGGTCTCGGTTGGGATTTTCAAAGTATCTACACCAATCTTTCATTGTCATCTCAATATCTTTCTGTGTAGTAACGTCCATAACATCTAAAACTCTTCTACTACCTACAAATTAAAATAGAAGGTAAATTGAATTAAATAATCACATTATGGTATATCTCTAATTATATTGAATTGTTTACAGCAAATAAATGATATCACCAGTTGAAAACAAATGAAGAGTAATGGAAAACTCATAAAAAATAAAAAATTAAACCACCAGAAAAACAAAATACATTTAAGATTGTTTTGACTATTAAATTTATATAACAGTTTGAAAAATAAGAAAATCCATTAGTTTTAAAAAGCCTTATTTTCCAGAAAGTCGAACAAATGTGATTTTCTCTGTCATACATTTACTTTCTTAAAATTCCTGGCCAGTCTTGATTCTTTTTATGATCCTGACAACTGACAGTAACTAAATCTTACCATAGTTTACAAATTGCTAATTAGATAAACCGTATTATTTTATAACTGTAAACCTTGGAAAACTAAGTTATTAAAGCAGAACAGTTCAACTTTACAGACCTGTTTAACTATATTCTGTACATTATTTGTTTTTGGCTAATGAAAGATTTAAAAATGGTTTTCTTAATAACATATTATACTTAGATATTTTGTAGGCTATAACTTAATATTTTTTTAAAGAAAAAAGTAGAATTCAATGGATAATGAAAAGAATTATTTACAATGTATGACATAAAAAAGATAAAACTTGTAAATATGAATATATTTGGCTTATTATGTTAAGATAATAAAATAATTTGTTTCTAAAATTAAAATACTTCAAAAATAAATTAAAGGAATTAATAGTTTAAACCTTTATGATAAGTAATAATTTTGGACTGTAAAATTTCTAAGTGCAAAATGATTATTAAGATAAAATTTACTTTTAATTTTACATTCATCCTAAAAATATGGAAAAAAAACCTGTTAGCATAGTAAGGATTAATAATTTACATTTGTAACTCAAACAAAGCTGAATCAACTTACCTACACACTGCCTAACATCATTAACAGAAAAATTAGCACTTGGCATCCTAAAAAAAGGTAGGATAAAGGATTACATATTGTAAGCAAATAAAATGAAACAAATAACTATGGATAACATTTTAAAAATAAAATTTAAAAACAACAAAAATCAACCAATACAGATACATGGAGCTTACAACTATTACATAATTTAAAATATGTAACAAAAACACCAAAATTTAAAAAAATTGCCACTAACATTTAAAATACTATTAGTCATATCCACAATAATATATAGTTTGAACAGTAAAAAAGATTAAAACCACTTTTTAAATTACTGTTCTCATATGCAGTGAAATAAATGACAATGTAGAAAGATAATATAATTTTTTGGAAAGTTTCTCCAACTCTCTGTCAGAATCAAATAATGAAAAACAATCAAAAATCATTTTATGGAACTGCTATAAAATAACCAAAGAAAACTAATAATAATATACCTCATTCCTAAACCAGCTTTGTCTTTAAAAAGAACTGGATTAACAAAACCATGTTCTTGTAAGTACTTCAAATTGAAATCTACAGAAAGAAAACTTTAATTAGGTCTGTATACAATTGGTAAAACTATTAAAAAATGGTATTTTAGATAGATGAAAAGTAAAAAATGAAAGAAATAGCAAATGCTAATATTTTCTTGAAAGAAAAAACACCCAATACATTAAAAAATAAATATATAAATAAAAATCTAAGGTCTTAAAATATCAAATTAGTATTTATAATGAATGAATAGCAACATTTATGACAAATACATAAAGCATTGAAATTAAGAAAAAAGACAGTAAACCAGTATCATATTTTAATACATTTAAAACAGTCTAAACATGAAACTACTGACACTTAGTATTAAAGAGCCATTTTTAACCCACTAGATAAGCAATATAGTGATATAAATGTGTATAAATATTTTGTAATACATATAAATGTGCAATATATTTTGTAATTATGATAAATTTTAAAATAGTTTAACTACAGAACTAAAACTTAACCTAATCATTTTTAACTCACAGAGATAATTCCATATCAAATTAATACAAGGTTTTTAACCTATCTCCAATTTTGATTAAATTTGGTATAATAGGTGATTTCAAAGGTATAAAGTATATCCCCAAATCTTATGTTTAAATAATAACTGGTTTAGGAGTTATAAGGCTTTAAAGTTGCCAGATTTGTCTAAAAAATGCACTGACAGCATATCTTTAAATTGCACTTGCTATTCACCTAATTAAGCTAGAGACAACACATGATGATTTGAAATATTTTTTTAAATTTAAATTTTTCTAAATCTTTCTTTAAATTTCTCAAAAAGCCAAGTTTTTAAAATTTTGAAAAATATCTCAAAAGTTATTCATATTATTGTTAATAAATCCTTAAAGTTCCATGTTGGAATCCGAATGGGATCACAAGCTACAAAAGTTTTTAGCCTAATATTTATTATTACAATAGTGAAAATGAGAACATGTGTTCATTACTTTTAATCTAACTCAGCTGTATAGGGTGGCATTAATGCTTACACAATATGTTATCCACACATACTCTAGTAAATAGTACATTTAATAATTATTTCCAAGTTCCAAGAATTGCCATAGAATTTCTAAATCGGTCATCTAGAAATATAGCTGTAGAAATGTGTTCCTATGGTGAAAAAGTAAAATGCATTCCTCTGCTTAATTAAAAAGTTGTTGTGGTGTATTTGACTTTTTTATGGTAGTTGTTGGCTTGTTCAAGCCACTAACCTCTTAAGTGTGCCTCTTCTTGTACCCAGTTAAAATGTTGTTGTGGTGTAAGCATCTGATTTTTATATGGTCGTTATAGGCTTGTTTGAACTAACCTCTTGAGTGTGCCTCTTACCCCATCACATGGTCCTTTACCATGAGCAATTGCCCCAAAATGCCATTCTGCTTTAATGCCAAAATCTTCCTTATGTAAGCATAAATTGGTAAAGTTTTTCTTATTTTTATATTGTGTAGATCACCCATCTGATAAATAAAATATATTCTTTGCACTTTTTTTCAAATTTGGTCTTCAAAATAGTAATAAGTTTCTTTTGGAAACAGTACACTGTTACTATATTGTGCCCCAAACAGTCTAAAATTACAATATATGTAAAGTGGTCAATTCAAATCTTTCTTTTGTAATATAAAACAAATGGGTGAATTGAAGCTTAATATAAGCCCAGTTGTAGTTCTGGGTCTCACCTGTATAACTAATGAGTAATTTTCAGTAAAATTAAGAACCATAAACTCCAAATCTCTTAAGTTTTCTTTTATATTATTTATAAATGAACATTGTTCTTTCATCACAAAGTCATAATAAATTAATACAAATTTTTTTACAAAATAAGTCGATAAATTCTGATGCTGACTTTAGTATTGTTTCTAAAGTGCACCTGTCAACAGAAATCCACTGATTGATAATGACCTTTTCCACCATATTTTCATCGAATGCTTTATCAGGTATGGATTTTAATTATGTATACCCAGAACATGATGTACACTGTCCTATGTGGCAGCTGATGGATGCTAGATTACAAATCATCATAGCAAGACAGTCCTTGTACGTTTTAAATCTTCCATTTGTTAATGCAGTTAAATTGGTATTTTCAATCATAAGTTTTACATTTTGATGTATGGTACATACACAGACTGTGGGGGTTTCTTTTTTGTCTGCTTAAACACAGTTTCTTGGTCGAAGTTCAGCAAAGCCAACTTGTATGTTAGAGTATTTATCATTTAAAAAAAAAAAAAAAAAAAAAAAAAAAATTATGTAAGCCTCCTTTAAGTTACACAGAATAAGTCTTATTGAAATTTTGAGTTTTTTTACTATTGCTGTCTCAAATTGATATATAGTCTTTCTTACTAGATATAGCCTTGCTAATATCATCAATCTTGTTAAACAACCACACAATTTCTGCTGGAAGACTTTTTCTTGGTTTAAGATCAGGTTGTTGCTAAAAGTCTCTTATCCTTTAACATCTTTTTTGCATGACAAACCATATATATATATATATATATTCAGGAGCATTAAACTCATTACCTTTCTAATACTTGATGATTTGGGTATGCAAGTTAATATCATAAGTTTTATTTTTCTACGGGTTAAATTACTGAATTTTGCTATGAGGTTACTTAAAACGGATTTATAAAGTACTTCATCATCATTCTCAGGAGACACTACATTATAAATGATTTTACGTTTTATAGTTGAATTATTTTTTTTTCATTCCTTTTATGTAGAATGCTTCATGTATTTTACATTTTTATAAGGTATTCTCCTAGCTTTTCAAGGGATTTGTTGTGTATTTGGACCATCCCAGACTGTGGAATAGAATCAGGATCATAATCTGCCATAGTGTCAGCATCTTCAAAAACTAAACATTGACCCTCTTGTTCCTTTTTCAGTATCCCCAAACTGTCTCCTGCAGCTGTCACATTCTTTAGCAACTTTTGGCATTTCAGAAAAATAATTCACACATCCATTCTGAAACAGTTCTTAATTTTCTTTTTATTATAGGTGTGATTAGCCTTTTTTATAAATGGGTTCCAACATTGTTAGCATCATATATCTGCCACTTTTCTCCATCTCTAGAATTCTATATGTTTTAAAATAATTAAACTCAAAATTTTACATAGAGCACAGTACAGTTGAATTTTCTATTATAAAATTATCATTAATGGCATCCTGCTAGGTATTATTCAGCGTTTTGAATGCAACAATATTTAAGTTTTCTTTAAAACATTTTCAAAAAAATAGAAAAAGCACATAAAATGGTCAATTAAAGCTCAAAACATAAAGTTCTAAAACTTAACTTCAAATATCAACACAGTGTAAAATACACTCAAATACTGCTATATGAGTGACAATACCAGCAATATAGCAGGGGAGTAGTGTACTTGACACATGCTTGGGCATGACCTAACATGTCATTGCAAGTTCAAACATGTTAATACTTTTTTATTTCTTGATGTTAGTGTATCATTCAAAATTGACAGCTCTTTATAAAAGTGGTCATTTTGTTAATCCAAGGTCAAACTTTTAGTGCTAAACAGTATGAGTAACTATTAGATTTTTTTCAATTTTAAAACCTGGCTTTTTCAGAAATTTAAATTTTAAATTTAATTAAAAAAACCTTTTTTATTTCAAATCATATATTGTATACCCAATGAAACCACTGGAAAAAAGGTTTAAAGTAACACCTTGCATATATCTCTAGCTTAATTAGGTGAATAGCAAATATAATTTAAAGATATACTGATAGTGCATATTTCGAACAAATATGACAATGCCTTATAACTCCTAAACAAGTAATAATTTGAAGATAAGATTAAGGGATTTTCTTTATATTGGTAAAGGCAGACTTAATTTAGAAAAATAAATAAATCATTTATACATACCCTCTCCTTTCATTTCATCAAAAAAACAACTTTCAAATCTTTCACATGTCAGCTTTTCTTCAACTGAAAACATGCGGCGTCCTTCAATTTCTTCATCTTGTAAGCAGTCTTCAGTGTAATGCTTACGCTCTTTTACTCTCTAAAAATTAATTAAAACAAAAAATTATAAAAAATGCAATACATCATTATATTTTGCATGTGTTTTATCTAGTCCTATAAAACTCGTAGCAAATATTTCACTGTTCATCATAACAAAAAATAATTTGCATTATACCAAGAATTTTTTTCTTATGTTAAGGGTCCTACATTATCTTTTTTCATATTTGAAAAATCTAAAAAAAGGTTAAACAAATAAATTTAAAAGTATTTAAAATACTATACAAGTCTGTAGGAAACAAAGGATGCAATTAAATGCAACATTTTTGTATTTTAGTTTGCCCTTTTATGCCTATTACACATACACACAATTTATATAGAATTTTAATGGAACGTGCATCTATAGTAACATTTAAAATTGCTTTTATCAAAATACTTAAATAAACAGAGATCTGTATTTCATGACAGGAATCCATGGTTTAAAATACTTTATCTGGTACAAATATTTGGAAGAAATTAATGGCTACAAACATTCAGAATCAGCTCAATTGACCTGATCCAACTAGTTCTCATATAGCAAAAAGTTAGTTGATCACTGAACTCCCAACTAACAATGGTATTGTTTTTGGCAATTAAAAGTACCTAAATAGAATCTGTCATATTGATTTTACCAAGATCCTAACTAGGTTTAGCTAACCTATGGGTATCGCACTGAAGCAAATTCTATCAATGCACAGCTTGCTTTTAAAAGCTTTCTTTGAATGAACTTTACACTTAAATAAAATAGAAAATCATTTAAGTACATCTGCACAGCTTTATTTTAAAATAGTGAGAAAAATAGTAATGTTTTGAATATAGTGTAGTAATTTTGTTTATTATTTTTTTAAAAAAATTTAAGCATATAAATTAACATCTTTTTTGACAGTAATGAAAAATGGTAAGGAGAGAAAGAAAGTATTAACAATATCATTTTTTTCATGTGTCTCATTCAACAGATCTGTTGTACAAACACACACATGTACATACTTGGAGATGAAATCATAACAATAACTTAAGTATCTCTTGTTGTTAGTCCAAATTGTAAACATTAATATCTCATTATTAGTTCAAATCCTTTAGTATTTTTGTTTTGAGTTAGATAAAATAATTTCTCTTAAAACATTTAGCAAAATGTTTTCAATGCTACACCTTTGCCATTTTCTTTTTTAAATACAGGGTTTTCACCTCTAATCAAAAATAACTGGTATTAATATGAAATGAATTATTCTTATTTTACCTATAACAATGATGGGTTATTTTTACATTCAATTCTTTGTTGGATTAAACTAATAAGCAGCTCTCATAAAAAATTAAATTTTATTTTAATCATTTTGAAGTTTTTGCTAAATAATTCAAGCATGTATGTACATGTATATATATAAATATGTGTTTAGACTTCACAATAGGTAGTTCCACTCATGGCCCATAAATATGACACTGTTTTAGTCACAGACCTTTAATAGCAGAAAGCTGGAGGAAGGGTTCCCACTTCATTATAAGGACAGGACTAACTGAGGGGTCAGCTAACATGAAAAAGGCCCTCAACACCTGGGTCAACATCTCAGTCAAAATATCTAGAAAAATCTACCTCCGATAGTGTGCATCTCCTTTTTTGTTTGGAAATTTCCTAAATTGTCTGCTAGGGCAATGTAGAGTTATAATTGGTTAGAAACCTTCTCTGTGTGAAATGTAGCCCCAGCGATCAATTTAGGTTAGGGGTTAAAAAGGGAAAAGCAATGGGATGTGGGAATTTTCGCCCTTGACTTAAGATTTGAAAACCCCTGAGAATTTTCTCAGGCGGTCTTTAAGGTATTTACAAAATACCTACATTAGCTTCCCAATCTAGTTAGCTTTTTCTTACATATATATACTCACACATATTTTATAGCACTTTCATAAAACATTTTAACTATTTTAACAATTAACTGTTGTGCAGTATCGCAACATGCAAGACCTTTATCCTTAACCATTTTCATCCCTAAAATTATAAATGAGCTCTGCCTTTTTCAGTATATTTCTAAAGTGTGTTGTCAAGGTCACCTAACCTAGTAGTTTAATATCTAAGGCAATTTTTTAAACTAAATGTTTTAAAATTAAGGGTCTAGTAGTCTGTCTCATAGCACTGAGGTTTTTGAGAATCAAAGAAAATGTGCACTTTTAGTCTTTTTTTCTCTATAAATATTTATTTTAGTCACTTCTTGAGACTCCAAAACAGAGAGACAAGATTTTATGCTAATCATTAAAAGTTATTATTTCAAATTAAAATTTTTTAATTTAAATGAGCCAATTAAATTAAATTTTTTTTCTGCAGCACTTTTAAAGAGTTGGTAGCAGGTGTAAATAACAATAAAAAAAAATAGAATTTTACCAAATTCAAGGAAAAGTGGATTTCCCCCCATCCCTAAAATGCCCTACTATTTATTAATAAATTAAAAAAGCATATGGTATGTGCAAAACTAGAGTGTGCTGAATGCACACAAAAAATTAGTATTGATTGCTGAAAAGATGTATTTTGACTTCAACATATTCATATTTATACTGTAATTATTTTTATTATATACAAAACCATTGCTATGTTCAACTTTTTGCTTTAGCAGTTACTAAGATTTTTTAATTTACTGCTTTACATTTACTTAAACAATAAAATATATGTATTTTTTTAAGTGTTGCCTTATTTTTAAGGAAAAAAAATGAAAAAATTCCATTTTCTAGTAATTTATTGTTTTATTGATGAGACAAAGAATGTAAATTAGGTAAAAGTCAAATTAAACAACTGGTGTAATTTTAATTTATTTTCACTAATCCGATAGACCGCACAACAGCAGGTAAAAGGTTAATTAAATTGTATTCAAATTTGTGCAGTTAGTACTTTTTAATTACAGAGCATTGCTCTTAAAAATAAATAAATAATAGGAAAGCAGCTTTCATTGTCTTAATACATGTCTACCGTTGATATAAAGAAAAAAGATTATAAATCCCAAAACATTTTTAACAAACCTCTAAATTTAGATATGAAAGCTATCCACTTTTAATGCCATTTCTCATTTCGCTTTATTTAACATATTCCAGGAAATACATATTACGAAATACTGATTAATGCCTGTTTAAAAGCAAGCTCACTCTATATTTCTTGGGTCAAAGTTCACTTGCCGCATTGAAAAAAAAAAAAAAAAAATTATATAGTCTACTACATCTACGATAAAATAGATATCAGGGATTAGAAACAATCAAACTAGGTGGGAAGTTAACAAAACATCTGTAAAACAAGACCTGTCGAGTTGCTAATTACGTTTTCTGAGAGGGTGCTTTTAGTTCCCACCTGTTATCAACACAGTTCAATACCAGTCGTGAGGAAATAATTTCACCGATTTGTCATATACACTTCGTCTTCTTCTTTTATAGAATGAACTACATGTTGACGTAGACATATTAAACTTTGTTTCCCCCCATCCCCTCCAACGGCGTACATCGCTTCTTCAGAAAACTTCGGAAAATATAACCACCAAAAGAACACCGATGTCTGAAGCTGATTCGCATTTCTAATTTCATATTTTACACAGACTATTAACGTTCTAAATTTAATGTAGTGACTTTTAAAATTTAAATTGAAATGTATACGCAATTTACTACAATAATAAATAGACAAAGATTTCTACTTCTGTTTTGTACATTACAAAATACTTTTGCTTAAAAAATTGAATATGTGGGTACACTGTTAAAATTTATAAATGGTGAACAGCTTAGAAACTCGTAGCACATGTTTCTTAATCTACAGATAACATATACTTTAAAATATCTCAAAGTTTCAGTACTGAAAATAAATTTAATTTCAGAGGCAGAAAATATCACAATGCTCCTTGATTTTCGGTAGAGGAGTAGGTCAGAAACTCTCCTTCTTTTTTTAAACCTTCAGATGACAAGGTTGAAATTTGAAACATAAAAGACCACGTGGGATCAATCAGTGATCACAATATATATATATATATATATATATATATATATATATATATATATATATATATATATATATATATATTTACCATATCAAATAAAACTCAAAACTTATGATTTTAAAATTCTTTAATATAAGTTTCGGGGAAGGGGGAGAGAAATGCCTAAAAAACAGCAAAATACCAGCGTATTATTCTTACAAAATACCACATCATTTAATATAATACGTTACTATTTAGACAAGACGAATTAGAGCCACATTTCTGTCCAGTTTCATTTTTTTTTCCAAAAATATTTTTTAAAAAGTTATACGTCGTAATGCAATAAACTTGAAGACTATCCATCCAGAAGTAGAAATGTTGTTTAAAAAAAAAAAAAAAAAAAAAAAAAAAACCCTAAATTTTAAGACGATTTTTTTTTTAAATTTCTGAGCATTACTGAAGGAGTAATTACTTATACAACAACAGACAAATTAGGATGTTTAATTAGCACTTTATAACAATAACTAAAAATTCTGCAATAATAAAATCGTATTAAATCTTGTACTAATTATTTTAATCAAGATAGAGCATGTCTTTGAATAAAGTTTCAAAATGAATATTAATATAGATAGTAAGAATCACCCATCTCCCAATAAAAGCTTTAATAATGTTTTGAATAAAATTTTGCGATGTCTTAAATTAAGTCACTTCGAACTGATAAGTTAATATTCCTGTAACTTTTACAATTCACATTGGTTATTTAGGAATTAGCTTCTTTTCAATCTTAATATGAGAAATAAATTCTGGCAAATTTTCAAAACAGAAACTCGAGAGAGAGAGAGGAAAAAAAATTATCAGAAAAATTTTAGAAAAGTACGTAAAAATAATTTTTTTTTTCGAGAATTTAAGAATAACTACGACCCATGAATCAATCAAATATGTTTTATAACAACATTTATGACCAGATGGGGTCCTTTAGTAACCCCAAATCAAAATATAATTTTTAAGCATTTATATTTTTTACGAGGGAAGCGATAATGTTAGTATTTAAAACAGCGTAAAACTCAGTTGTAAGAGTACCGAAAACACTATTTTTTTTTTTTTTTTAAATATTCGGGTAAAACTAGCATTAAGGTAATTTAATTGACCGTACCACTCAGTCAACCGATGATAAACAATTTTCTTTTTGATCAAATGGTTACTGTGGGTTACGGCGGCAATATTTTCGGGCACATAAAGAACTGCTCTAGCTTTTAACCCCAGCAGTAAAGCCTAAGTACAAATGGTCACTTTTATGCCCCTTTTAAGAACACATAATTCCCGCATTATCATCAGTCTTTTGAAGTTTCAATACCAACAGCGACAACAGACAACAAGCTATCTAGTATGTTTGAAGACCTCCCCTAGTTTTTATGGGCAAACAAGGTCGTTCCAGCATTCAGTTCCTACGAACATAACGACTTGCTCTCCACTTACCTACTGTGTTACAATCTAACATTGTAGGTTTTCCCCACCACCACTGTCTTCCTCTCTGCCCTGAAGTTACAACGGTTTAGCAAAGTTCAGTTATACCTCAGTAGGTAAATATCACTTACTGGTGCTTAGGTAGAATACGAAAACGCTTCACAAGAGTTAAGAGTTGAATACAACTCTAACTCTTGTATTCAAGTGTTACTTGAATATCAAAGTAGCCATATTAAAACGAAAACATCCATCCGTATTGTAAGGGTCTAATTTTAACAGAGTTAACATGAAAACCCCAGTTTAATAAATAAATATTGAATAAAAGCAGCATTTTCTGACTAACACGCCATGAAAAAAAATTTTAAATACATAAAATAGAATTTTTGTATTTCTTCCTACTTTATGACAGACTTAAAAATTATTTGTCTTCTATTACTTAATGCTAACTAAGACAACGAATTAGGGGAAAAAAAAAAAAACAGCCGATTCATCCAAAAATTACTGATAATTTCCAACTTTTACCGACATTTTCCAATATATACCTAAATGGATGTGCATTAGAAATCTAATGGTGTAAATACGTGTGGTCCAACCTACGACCTTATTCTTTTTGTTGGCATTTGCCATTCTTACTAAAGAAAAAAAAAATAATTGACCAAAATATAAAGTGTTATATTAAACAAAAGAATTACATGTAATTTATCTTTAAAGTTCTTTGCTTGTAATAAATAGTTATAGTCCTCGAGTAACAAAAGATCGGATCACATTGAAGTAAATGATTCTACTGAAGGTACGTAAAGTAGATTATTTATGGTACAATGTTAACGTGATACCATAAGTCTAATGAATTCAAAAAAAATTTAAAATCGCACAATTATTTTATAGCGCTACTGTGGATTCCTAACTTTTTGCAGTTACTATACCAAGAAAAACATCTTACCAGCAATATTTCCTTTCATCGATTATTTCTTTTACACATAATTTCAAGTAGTAACTTCCTGGTAACTAAGCTGGCTAATTGAAACACAATAATTATGATGTAATACCTATAAATTAATTAATTTTTATTTATTAACTTTTTTAAGAGGGGGTGATTGTTTCTTTGTATCGAATTTTTTCTTGTTATGTACAAATTTTGTCCGAGGGCAGTTTAACAAACATACTGCACATTTCATAGACCTAAAAGAAAGGTAAATTAATACCAAATATTACACAACGATTTTCTGCAGTCTGAATAAAATATTCGTTTCTTAAAACAGTCTTCTGAAATTCTAAAACAATGATGTAAGTCTACTAATCATTTGATTTATTTTGATTAACTTTTTTTTGGGGGGGAGGGATGTTTTTTAATATAGGATTTTTGATTGTTCTGTATAATTTTTGGCTTATGGATCGATCATTATCTCTATGCATTTCGCTAAATTGCAATTAATATTCGGTGTTTCATAGAACCTAAGAGAAAGATAAATTAATGCCAAATATTACATAATTATTTTTCTACAATCTTAAGATATTCTTTTGTTTAAAGTAACTTTAAATTTAATAAAAAAGCACCAAACAGAAATTAAATTATCCTAGGTAAAAGAAACTGTTAATAAAAAATTAATCTAGAAACTTTATGTCCAAAATTAGGTTTTTAAAATAATTTGTTATATAAAACAAAATAAGCAGGGATGGAAAATTATAATAGTAGGTTTACAACAAGAGTAAACCAAATCTTTTCATTTAAAAATGTTTACCACAGTTAATAACTTGTTTTCAGATGTATGTTCAAGTACATATATTAGAAAATACCTAGATATTTAGAATTTTCTAAATATTTAAGATTTCAGGAATTTTCATGGGCCAGTGACATTAGGACTCAATTTTTCTAAACGGTTACTTTGGCTGTTGAACTCCACACAAAGTATTGCGGTCGATTTTCTCAGTATGATGCAAGTCTTCGTAATACTTCCCTGAAATGTATTTATTTAGAAGCTTATACCGCCCCCTAACGGCGCCGAATGATGCAGCCACCTCTTTGTGTGACAGTCTGATCCATCAAAAGTCATTTGGAATAGTAAATGAAGATACAACATTTTATTCCTCATATGCGTTACTTAGCTTAGTTACAATAACGGATGAAATTTTTAAAAATTAAAAATTATTTTTTTATTTATTTTCTTTACACGAAATTTAATAGAATAACACTATTACGAAATATTAAAATGGCGACAATAAGGAAGCTTATTATTATAATGAGCACAAAAATGAAATGTAAAAGACAATATATTTAAATACCGCTATTTTTATTATTTTTAATGTTAATATTTTTAAATGCTAAAATACCTTTTTGTGCATATTTTACGCTGAAGCATCTACAAGTGGTTTTCTCCGTGGATCCATACTCATAGCATATCTTGCTTCAACCCCCCAAATGAAATAACTGCATACAACTATATAATAACGAAATTACAATTTTAACTTTAATTTTTTTTTTTTTAAAGGTAACGTGCAACCCTTACGCTGTCCTCAAATGAGAGAATAATTATATGATGTACATTAGTTATAAAGCTTTAAACTACGTATGTCTAGTTAAAAAATATAGCTAAATTTAAGACGTTACACCAAGTTATTTTCCGCTTAAAATAGAGT
The DNA here is from genome assembly GCA_032207245.1 of Pardosa pseudoannulata. Lineage (NCBI taxonomy): Eukaryota > Metazoa > Arthropoda > Arachnida > Araneae > Lycosidae > Pardosa > Pardosa pseudoannulata. The sequence goes on along the minus strand of CM063507.1, from coordinate 5,695,104 downwards.
TCATTATGTACTCCGTGTGATGTACAGGCGTATAATAAAGCATTAGATATGTATATCATGTGATGTACATGGCACTATAAGGTTAAAAACAAGATACATAAATAAAAATTTTGATATTTTAAATATCTGTTAAAATTATTCTAATGATTCTTGTAAGTACAATTTTTTGGTTTCATGGTAAGTTTGTTTTCTTAAATAATCTCTAATTTTGAAATTTTTATAGCGTGGTAAAAATTGTATCTATATTTAGTCTTAAATATGTGAAATAAGATTGATATACAGTATTTTTTAGTTTTCACCAAGTGGTAATTATAAACTAAAGAAATTTATTTCTTCATAACAATAACCATATGCACCCCCAACCCCCGGTCACTGAAATATAATGTTCAATTTTATCTTTAATGTTAAATGCATAAATATATAAAAAATTAAAACCAATAAATAAATCTTTCAATTCCGCTGAACTAACGAGTAAATTTAAGTTACTTTGCAAATCCATAATTTGGATAGTTTCAAAATTTTTGCTTTAAAAAATGTTTTAAGATAATGAATTCATATGGTCTAAATTTTACCGAGAATTCAATATTTCTATCTTATTAATGAAATGTAACTAATAAGAATGTTAAACCATTCAGAAATTCCTTGATATTTTCCTATTAATTCGCATTTTTCCTCCGGCAAATTCCCACTAATATAATTTCTTTCAGTTTTTTTAATACAACTGATTTTAGACAAATATATTTTTAAATTAAGTTATATTTCAATGTCAATAAAAAAAATCACAATGCATTTAAAAATTTTTGTCTTTCCTTTATCTGAAATACTCTTTTTCTTTCTTTTTTTCTTTTTTTTTTGTCTTTGGGAAGTTCAGAATAACTTGTGTGAGGAACAGAGAATTAATTTCATTAAAATTAGAAAAACGATCTCACTTGCGGTTCTGCTTTTTCACATTTCATTTAATATATAAAGCAGCATAATATATTAATACAAATTTGCATATTATTTTAAAGATTAAATTAGTGCGTGATAGCATTAATTTCTTTGTTAACTTCTTTGGTCGTTGACATTTTTGTTCCAACTGCTTGTTAATCAATTTTGATTTACTTATTTATTTGATCTTGAGTTGCCTCATTTTCTGAATATTCTCTGTTTCGTTTCTCCTTTAATAGTGAATAAACATTTTTAAATAGATGCACATGAGGCCAGCAATTACTTCATTTTTTTAGTAGCAGAATTAGTTGCTTGTTAAACTTTTAATTAATTTTGGTTTTATTTTTCTTTAAAGCTTCAGTTGCTTCATTTTCCTGATGATTCCCTTTCTCGTATTTCTATATTATCATTTAACAGCGAATAAACATTTTTAAAAGAATGCACAAGTCAAGCGATTAGACGTATATTTATTTTTTTTTTCGGACTTGCGGAATTGGTAGCTTTGTTATTTTTCCCCCAAAAAAATTCCTTGAATTTTTAAAGAAAACATTTTACAATTTGCCTGATAATTTCCGGTACTGTTTTAGTTTTCATAAATACCGGAAATGGTCAGCTGCATTTCTCCTTTTCGTATACCCTTGAAACTTATCAGCTGTATAGCATATGAAAAGAAAGCCAATTAAAATTAATACATATCTAAACGCAAATTTGCCCATTCAATACTTAATAGAACTATTATTGTCATTTTGTACAAGAAAAATTGATATTTTACCTATTTTTTTTCCTTTTATCTTCCAAACTAGCTTTTGATCAGAACTTCTGAAATCTAAGAGGCATCCAATACGTAAAAATGGCTATTTATATGTAAAGCAGATACACACGGCACACTTTAAATAAACTTTTGAAACAGTAATTAATAACTATTAAAATAATTGATATTAAACCTTCAAATTTGAACTTTTTACCCATAACAATAAATTTATGCTTTTACATAGTAAATTTTCAAGAATAATAATTAAAAACCAAATCAGTAGATTTGGAAATTTACTGCCACAAACCTAAAGGGTAGCACAATGAGGTTACCGAATATAGCAATCACAAATAGGGATAAAATTAAAACAAAAATTTTTTTTTCCCTAGCTCATAATTGAAAACAACGTAAATGGATTTGCATCGGACTAGTGAGCTTATAGACACAGATAAGCTGATGCTGTACATACAGCAAAGATTTAATAAAATATAAACTATTTAAACATGTATGTCAATGTTGCATACTTGTTAACGTCTTGATCCTAAATGATATGTGGCAAACAAACAAAATAGAATATATACAAAGAAAAAAAAACATACTCTAGGCTTTTTAATTTTAAATAAATATTTTATAAACTGCATCAGCTTACTGGTGTTTTTTCATGTTTCTGTACAACAAAGAGAAAGAATTTCATACAGTAAACAATTCATAAGCTTTTTAAAAAGTAAACAAGACTGTGGAAGCTATTTTTTAAATACAAACTAGTTAGTTCTACATCTTTAATAATTTGTAGATGTCCGATTCAATTTATATCATACACGAATTTTGACCTCCCCCAAACCTATTTCCCATTCGAACAACGTAAAAAGGTTCTTCAACTACAAATGAAAAATATCCCCCTCTTTCTACAGGTCGTTTGAAGCTAGTAAAATGGGAACTGTAAACATGTATAACTATTAAGGATGAAATTGACTTTAATTTTCAGAAACTTGTAAATGTGAAATGAAACTTTTTGTTTTTTATATAATAAGGGCTTCGTTTAAACGTACGCCGACTAATTTTACAAATATCCTAAAAAAAAAAAATTAAAAGCTTAAAGCTATATACAAAGAATTCAAGCTGAATTTAAAAAATATTGATGTAATACATGAATTGAAAACATCAAAACAAAGAAACAAGATTATTTTAAAACGTCATTTTTTTAATAAAGCGAAAATAAAGAAAATTAAATAAAGAAAACTTCTCGTTTCAATTTAAATCCTTAATTCTTAGCATTTTTTTCCTACCGAAAAAAAAAATGGCAAATTCGGCAACTCTGAAATTTACTTGTCACAAAAATGTAACCTTAAATAAATAAAAAAATAAAATAAAAAAAAAAGGAATATAAAGATCAAGATAGAAGGAGGAAAGATACCCTAATATAATGTGAGATTCATTCACATTTAACTGCGTGAAATAGTTCAAATCAAATTTTAAGATATGTATTATATAACATTTTATGTACATAAAACTCTTCATAATTTCTCTCATTTTACAAACAGTGAGAAAAAAAAAAGTTTATGAGTAGCACAGAATCTTTCGATTCTATAATTACACGTATTCTACCTGTTCTAACCAATCGATCAATTATAATTAAAATTGATAAGTAAAAAAAGACGAAGAAAAAAAAGAAAAAATACTTTTCAAAATTGTTTTAAATTACCTCGTGATAATGCAAAATATAAAATACTTTTCAATAACAAATAACCTAATATATTTCTTTCCAGTGATTTTTCAGTAATATGAATAGGAAAAATATTACAATTATATCTTATCTAAAACCAACATATTAAATATATAAATTTTTCAGTTTTTGACAGTTGTTATGTACACTATGAATGATGTATGAACTACACGTGTTTTCTGACACAATTTATTTACTCCTGCAGTTCTCGGTGAATTAACACTGAGAACAAAACACTCAAACAATAACAAATGAAATTGCTACATTTATCAAAATTTCAAAAACGAGTGAAACTGTTATAGATCTCCGTAACATAAATACTGTGTTATTTGGCTAGAATTGCATGTAATTCCTGAAACATTAAGAAAAACACAAGAGAATTAAATAGAATGTACTAAACGATTATGTCAACACACCCACACGTTTGTATTGAACAAAAACTTGCTGAAATAATTTTAGCTTGGTTCAATAACAGACAAATAACTCATCTACTGCATTAGTTTATAATACGTTCAAAAGGTGACAAAACAGAACGAGATAGATCATACGCTTACTTTAGAATGATGTTGTTTAGCGTCTCTGCAGTTCTCGTCCGCCATGGTTTTCTGTCGGTAGCAGATACGAAGCCAAGCCAACGTGAGGAGAAATGCAAAGCGCTTATTGGTTGAATAGAAAGAATAGGATGCCGCCCCAAGGCGCGGCAACAGTGACGCTCAGCTGATGCACAATCAGGGCGGAAGGTGCTTACTATACGGAACATGCTTTGAGAATGAGAGAAACCTGCATCACCCCCCCCCCCCCAAAAAAAAAGATTTTTTTTTTAATTTTTATCAAGTACTCATTGCTCTCGTAAAGAATTCTTTATCGTGGGATCCACATAATTAAAATAATTTTTTATGATATTAAACATTTAAACAGAGGATTACATTCACAACATAAAAATAAATAAATTACTGGCTGATAATAAATCCAAACATATTACATAGTACCCTAAATTCGTGAATATTCATAATTTTTAAATTTTCAGGGGAAAAAATAATCAAGATTAATTTTAAGCTTTTACATTAATTACTCGGCAGTAATATTAACTAGAGACAAAATTGCAATTTTATAAAATTCTCTAAAGGAAACTAACTTATATTTTTTTCACTAATATCTCCACAGAATATCTTCTATCACATTTTATTAAAATAGTAGGGAAAAAAAATAAAATATTACTACTAAAACTTCTTGTTTTAGTAGTAAGACTTTGTTACAATGTTGTCACATTTTGATAAATAGTAGCCACTTTATACACAATCTTTGGTTTATGTGAATGACGATGCCAAATAAAGTAACATTTAAGCTTATTTCAAATATGAAACTAATTTCCCATTAAACCAGTAAAATCGCATTTTCATTTCTTCATAAACTTAAAAAAAAAAGAGTTACATTTGGTATTTATTGTAGCAGTTAAATTTTATTTATTTTTAATTGCAAAAAAATTATATAACAAGATACAGTCAGAAATATACTGTGATATTATACTGCCATATTTCTTTGTAAATGACTGTTGATTGGCTAAAATTGACTATGATAAAAACAGTCTGAAGCACGTGACATAAATAAAATTTAAAATACTTTTAATTTTTCAAGCGTCCCTTTGTTACTCCTTGAAACGAAATAGATTTGGTTTTAGAAAAATGACGAAGATGATAAAAAGAAAGAAAAGTGCAAATTTAAAAAAAAAAAAAAAGATTAATTAAAATAAATTACGTAAAATGCACTAAAACTTATTTCATCTAAAGTATGTTTTAAACATTATCACAATAAAGTTACTTAAAAATTTTAATTATATTTTTCAATCGAATAAAAGGATAATGTTCGTAAAGAAAACAGCAAAGTAAAATACAGAATGTCAGTTTTCATTTTAATATTAAAATAAAAAGTCTTGTAGAATGAATATAGTTTATATATTAACATTTTCTGCCTATAAAATTTTTTCATTTAATTTTTAATAATTAAATTTCTCTCATATCATTATTCCAGCCGACCTGCAAGTTTATTAAATTTCACAATTTTATTACTTTCATAAATTACATATAGATATCATTAAATCCCGGAATTAAAAAAGAATGGCCTGGGGTGTGACTCAAGGGCATCACCATGTTAAAATTTATTTAAAATAAAGTATTAATTTTTAAAATTGCAAACGAATTTTTAAAAAAATAATAAGAATTTATTTTTTAATAATAATAATAATAACATATATAATAACACCTTCAACAAAATTGATATAATGATAAATCCCTCTATAACAATATTTTGAGGTCTCGTCAAATTTGCTTACAATATAATCTTAATGCTCCCTTGATTTTTTTTTTTTTTTAACCTGTTAAAAGGGCCCCCGACCAGACCCCACCAACCAAAATCCCTCCCCGATTAAACTTAATAACAGTTATATAGCACCTAAAGCATAATCCGCTAAGTTTTTTGATTTGGTTATCAATTCAATAACTAATAACAAATTAACTTTTGTTAGTTGCTCCCCTTTTCAACGATGAACACTCCAATTTTTGGCAAGAGCTTCTTACTCTGATACTAAGCATTTTATTTCTCACTTTATATCTTTGAGAGAAAAAGCTATTTATCCTATGTTCTTTTCTCTTTAATTACTGATACATAAATGAAATTACTAAATGGAATTGATAGTAGACATGCTTAAAGTATGATATAACTTCTATGAAAGAGTTAATACCTTTTATTACTAATAATATTGAAACAAACGCGATGGGGAAAAGTGTATAGGATAAAACGCTCTATTTTTTGGAGATGAAAATCTTTTAATTTCTGTACATCACACGGAAGTTAGATATCCTTCGAAGCTAATAGCAACTTTTTCAAAACTACTTTGCTTTTTATTTTACATGTAAGAGGCAGAATTTAATAGTTTCAGATTTCTTTACAGAAACATCTGCTACAAAAACGAGCCAGAAGTTCCGCTTTGAAACCGGAAATTGCTGTAAAATGCAGACCCTAGCTATTATTTTTGTATAATACAAATAGCTACCATCAAATAAGAGCGCGTCAGCCAAATGCAGAGTTCGAAATCGTCGGCAGAAAATGAAAATATCAAACGGAAATGAAAGCTGGCTGATCAGTTTATGAATAAATTTTTAAGTATTGTGCAACTGCCATTCATAATAACGATAACAACTCTTCTCCAAACGAAGAAAAATCTTTTCTTTTTTTTTAAATTTTATTTTTTACTTTGACATTCCTGATAATTCTTATGTATTTAGAGCCTCCCGAGACCGAATATGACCCACGTTTTCCTCCATCACCCACCATTTTCAGTATATGCCCCTCGCCTATGTTTATATCACTTTCACATGAATTTGATTTACAGTTACGGAAAGGATAATTTCAATCCTTCAATTTCTGAGGGACTTCGACGGTGAGAAGTTAAAACATTTTGTAGCAAAAATGGAGATTTGAAAATTTATATAAGAATCAACAGAAATGGTGTCGGTTGTAATTTTCACGCAGAACAGCCTAATGTAGTCAGCAAGTAGATTACTGTCTGCACCTTGTCTTGATTGAGGTTCAAATAGTAAAAGACCCGTGAACCACCAGCTGCTTCAGTGTCTGAGAAATGGCATGATTTAAATCAGTTGATTTTTTTAAAAATCATTTCTTTTTACTTCTTTTAAAACCTATATTCTAAAGACAGGAGAATTGAGAATCAGTCAGCACAGTAATACCAATAAGTAAATAAGTGTAAATAGATAGGATGTGCTTTCCAAGAATTTAGGGGTTGTTATCAGGAAATATGTAGTAGGGGTAGTACAATGATTGATTAATTGATTGACTGGTAGGATTAATTTTATGTAATGGGAGGTAAAGAAAGCATTACAGAACTTCAAATCCAGTTTGTCTACAAAATAACAACAGCCGTGGCTTCATCTGCTGGAATTCTAGCCTTCATAACCAATTAGGAGTGGATACAGCATCAAAGCTAGTGTTTTTATTGACCAATTAAATCCATAATTCGGAGCTTAAAAATATTGAAATAATTGGGATTTGTTTTTTCAAATAAATAGTTTGCATTAAAAGAATATTTAATTTGTTCTTTAAATTTACATCTTATTTAGTTCGCACTATCCAATTACAAAATAATAGAATGTATTTAGATTAAAATTTATATATTTAATTTTAGGTAATCAGTGTGTAGAATATACTAGACAAATAAGATGTTACTTCTTATAACAGACTATTCTATGTGTATTGAAAAAAAAAAAAAAAAACAATTAAAGTTAGTATTCAGAAAAAAAACCCAAAGAAATCCGATTAAAAAAAAAAAAAATCTGATTGAAATCAAATAAATCTGATTTTTTTTTTTTAATTAACAAAAAAATCATATTTTTTTTCCAACCTTGGCCATGATATAATATTAATAATTGACGTTTTCAAATGGCACAGCACTTCCCCTTGTTCCTTGATGCAAATGCACGCTATATTTAAAAAGAAAAAAAAAATGGAGAGGATGTGAAAAAAGGGGGGGGGTCGGAAACATGATTACTAATTAAGTTATTTTATGTGAAACTCTTATCTGATTTTACACATAATATATGCTTTACTGACAAATGACCCCACTATGATACAGAAAGTGTCCTTTCACTTGACTGAAACTGCCATTCTAATAAATGTACCCTTTTCCTTTTTAAAAGAAATGTGAACACTATCTTAATCCACTTAGTACATTCTCTAATAAAAACATAGACATCGTTACGAATACAATTTGTTAAACTAGTGTATATGAATCGATGGGATAAAAAGCTATTAAATAGTGTCTACCATGCAAACTAATGTTTCAAATCGTGTTTAGTGAAGTTTGGCTTTGGTTTGGAACGCTATGGTCTTTTTGCTACATGAGCGTTAATGAGACCGGGGCCTACTGCTTAAAGCTGCAAACATCTATGCCACTATAGGGTTCGAACCCACTAACTCCGTTACGGAAGAACAGCGTCCTATCATGACTTGCTTATAAAGTTGTTTTGCAAATTATTTTAATCGACCAAAATATATCACTTTTGAATTCAAAATATCACTATAGATATTTTGAACGGGAATACATATTTTAACTACAATTTGTTTTCCTAATTACATATCAGGCGAATGCTTACAATAAGTGATAAGTATTATTTTAAGACCTAAAAGGTATCTTGTAAAAATAAAAAAAGAACTTAGCATACGTGAAAGAGATGATTATGGAACATTTTCAATAATGTTCATTTTAAAACAATAGCTTTTAAAATTAATATTTTAGTTTCATATTAATATACTGCTAATGTTACATTTTCCAGCAGATTTGGTCAAAAATAAATTTTAAAGGTCTAATGTCCACTTAAAGCCATTTTAACTCAGGTGACTAACCATACTTTTTAGAGCGTTAAGTACTCCTAGTTCATGAACCGTAGTCCTTTTAAAACCTGTACAACCAAAAATATTTCTTTGCATCGCAAAAATTATAATAAGAATCGCAATTATCCGCATACACCAGGCCCGATAGGCCAGGTCTAAGTTCAGCGGGTCTACAAAGATCGCCATTGGAAATGTATCTTATTCCAGCTGGGCGCATTCTATGTAAGTAACTATTTGTGTATATACATATTTGAGGTTAAAACTAAAAACAATAAATCATTTAAATTTATTATTATAATTATTCATACCTCGACTTTGAAATTCGTTCCCATTTTTCATGATATTAGCATTAAAAGTGCTAGTGATAGACATACGTTCATTGTGTGGGTTGATCCGGGTGACCAGCCACTAAATTATCCATCTTTTTTATTTTATTTTCATTGCATTATTTAGTTCATCTTTGAGAAACTTTTTTTCTCCGGGCCACTTGCAAATTAATTCAAATAAACTCACACTGTAGAGTCTTCAAAATACAATTGTTTGGGATATGATAGCTATTTGCTTATTTTTAATTTCATTCTTTTACACATTTTATAAAATATAGATTATTATTAAAGGAACTATTTTGCATAAACTTAAAAAGAGCTTTTTTTTCTGTTTCGATTTCTCACTTTCTCATGTCAGTTCTTACTTTTCAAATGTACAAATAGTCAGGAGCCCCCAAAAATGTATTTTTATAACACAGGGTTTCCAACTGTTTTAAGAGACTTAAGTGACTAAAATTTTGTTTTTAATTAAATTAACCTATGCATATTATTTCGTAGAAACACCTCTGCAAATTATTACGGCAATTGGCTAATTACGAAAGTATGGTCTGCAATGATGCATCAGGTTTCCGATTTGGTTCTTGAGTTCTTACAAAACTAACGTGACCATTTATTTTTTTTTTACTTAAAACGGGACATTGGTTTATTTAGGTCACATCATAGGTAGTCAATGAAAAAAAAAAAAAACACTTTTTTAAAGTTATTTATTCAGAAAAAGTTAGTTGGCTTTTTAAAGGTACGAATCATAAAATATAGGTACCCAAAATGTTTAGTTATATTTATATTTATCAGAAGAACAAATTTAATATAGCTGGTGATGATTTCAAGTAAAAATTAAACTCTTGGCACTTTTTTTTTTTTTTTAAACCTTAACTATCAACATCGTCTTTGGAACTGAAATTTGGAACTGGGTTTTCTCAGATGTCCACAATTTGTTCAGAATAGAAAATACTCTTTCTACTGGAGCATTTGTAGCAGGCAAATATAAAATACATTCAATTACAATAAAAAAGTTTTTATGCTAAAGATTGTTGGTGCGAAAGTGTTCGAATACTTCCACCCAAATGGTTTCCGTGGAAACATTTAAATTATTCTATTCCGTTATTTTTTGCGATGAAATGTAATTAGAAATTAATGAAAATTCGTCAGAAACTTCAGTATCTATATTACAGTCAGTATATTGCTTTTCATTAATACATCCAGTCCGAAAAAAAAAAAGGTCGGTCCATTTATGATCATGCCACCTGCTATGATTTCGTTTTAAAATGACATTTTTTGTAATGTTTTATTACTTAAATTTTTCTCGTCTTAAAATCGGTAATATCGATCACCACAACATAAATACATCGGTCTGAAAAAGCCATATGAAAATATCTACAGTAAACACACTTTTTTTTAAAATTAAGAATCACACAAATTTTCGCGCGGTTTCTGAAACCGGAACAATTTTGAGTCCCACAGTACTTTTCGGGAACACCGGGACTCGTAATTGTAAAAAGGAACAGTCCCGTTCAAAAAGGAACGTGACCGTCTGGTCACGTTCTATAAAGTGGAAAACCCTAGTTCAGAAAACTGCCCTAGGAGCAGAATTTTACGAAAATTGGATAATCACGAAAGGGCGGCCTGCAATAATGAATAAAATTTCCAATATGGCCGTCGAGCCGACGATAAAATTACAAACATAGAAAAAACAATGTATTAAAAATATAATGTACATAAATACACATAAACAAACAAAAACATAATGTACATAATGTATGAAAAAAACATAATGAATTTTAATAGTCTGTTCATATTATATTAGTAAAAACCATAGATTTTTGTTGGATTTGTCACATTTTTAGAAACACTGAAACGCAACTGGATTTTTGTCAAATTGACTCAAACAGCGATTCTGATGTTAAAATATAAATGACTGGGAAATGTTTGAAAATAGATAGAATTCACAGGGTGATAAACACAAAAATCTGTCACCAGTCACACGTGCGCCTTATCTCGACCCGCCAAAGGGTAAGGGTATGCAGGCAGTCTCCCCCTTTCTGAGAATTTATGGGTTCGGAATCTTTTGAAACTTCACCCCGGCAATGCAAAATGAGCAAGCTTCTATAATAAATTTCAGACAGTGCAGTCATGTGGACTTTTATAATTACTGCCCAGCTGTAACAACAAGAGGGACTGCTCGTTGCAATCCTACCCCTCCCAGTAGTTGGTAATCCGATTATGAGAAAAAGACTTGCTTGATAATTCTAAGGTACGGTGGTATAGAACTGCTAGTTCAGGGCAGAAATAGAATTTTCAGGGGGGGGGGAAATATATTTAATTGTACAACATATGCGACAAATTTAGATATATTTTTCGGACACAAATAATATTATGTTAACATAAATTTTGAAAAGTGTCAAGCATATTTCACGTGACCAGACATCCCGTTTTGAACGGGACTGTCCCTTTTTACAATTACGAGTCCCGTTGTCCCCGAAATGGACTGTGGGACTCAAACTTGTCCCGTTTTCAGAAACCGAGCGAAGATTTATGCGTGATTTCTAATTAAAAAAGTGTTAGTGTTTACTGTAGATATTTTCATATGGCTTTTTCAGACCGACGTATTTATGTTGTGGTGATCGATATTACCGATTTAAAGACAAGAAAAATTAAAGTAATAAAACATCACAAAAAATGTCATTTTAAAACGAAATAATGACAGGTGGCATGATTATAAATGTACCGGCCTTTTTTTTTAAGACTGGATGTATTAATTGAAAAGCAATATATTGACTGTAATGAAGTTACTGAAGTATTTGACGAATTTTCATTAATTTCTAGTTACATTACATCGCAAAAAATAACGGAATGGAATAATTTAAATGTTTCCACGGAAACTAGTTGGGTGGAAGTATTCAGACACTTTCGCGCCAACAATTTTCAGCATACAAACTTTTCTATTATAATTGAATATATTTTATGTTTGCCTGCTACAAAGGCTCCAGTAGAAAGAGTATTTTCTATTATGAACAAATTGCGGACATCTGAGAAAACCCAGTTACAAATTTCAGTTCTAAAGGCGATGTTGATAATTAAGGTGAATATAAAAAAAAACGTGCCAAGAGATTCATTCTTACTTGAAATCGTCGCCAGCTATATCAAAACAAATTTGTTCTAAATTTGTTGTAAATATAACTAAAGATTTTGGGTACCTATATTTTGTGATTAGTAACTTTTACGCGAACAAACTTTTTCTGAATAAATAACTTTAAAAAAGTGTTGTTTTTTCCATTGACTACCTATGATTTCACCTAAATAAACCAATGTCCAGTTTTGAGTCAAAAAATAAATGGTCACGTTAAGCTTACTCAAGGAAAAGAATGGAAATACGCGTTGACACTGACATCAGTGAAACTTTCGCAAAATATCGGTTGGTTGATTTTTAATGACACAAGTAAATATAATTAATATAGTTCATTGTAACTTTCCCTCTCCACAGGAAAATTCTCATTAAAAATTAATTATACTTAATAAAATCTCTTTATGCGTATATTATATACAATAAAATGTACTAGCTAATTTTTTCAATTAAATTTGGTTCTAGAAAATCACAAAATGAAGCTTACAACAATGAATTAATAATTTGAGCCTTTTAACAGACACTTAATATTTTAAAACTAGACAAAAATTATGTAACTAATCTTTTACTAAATTCAGAATTAAAAAAATTATTTTTTTGTCTGGCAGAATTTTACACTCAGTAAAAGTTTTAATTTAAGCTTTCCATTGAATATCCAAGAAATTAATCCTCATGTAATAATGTTATGTAACAATTATACTGATTAGAACCATTGAGACATAAAATAGCATCACTCAGAAGGTGTCAACAAGTGTCAAACTAGCTTGACAAAATATTTTTCATAATATAAAATAATTCCATATACAAATACATTTTTAACACTAAACATACCATAACCAGTCAATTGACCGGTAATGTATGTGAAAAAATGTGATGGGAAATGAATTAAAAGAGAAATAAAAGAAATAGGTATGTATTAAGTGCTGGTATGCTTAGTGTTAATATGGAAATATTTATCTATGATCTATGTTTTTAATTATGGAGGAAAATAGTGTCAGAGCTTTACAATTTGCTAACACTAAATCAATACTTTTATGATGATTGATTGATTTTATTTTCTACAAAATTAAGCATATGAAGCAAATATGCTATGATCTTAATAAAGTAATCCCCTAAAAAAAAAAAAACATAATTGAGAGGACTACAACAATAAGCAGAATTCTTTATATAGAATTGAAAGTTAATATGATTATCTGAAAAAACCCTTCTGGTGATTGCTGCTATAAAAAGGAAGGCAGAAAGAGAAAATCTCATACTCACATCCATCATGATTACTGAATAGAATATTTATGGTCTACACACTTCAAAAATAGCAAACTACACATGAATCAATAAATAATTGTTTCATGAAATAAAAATTAATTACCTGAACCCGAGGAGTCATAAAGAACTACAAAAATCTAAATTTTGATTGTCTACATTTCCTATACACTAGAATCATACCCAAATTCTACAGAGCAACACAATAGCCTAGTTAGCAAAGGAAGCAATCTTGAAAAAGCAGGGTTGAAGATTGATATTTGAACCAGCCAAAAATCAGGTCTTCATTAATAGTGGCTGGGGCATGTAAAACATGTTTATGGTCACAATGGCCTCCCAGCTGGGCTCTGGAGGTAACAAGCCAAACCTGGCAATCTTCTGCAAGGCTCCTGAGCTTCTAAATTATGAGGACCCACTTGAGAAAAATCATTCCTCCACTCTTCAAAATAAAAGATCCTTTGCCTTAATTCAAATAGCCTCTGGCTCATGTGCTTAGCTCATCCAAGTGGCCTTAGCAACAACAACAAATTCTAATCTCAAAAGAACCAACTGAAGCCTTCTCCCTGTATAATCAGAGAAGATGCAGGATAAATCAGTAAGTCTGAATTCCTCTTAATGAGATGTCAGCAGGTGGGAGAGATATAGAATGAGCAAATATCTTGTCAGGAAAAACAAAATTAAAGGGGGATATCCAGTGTGATATCATAAACACCTTATAACCATCTGGGCAAAAGATCAAACTTTTTCAACATGAGCGTCACTGGTCAATGCAAAGCTAAATCCATTTGAAGATTAATTTGTATAACTCATCAATATTTAAAGATTTTTGTAAAATTAAGATGAAAATGCAGTTTAGTGTACTTCATTGTTTTATTGGTGATATTTTTAGACAGGGTTGGAAAAAAATCATGATTTTTTTCTGAATACTAAATTTAATTGTTTTTTGCAATATACATAGAATAGTTTGTGATAAGAAGTAACATCTTATCTAGTATATTCTACACACTGATTACCTAAAATTAAATATATAAATTTTAATCTAAATACATTCCATTATTTTGTAATTGAATAGTGCAAACTAAATAAGAGGTAACATTAAAGAACAAATTAAATTTTCTTTTAATGCAAACTATTTATTTAAAAAAACAAATCCCAATTATTTCAATATTTTTTAAGCAACGAATTATGGATTTAATTGTTCCAATAAAAACACTAGCTTTGATGCTTGAAGGCTGGAATGAACAATACCAAAAGAAAAAACTCTCTTTCCATTCCAGTAGATGAAGCCACGGCTGTTATTTGGTAGACAAACTGGATTTCAAGTTCTGTAATACTCTTTACCTCCCATTACATAAAATGAATTCCATCAGTCATAATCAATCATTGCAATACCTCTACTATATACTTTCTGATTAACAACACCTAAATTCTTGGAAAGCAATCTACTTACACTTATTTACTTATTATTGACTGATTCCCAATCCTCCTGTCTTTGGAATATAGGTTTTAAAAGAAATGAAAAAAAAAAAAAAAAAAAAAAAAAAGATTTAAATTAAGGATTTAAAAAAAAAAATCAACTGATTTAAATCATGCCAACTCTGTTTTTAGGTGCCAGTAATGCTAACATGCCATTTAGGATAGCATTGATAAACATCCATAAGAGCAATATAAATGCATTAAGAAGCATAAACTATAATTATTAAACAAGTAAAAAACACAGTAATAGATAAATTTTATATATTAAATTTGCAAATGCAAGGAGGACAATTTTTAAAATTTTCTTTTTCATATTTAAATTTACAATAAAATATGGCTTCATACTTCATAAATTAAAAATGCAATGAAAATGATACAAAAATCATAAACTATGAGTATTCAAATACTTAAAACTGTGTGCAAAAATTTTACACACAAATGCAGTCGGAAAAACCTTGGGTGCAAACCCTTATGCAAGAAAACTTGCACACTTGGCAATGTTAAATACAGATAAAGAATCAAAATCAAGAAGCACCTAAACTACAGTGAACACTTTATACAAACAGTGTCATCATTGCTTTTTCCATTCCAAATGTATTGTTTCACTAAAACAGGGACATAGAGAGATTTTTAATGGAGGGTAAGAAAGAGTCCTCTTATCCTGAAAATTAATACAATACTCATGGGGAAAGCTTATAACACCCACATCCTCCCCTTCAATATGCCTCTGCACTACATTTATGTACAAAAGAGAGGTTTCAATAAGGAGCAAATTACACAATATTTCATATGCAGTTATGGAATTGAAAAAGTCACTTTTACAGATAAATAAATCTTCATATTTTTTTATTCTACTTAATTTATAATTTTAAAACTCAATATAATTATATGCTAAATGTATAAGTAAATCAATGTAAAGATACCTTTACATTATTAATTAAATCCTTTATCTTGAAAAGAAACAAATTATGGCAATTCACTTTACAAAATATGAGTTATATTTTACTTTTAAAAAATACTTAAATAATATTTTTAATCATATATTTACAGCAAATTTTTAAAAATTATTTTATAGCTATTAATCTTTCCATACAAAAAGAAAAAGAATAATTTAACAGGAGAAAAAAAAGATTCTACCAACACATCAAAGCAGTCTAGATTTAATTATTACATTCTATAGTATTAATATTCTGTATTATTTTGTTCAATGGTACATTGTTCCACTCAGGGTCGTAGGCAAGGGGAGGGATTTAGGGGACGGGTCCCCTTCAGAAATTCTAAAATACTGTTTTGAGGAAAGAAAATGGACCATGTGTGTGTGTCTTCTGCCTAGCTGTGCATAGACAAAAATGGGCTTAGAACAGTGACATTGAGTTAAGGAGTAGGTTAAAATTGGATTCGACATGTGAGAAGAGATTGACTAGACCTTTTGGCAACTCATCACAATATTGTTGTACAATCGGAAGAAATTGTGCAAATTTTTTGGCGAAAATTTAAAAAAAAAAGCATATAAGTTAAAATAATAATTTGAACATTTTCATTTTCTTTCAAAACTATTCTTTTTTTTTAGTTATACTTCTGTTTTAAAAATTAGAATTTAATACCATGTATAGTTTATATATTTTCAATATTAATTTTACTATTAATTCATTGTGTAGTTACTACATGACTCATTCAAGGCTATAAATTTGTTCATTATATCATTTTGATACTTTAAAATCCCATTGTATTAGGATACTCATTAGTAGTATACATAAGAAAACTTGTAGTTTTATTGAAGTATCCTTCACAAAAAACAATGTCCCCCTCCGAAAATAATTTCTGGCTACGACCCTGGTTCCACTACATGAAAAAACTTGCAGAATATACTAATTTTATTTTTTTATGTATATTACAATGTAAAACTACATAATGTATTATACACTCTATATATTATCTACGAAATATATTGTATACTCATAATATATTCTATTAACAGGGTTTATACCCTACTGGCAGGGTAAAAATAGAAGCACTTACTGACACAGCATCATAGTAATACAGCATTAGTTATTATAATTATGTATTAATTTTATTCTAAATAATTTTTTAATAATGCTTTAACTGACGAAACAAAACCAAAGAAAATTTTTTGAATAAACTTATTTCATTTTCAAATATTGCTGATTAATATTATAATGTGAACTAACATTTACAAAATTCAATTGAGGTACTTATTAATATTATATTAAAATAAAGATTACAATAGAAATGAAATGCATAAGCACATTGTGTTTTAACTAAACATGTAAAGAAATTAAAATTCAATTTATTATCAAATGGCCTTGGTGTTAATACAATTAAGGAAATGTTTGATAATAATTATGTGCAAGGTAAGAAAAGGAAATAACAAAATAAATAAAAAATACTTTAACAAAATTCCATATGAAAAAACCCTTCACACAAAGAAAGTAGTTTTAAAGACTTTTTCCACAATGAATTAAACTTTCAAGCACCATATAAACCTTCTTCAATATAAAATATACAAATTAAATAATTTCAAATAAACATTTTTTGAATGTTGAAACGTTGTTAGAATTATAAATCAGTATATTATCTTTAACACACAAGCTATAATTATGTTCACCAACAGAAAAACAACAAAAGTACTGAGAAAGGGAAAGGACATTTCTAATTTACTGATGATTTCATAATATAGACAATAAAATTTCAACAATTTCATATTAATAATTTAAAACAATACTGACTCATAATTAGCTCTGTCTTGCATTAACTCAGCATCATTATTTTATAGAATATTATAGTATTCTGCTACTTCTCCTTAATCCTCAAAAATTGAATATCAACCTTATAAAAACATTTACTGGTAAAAGGAACACTAACTCTTTGTAAAAGTTTTAAAGTATTCTTGCAGAAAACCTTTTGTTTGTAAAATTCTTAAAATGTATCTAAGCATTAAAGAAATTACCAAAAAGAAATTTCATTACCTAAACTTTAAAATAATGAATAGCATCATAAATATATAACTGGAGATTTTTTTTTTAATCACTAATATACTAAGCATTTAAATACTTAAAAGTGATCTTCGATTTTCTCAAACGATTAAAAATCCTTGTAATGCAACATAGATCATTTTGAAATACATTCTCTCAACCACACACAATAAAAAAATATTAAATAAATGAACTAGTAATTATTAACAAAATATTGAGGTGAAATCAAATTATAAGTTTGAAAAACCTTGACATAATTCATATAAAGGAAACTAAATAAAAAGTAATGTTACAAATATAACGTTAGGGAAATAAAAACTAAGCTTTGTTCATATTACTAGTAACATATATTACTAAATCCTTTCCAATAAATATAAAATGGCACTTTCAATAATAAGCAAGGCTATATTTTTTTTCACCAAAATAATCAAATATTAATTTAATATGAACAGAAGTTACTTATTCCAAAACATAAACACTGATCAGCCATTCCAGAACAGGTGCATATCTAGTAAAATACTCACCAGATTGCGAGAATTCTCTTCGTCACTTTCGATACCCATTATTTTTTATGTTTGCGCAATATCAAATTAATTTTTCTCCTTATAATTACAGGGAACAAAATTTTGCTTTGCACTCAACCAAAGGGCATTATACATTCAATTGATGTATATAAAAGCAAAACACGCAGCCTGAAGTCATATATCACAAAATCATGGAGGGTGAAGCAAGTGCAAAATAAGCAATACAGGAAATGAAGTGAAAAGATCTTCAGTTCAAAAGGTAAAAACTACGATTGCTGATATTCTTTGTTACCTCCATGGTTTCCTTCAAGGAACAGGAAATGTGTAGTGTAATAGGGTAGTAAAAAGACTTTGGTGATAATCAAAAGCAGGATAAATATATATTTAGAATTTGTTTTAACATTATCTTAGCAATTAACTTTGTTTTAAATGTCTAGTATTTACATACTGGCATCTTATTTTGACATCTTTCAAATAATAATATTTTAGTCTGATGTATAGCAAATAATATTATTTGCTATACTAGACATATTAAGAAAAATAAAAGTTGCATTTATAGCCCTATGGTAAAAATATTCGATAAAACCTCGGTGTCCTTCCCCATTTTATTTTATTTTAAAGAGATTTACAACCAAGGGCGTGGTGAAGAGAGTTTGTGGGATTTTTAACTCCCCGTAAAACTTGCTACATGCATGTACACTAGAGGATTACTATATCAATATAGAGTAATGAATGAAAATTGAAGACCCCTCTCTTCCACCGACTCTCCTTCTTACAGCTAAATTTTAAGGCATTTTAACAGCTAGGATTATAATAACAAGTCAACTCAATAATAGAAATACTTTATATTTTAACTTCAAACAACTATAAATTTAATTAGACATCTGTGCCCTAAATAACTTTCAGGCTTAGTGATAAATTAATCAATCGTAAAGAAATGAGACTTTCAGATCACAGGAAAAATTCATTTCACAGAAATTATACTTGTAGGAAAATTCAATAGAGAATTACAAGAACACATAAAATGTCTTACGATAAAGTTAGATGCTAATTAATTAATTTAAAATTTAATTAAAATCATCCTCTTTATTCATACCAGTTTTATTAAAATAACGTGGTTATTTTAATTTCGGTTTGTCACGGTGTTAGAGACAGTTATATTCCATCCACTCTCTCTATCATGAGCCAATCAAGTGATGATGATCAGGGCTTGGTTACGCACTCTACGATTTCTTCGCCTGTGAAATCGTGATGAATGAAGAGCCAAAGAAAAGAAGTATGTAGTTTTGGTTCGGTTTTTCCCGCATCAATCCCTTACTACTTCCGTCAATTATGGTTTTAGTTTGATTTATGGTATCCAGGAGATTACCTAACAATTCTGTTTTGTGTCAGATATATGATGTTAAATAACTAATTTAATTATCGGAATGTCCGTATTTGATTGCTTGTGAATGATTTTCATTAACTTAGACATTCATGCATTTTTATTCAAACGCCGACTTATTTGGACCAGATGCAAGCCGCAATAATGTTCTTTCAGACTGGATGCTGCAGTCACTGATGAGGGAAATGTCGAAACCAGAAAACAATGTTAATGCTCTCTCTTGGCGTCGTTTACATCTTAGTAGAGCTAAGTTAAAAGCATCTAGTCGGACTTCAGCTCTCCTATCAGGGTTTGCAATGGTAAATATATATTTATTTTTAATGGATGCCTCATTCTTTCAGCATTTGCATGTTTTTTATTTATCTGATTGCTTTTTGCCTCTTGCTTACTAAAATTTTCAACCTCTGATTGCCTGTTATTTAAAAAATGTATTGCCATAGATTGTTCTTAAACCTTATAAACAAAGTTTTACTTTTCTTCGACCGCATAATCCTTTTGATCTTATATTGATCATCAAGGGATTACAATTTTTTTTCTTCTATTGCTTACTTAGTATAGGTATTTTTACATATGGGCACATAATAACAAATTAATGCATGTAATGAAATTTGTTCCAAATAAGAAATTTGGTATGGTTCACCTAGTATCAAAGTTCAAAACTGTGTTATGTCATGTTGAGTTAATGTTAATTACATATCCATAAAAATTCTGTCAAGCTGTGAAAGACAAATTTACATGAGTTTGGGTAGTTTAAAATAGTCTACTTAGATATCAGCGAAGATATGTGACTTTGATTTCATTGAATATAGCTTTATACACAGATTGTTTATCTTTTTCTGTAAATAAACATTTGATAAATGTGTAAATTTTTTTCATTTTAAAGTAAAGTTTTAAGAACTTAATTAATTTAGCATATGGTCTAGCTATCTGTCTGCTAGCAGTCTTAGCTATTAAGTACTAATGTTTCTAATAAATATTTTCCATGTCAGTTTTCACTATAAGTCTCTAAGCATTATTTTATTACTTGCAACTGTAATATTAATGTATTATATTTTTTCTTTCTAATATCAGTAGCACTTTCTAGCATTTGTTTAAAATGTAGCTTTTATAGTTTTTTAACTGTTTAAAATGATTCCTTCTGCATATATATATATATATATATATATATATATATATATATATATATATATATTATATATATATATATATATATATATTTATATATATATATATATATATATACATATATATATATATATATATATATATATATATATATATATATATATATATATATATATATATATATATATATATATATATATACACATACATACACACTCATAAAATATATGTGTATAGTTGTACAGAGATACACATTTTGAAGATTAATGTAAATTTATGGCATTTTATGTCTAATTTTACTAATATATATTCAGAAATATTTACTGACTGGAAGATTTCACTAGTTGTCATACACTAAACATCATGACAAGTAGCAAAATATATTCACTGTGTAACTTCTGATTTATGCAATAACCCATTGTATGTGTGTTAGCAATTTAATAGTTGTTACTGCTCAACTGCATTTTTTATGGTTTGTAGGACTTTTAAAATACAATTACAAGATTCTGATAGACAAGGCATATATAAAAAAATGTGAGCTTGTACAAAGTGGTGACCAAGGCACATGTTATGAATTTATCTAAGTCAGGCTCTGTATATATATATATATATTTCTCTTAAACATTTTATATGTTTTTTTTTGTTTGTGTTTTTTAAAATTTATTTATTTTACAAATATTGGTAACTATAATCAAAGAATTATTATTTTTACCTTTTTCTGATTTATTTTGTTTATGATTATGTTTCAGATGATATATTTGCAATGCAAATTCAATTAATTCAGTCCAAATGGTAGAGAAACAACTATGTGTTATGATATTTATCTCTGAGATTTATAAATAAAATAAAGTATTCATAAGTGATCTGAAAGGTAATTAAGATAATTTTAAATTACAGTAAAAGAATGGGTTATGTGAATAACTATAAACATCAAAATTATAATTAACTTCTATTTTTAATTAAATAAATTTTGTATAACTATTATTTCTAATCATTTTTCAGATCTTATAATGTATTTATATCTTATTGTAATTAATCGAATGAAAATTTAAAAATCATACTAATCTAAGAAATTAGATCTTTAAAATAATTGATTGTAAACATAAAGTAAAAAATATATCAATCTATTAATTTTCACGTCCAGTGAATATGCTAATGCAAACCCCTTGTAGGATTTTAAAAACTTAAAAAGTTAGTTTTCAATTTTTGTTAATTTCAATGTTGTCATAGTAGAAGTGTACCACTTTAGTTGTTGTGTGACTTCTATACTCTCATACAAAAGACTCTTGATGTCTGGATCCACTATGGTTAAGATTTGTTCAAGATAAAA
This sequence comes from Pardosa pseudoannulata, assembly GCA_032207245.1. Classification (NCBI taxonomy): domain Eukaryota; kingdom Metazoa; phylum Arthropoda; class Arachnida; order Araneae; family Lycosidae; genus Pardosa; species Pardosa pseudoannulata. The sequence goes on along the minus strand of CM063507.1, from coordinate 5,672,758 downwards.
TAATAGTAATAAAGCATTTTTCTGGTTTTTTTTTTAAATAGTTAAAATATGTAATCAAAGCATAAAAGTGGAGTACTTTGTTTCATTCAGATAAAATAACTGTTAAGGTCCCTCCACACTATGGTCCACTGCAAGCCATTACCACCATCTGGAGGCGGTATGGCTTATCATGGTCAATGGAGGCAGACTATAAAATAGCCTTGGCGGATGATGGCTTCGGAGGCGGTTTTTCTCCAAAGATCAAAGGTAGCTAGATATGCAACTAAAATGCGCAGTAGACCCTACGGATGAATCCACATGTTCGGCTCATTTAGTGGCCCAGCGTGTCAATGCAACCCTTGAACCATTGATCAAGACCACCATCAGGAAGCGGTGAACAATTGGCCATAGTGTGGAGGCTGCATTAGAAATACTAGTTGATGAAGAATAGTGGAAACAGTGTGTGATAAGGATAGAAAAAATTTATGGCATTCAGGTCTGAGGTAATAATATACATGTAATATTTATGTTTGAAATCATTAGTTGTATACAAAATAATAATTTTTTTTGTAAATTTTATCAGTTGTCAGTAAAATTTTAGTTCAGAGGGACAGGTTGACTTTTTGAAGTGATCAGCAAGTAATATAAAAACAAGTTTTAATTAAGTTTAAATGTGATATTGCTGTGTTTAATTCAAAAAATTTTGCAATAGATAGAAAATAAGCTAGATATAATAAATTTAACATAACTTGGTCATGTATAGGCAAGCATCTAAGACAATTGAAATTAAACTTTTAAATTGAAACTTCCATATAACTTTAAGGGGACAATTGTCATTACAAATCCTATTTAGATACTATTATCTTAAAATATAAAAGAAAAAATCATGTAGATTGATTATAATATCCAGAAGAGATCAGAATCCCCTTTGACCTCTATAAAATTTAAGAAATAACAGAACATGTGATAAAATCATCAAAATTTATATATAAATTTATTTTAAAACTGAAATTATCAAATAATTTTAAGATTACAGAGGTTATTATAAATTAGTTTTTGAAATTATTAAATTATAGTTAAGAACAGGAATGCAAGTTTTGAAAAACCAGAATAATCAAAAAAATTTTAAAATACAGGAACATTATCTAAATGTAATAAATGCTTTAATGTGTGCTTTAACTTTATAGAATGAAAAATGTTATACTGCATAAGATTTGAAAGAAAAGAATATGTTAAATGATTAAAATACCTGTCTGTAAAATAGAGGAAAAAAAATCTAGTAAGTGTTAATGAACAAGCTGTCAGTATTCACATACAATAAGGAAAATATGTAAAAGCGTTTGGAGCTAATATTCCTTTAAACAAAATGTTAGCGTTTTGCTGAAATTAATCGTGTAACATGTACAATATATTATTTAAAAAAAGGAAACATTTACTTTTATTATCTCTGTACCTCTAAAACTTACAAAAGAATCTGTAATCGTTGGAATTATGTACCGACGTCATCCTCAGTATTCATAAGAGATCAATTAAATTATGAAGAAAAACATTATTGTGTTCTTACCATCAACATTCTTTGGTTTATTATTACAAATAGAAATTAAAGGGTAATCTTCCTCATAAATGGTTTTCTTTCTTTTTTTTTTAAAGTTATTATTTCTGATGTAGTTTCTTCATCACAGAATTTTTGCACAAAGCAAGTTCCAAGTTCTGGAAATTAGCCAATTAATGAATATTTGCTCGTTGTTCATTTCACCTTTTGTTTGAGTTCTAATAAATTTTTATTTCAGGAAGTCAAGAAAAATTATTTTTCTATTTCTTGGAGAATTGTCTTTATTGAAGAATTACTTATGTAAATCTTTTCTTTATAAAAATGTGTTTAACCCATCCACCGGCCACCCTCCCCACCTTTTTCCCTTCCAAAACAGTCACCCTTTTCGTAAATTCCAGACGGAACTTACCGTACCATACTAGAGTTGCCGGTTTAAAAGTGGTCAGGCTACTTTTAAATTATTTTCCCTGCAAGGTAAAGGAGTTCCGTTACTAAAAATTAGTTTCTTTCATTTATTATAGCTTTGCAATATTTTTTTCCCTCAAAAGTGTGAGATACGAGTTATAGGAGTACGAACAAGAAGGGGTCGACAGGTCCGTTTTCGAACAGGAATTCGCTGTCAAACCCCCGTCGACGCGTCCGTTCAGTGGGTTAAAGTGGTCTGGTGATTGTGTAATTGTATATGTAATAATTGTAAGCAGAGATCTATTTAGGTGAAAATTTTGACTGAACCTTCAGAAATTATTTTGTGGTAAAAAAGGACTCTACACAATTCTTTCTGTAAAAAGTGGTTTTTTACAAAACTGCATTACCCACAAAATTAACATTTTGATTATATAAATAAATCCTTCAATAAATATAATGTTTATTTATTAAATCTGTATATGTTTATATATATATATGTAGGGTTGGTCATTTTGCCGGCAAAATGGTATTTTTGCGAGGACAGTGGCAAAAATGGCAAAATCTAGAAAAATTGGCTGGATTTTAAAAATGTACAAAATAGTTAATAATTAATTAATAAAATAAATAATTTTTTTACATAATACAATTGAGACTTAAATCAGACAATAATTAGGTATTTCATTAGTATTAATTTGACAATTTAAACAATTTAAAATAATTTTCATTGATGTTAGCAATGAAAATACAATATTCTATTTTTGTAAATAAATTTATATGATGGAGGCATGGGATAAAAAATGTTTTCTTTATTTATCAATTTAATATAGTAATGTTGTCTTTAATTGTAATGTGTATTTATACATATATAAGATATATATATTATATAAGCACTAAAAATGTTTAAACCTACAGTTTGTAGGGGAAATAAGCTAATAATTACATTAAAAACAACATTGCACGTAAAAACTGGCAAAATCAATCTTTATGTTATCTTTTTTTTTTTTTGTATCTCTAGGAAGTATAACTTTAGATTTAGATTACTGTTTCAATAACACATTGAATATTATATGTTAAAAAAAAAAAAAAAACATATGTATCTTTAGATTAGAGTTAAAATTAGTAAAAGTTCAATAGTTACATCCCATAAATAAAATATATCTGTTTTTGCCACTTGGCAAAAATGTATTTTTGCCAGGACGGTTTTTTCCACCTTTGGCAAAAACGTGCCAACCCTATATATATTTATTTTTTAATTTAAATAACACATTCTCTAAAATAGGACTAATTTCAGATTTGTAAATTTGTATTTTTTTACAAAAACAGAATTTTTTTTCTCAAGTTCACAAAATAGAACATTGTTGAAAGGAACTGATTAAATGCCGATTTCAGTTTCACAAAATTCTGAGTGGTTTTTGTATAGTTTCTCAAAAACAGGACCCTGTCTGAAAAGTCTGGACAGACCTCTTACAAGAATTAAGCTTACCACTCTTCACAACTCAAATGTTTCGAACTTTAGCTTGTACCTTTTTGCCTGGAAGGTTATATTCTCTTATTATTATGTGTTATAAACTTCACACTGTAAAGGTTATTATTAAACCTTAAATTAATTAAATTCTTTACAGGTTACAGATCACTCTTCATTATCTACAGATTTTTGTTTATCTAAAACTACCAACTGAAGTTTATAGATGTGAAAGTGTTCTTTTCAGATACATCAGAGTATAATAGAAAGCATTATACAAAATGAAATATACCTTAAATGATGTACAGCAATTATTGTTTAATCTGTCCAGATCATCCCCTATATTGTCTGATAGCCAAAAAACTGTGTGAAAATTTCCTTAAATTCTCCAGAAGATTGCAAAAATAGTTCATATGGTATGCTGGGAGCTGAAATCTAACCTTATTCAACCATATCTATCTGGATTACATTTTGAGAATTTGTCAATATTTAGATCATGTTCTTAGAATAAAGATACTTAATATGCATAGTACAATGTTTAAAGTTGATATAAAGGTGAAGTTTGGTTTTTAATAATTTACTACACATTCATACTTTTATATAAGTTATTGGAAAATATACTTATTTGTTATTTGAATGCAAAAATTTTGCTCTTTAGTAGAGAATTTAGTTATGTTATAGATATTTGAGAAATTTTTAAATTTTATCCTTTTGAAATTCAGATTAAAACTTAATTAGCTTTTTTGTTCTTCAATACCAGGTCTATATACTAAGCATCACATTTCCAAATCTGTGCTGAGTAATTTAAATTAAATTGAATCATATATTTTAACTGAAATGAGTCACAATTTTTCTTTGCATTCAAAAATATTTAAACTGAGAAAAATTCAAACCACTACATATTTCTTTCATGATTAGTTTTAGTATCTAGTTTTGTTTCCCATTTTCATCCAAGTTTTAAATTCTGCAATTATATTTTAAAAATCAAACCTTTATTCTGCAAGTTAATTTAAATTAATAAACATATTAAAATTTGAAGTAGTTTTTCCCTTAATAAAATTTATGATATAAAATTTTTATGGCAATTTAAAAATTAAGTTACAAGACATATGTTTCTAAGTAAAAGAGTTTTCTCGAGCTATAAAAGATATGTTTTAAAGTAAGTAAGAGTTTTCTAGTACTGTGTCTTTATAATTTTTCATACCTTGCCCTTTAATCTGTTCATTTCTGATAATCCTCTTTAAATTTTATCCATTTTAGGTGGCAATGGTTGAAGTACAGTTATCAAATAAAGTTCCCACTGGCTTATTAATTGCCTTTAGCATTTGCACAACTTTATTAGTGGCTGTTCATTTGTTAGCCTTGATGATTTCAACTTGTATCCTTCCTAATGTCGAAGCAGTTGCTAGTATACATGGTCTTGCAGCTGTTTCCGAATCACCTCATGAAAAAATGCACCGTTACATTGAAGCTGCCTGGGCGTGTTCAACTGTTTTTGGCATCCTTTTATTTTTAGCAGAAATAGCTATTCTTTGTTGGGTAAAATTTTATGACTATAGCATTCATGCTGCTGCTGCAGCAACCATTATACTTATTCCTGTTGTAGTAATATTTGTTGTTTTCGCTGTTCATTTTTACCGAAAACTGGTAGCACATAAATATGAAAGATCAACACAAGGACTTAGAGAGTTAGAAACTATGGTTACTCAACTGCAAACCAATGGTACTGAGTTGTCAACTAATGGTCCATATGTGATGGCAGTATAAAATTTTTTTTAAAAAGAAATATGTATTATATTTGTTTATCACATTTGTTGTTTCATATTTTAAAATTTTAATTTTTTTTAGAAAAATATTCTGGCTAAATATAATTTTAGAGTTCCTTTTGTGATATTTATTTATTCTTTTTTTTTCATATGATAAACTATATGCTGTTTTTATATATGGTGGGAAAAAAGTTTTTGAAGGTACCTAAGATTATTTCCCAAAATTTACCCTTTTTGTAAAAAGTTCCTATTAAGTGGTGCAGATGAATATTATTTATTGTTTATTCAAAACTATAAGATCACTTTTATGGGGAAATTGCTGTAGTTGTTTTTCTCTAAATATTGAAAAATTTATAAACTTTCAACACATATCAAAATATATGAATTTTTACTCATATATATTATTGAAAAAATCTAAAATTTATTACAAATTTACCTATGTGTATTAGTAAAATTATGCAAGTTAATAAAAGTATATGCAAATTTTTGTGGGAAAAAGTCGGATTTTATTTTAATGATGTACATAAATGACTTTTATAAAGTATGAGTCAGGAAGAATAGTGGAGTAACAATTTTTATAAATAAAATTAATATGCAAATATAATGCATTTCCTCTTTTATATAATAAAAAATGACAAATATAACATTCTTCTGTATCATTTAATATGAAACTAACATTTTTAAATTTCTTTTTAAAAGATGCTATATATTTCCTTCCTTCATAGTTTTATTTCTTTTTCATTTTTTTAAATTACTACTGTTTATCAGAATTTAATTAATGACTTTTCTTAAATTATTTGGTTTTAGACATTTTTGAGGATGCAAGATTGTTTATTTATGATCTACCATTGTTTATATACTTCAATAAGAGCAATATTGATAATTCAGTTGTAGATGAAGTTACAAAATTTTCTAAGAATTATATGTAGTAAGTTTAGTTTGTGTCAGTTATAATAATTAACCATTTAAAACTAACACAGTCAGAAAAGAAATTAATAAAAGATGCAGGAAGGTAAGAATATAGTGTAATAATCCACAGGATAATCTTTTTTCTCTTGGAACTAAAAATCCTAAGTTCTATTGAATGGCATGAAATTTGCATGATGTAACTTTTATTTATAAATACCCATAAAAAGAACCAAAATATTCTCTGGTGAGAGGTTTACTGAACAAAAGACTTTTTTTTTAACACACATGAGGTCAGATTTCACACAGTAATTAATGTAACTTAATTATATTAAGGTGTGTTGTGTAGGTTACTAAATCTGATGATTCTGTTTCTATCTGCAAAACATTATTTATATTTCTTTCACAGAAACTTAATAAATAATTCTATGTATATATATACATATTTGTATATATATATATATATATATATATATATTTGTATTTATATATACAGTCGAACTTCGGTAACTCGAAGTCCCAGGGAACCTCTAAAAATATTCGACTTATCCGAAGTTTGAATTATTGAAGTTACCTCCCATTCCTCTCTACTGGTACTTAAGATGGGTCGACATGGTTTAAATGGTTTGATGTGTGCCATAATACTATAGTTGTACGCATTTCAATTTTTCAATAGCCAATGTAAACAACAAGAGAAGAATGGGTTCAAAAGGTTTATTAAAACCCAAGAAATTTGGCCTCATTATATATTAATTAGTATACATACCATGTAAATCTCATTTGAAAAAAAGCAGTTATTTTTAAGGCTGTTGGCATTCACAAAGTCACCTAATTTCTGAACACAGTTAAATAGGGTGTTGTCTGTACCTTTGGTGGACTCCAGGTATTGTTGTAAGATGTGAATAGCGTCCTGTGCTTTCTTGTGACCTTCGAGAACGAAGGTTCTTGAAGGTCACAAGTGGACTGGCATTCGAAGTTTTGAACAGAATTGTGTTTTTTACCAGGGAAATCTATCCCAAAAACTTCGACTTAGAAGATGTTCACTTCTAGTTATCGAGACAGTTTTTTAAAGAAAAGTATAGAAATGATTCGGGACTTGATTAAAGTTCTAGTTAGCGGATTATTCGACTTATAGGAAGTCGAGTTATCGAAGTTTGACTGTATATTAAAATAAAAAAAAATGTTCTCTTTTGAAGGAAAATTAATTATAATAGTTGAAATGTATTAAGAACAGTTCATAATTTTGGGGCATTATAATATTAATTGCTATTATACTATGACAAAAATCATATGTGATTGCTAATGTGGAATTTTGAAGTTTTCAATTTACAAGTAGAAAAATTTAATGTTTTTGATAAAAATTGACAGTATTGAATCTAATCAAAATGCTGAAATTATTACAATTGATTGTAAGGATTTTAGCTTAATTAAGTTCTAAATATTTTATAAATAAGAAAAGTGTAAGTGATTCGAAACTTACTGGATATAAAAGATTGTTATATGTATGTTTTATTTGATATTAAAAGTCTTTTCATCTCATACATTAATATTGTGAAACATGCCATTTGGTGTTTAATATTTTGTTGTATTGTTAATTTTATATCTGATTAAAAAGGGTTAAAATTGTAAATTTTTGTAGACACCTACAGAAAATTATCAGCATTATTTTGAACTGTAAAAAAAAACCTAATAATAATTTTTAAAAAAATCAAAATATTTGCAGTTTTTTTATTGTTTAAGAATGTAAAAGGTAGTAACTATTTAACACTAGAATTGTCTTTTCATATGTATTTTACATGAAAATTTACTTGTTTTCAATCTAAATTAATCACTGTTATTAACATTTACTCCAGATATTTTGTATCATAATTTTTAAAATAAATTTATTTAATTTTAAATAATCTCTTGTGACTAGTTAACGAGTTAAATTTTCTTTAAAATTTTTTTATTTTATCTATTATGTTACATAAAATTATATTAAATACCCAATTCTATATATAACTTCATAGAAAACTTTTGAATTCACAACTATTTTTTTACTACTAATTATTTCATTGCTTTAAAAAAATTGGATTAGATTTATTTTTGGGACAAAAATTTATTTAAAAAATTTTGCTTTATAATTATTTAATTATGTAACAAAATATACAAAAAAAAAAAAAAAAAAAAAAAACCCACTAAATTATATTTCAAAACATAATAACATAACAACATAATTTTTTATTTTTTTTATTTTTTATAAAATTATGTTTTTAAACATTAAACATCTTATGAAAGTATAATTTAAGCAATATTATGAAACGCAGTATAAGTTTAATTAATTATTAAACTTAAGAATATGAGATGTCACTTGTATAAATATTGTACGTATTAGAAGTTTTAAAATGGATAATAAACACTAAATAAGTATAATGAGTATCTTGGGTAATAAAGACTAAATGAGTATATTCTAAATAAGTATATGATGAAATATAACTAAAACTATTCACTATTTTCTAAGAATAAAAGTTTATTATATGTTTCCATCATATTCGGTTACTAGAATTTAAATAATTCATTAAAATTCTTTTAGTATCTTACTTTCATGTGTGTTGTATTGAAATCTTTAAATATTTCTATTATACATAATTAAATACATTATGTAGTGCATGTATATATTATGTATTTATTCATAATGACAAGGATCAATCACTATTTAGCTGTTTCTTACTAACGAATGTTTAAAAAAATGTTTACTCATTCAAGTGTATAACTGTAGATACACTACTAACCAAATTGATTTTTTTACAGTGTTTTAATTATTTTTTTGTGTGTATGTAGGTATATATACATACATACACACAAGATTTAAAATTTTAAGAAATAATTCCTAAGCTAGGCATGTAATGAAAATTTAAATGATTATTTTATGATGCAGATGTTATTTTCAGGCAATGGGTATTTTTGGGAATTTTGCTTTTTCTGTTGAATTTTCTTTTGTGGATTTTATTTATTTATTTATTTATTTTAATGTGCTAACTTTTAGGTAGTCTTTATAAATTAGAAAATGTAGTGTATAACTAAAATAGATTACGATGGGAATGATGCAACAGTGATCTCCAAACTTTAATTAACTCATAGAATCCTTAGAACTATAAGACTTTTTCTTGGGACGCCATTTATTATTTAGTAGGCTAGAAAATGCTTAAGGATGAAACTGATTATAAAGATAAGTCTTGTATTTCTTATTAAAAATTGTTAACATAAAATTAATGCAGTTTTCTCATAATTAGCATTAACTCAAGCTCATGGTGCTACTTACAATTGCATTATTTTTTTTTCACTGGGGTGTGATAGCAGTTTTTTACATAAACTGTTGAAGTATAACTTTATTGATGTTATCATAAGTTGCTTTTTATATTCTATATTCATTTTTCTTTCTTTTGTTGCCATGTATGCTGCAAAAGATTGTTCACTTAAATACGTTGTTTTGAATATCATCAAAATGTTTACTACTGCTTAAGAATATACCTTTTTTGTGAGCTTTCTTCTTATTTATTTATTTATTTATTTTTCTTCCAAGTCTTTATTTTGACTTGCAGAACCCCAAGAAATGTGCCATGGAACACACATTTGAAGATCACTGATGTTAAACATTATAGCACCTTTTTTTGTTATTTATTCTAATATTTTATACTAAAATAAGTAACAATTCCGAGAATAATTTATAATTGACTTGATTTCAAGTTGTATTTTGTAAAAATTTCTTTTGTAATGCTGTATATTAATCAAAAGATATAAAATTGTAATCCAATGTAAGGAAGAAAATTCCTTCCTATTTCTTTGTGTTAATAAATGCAACATAAATATTTATTTTACCATTTAAAAAAAATATTCATTTATCATATTAAAACAAATTTGAAAATTCATACATAGTGGATTTATTTTGGAAAGCTTCAAGGTAATTTTGGTAGCAGAAATTAAAGCATTGGTAGTTAAAAGCATGATACTTTACTTTCTTAAATAATAATAATAATAATAATAATAATAATAAACAGAGATTAATTAGAATAGAAACTTGCTAACAAAAGAAAGTTATCTTTGAGGAAGCAATATAATGTAGAATTTTATAACTCTTATTTGTTGTTTATTTCATAAGTCTCTTATTTTTTAACTTTTTATTTATGCTTTAGTTAGATATATTTACATTCATTAAAAATAAATGTATATATTGAAAAACATATTATATTTTTGACTTCCAATGCCTTAATAAAATTGAAAATCAGGGTTTCATTTATTGCTAAAGTATGACTGTCTGTGCATTCACAAAAATGACATGTCTCTATAATAATGTGTATGAAAGAGAAAAATTGTATTATAAGAGCTAGTAAACTTTATTTCTAGCTATTTCATTCTGTTTTTAGTTGAATTTGAAAAAAAGATGCTTTTGTAACAGATTTTTTTTCTGCAACAAAAGCCATACTTATATTTTTATATATAACTTTTACACAATCTAAGAGGTATAAAACTTTTGCCTTGCACATTAAAAAGCTGAAAGGTTATTATGAGAATTACTAATCATACACTGCTACCCATAATAACCCATTAATGTCTAAGTTAGTTTTGTTAAATATACATTGATGAATATCTTAATTTGAGGTACCACGGGTAACACATTAATGAAATTTAAACACATTTGAATGTTACAGGATGTTCTAATTAATGACAGCTGCAACTTTAAACCTTATATGATGCCATTTATTTAAAAAAAAACTGTGTGTGATAGGAGATTTAATTAGTATCACATGTAAAAATTGTTAACATAAAAATAATGTAATTTACTCATTAAAAAGTGTAACGATGGTATCAGAATGTGAAGCTTTATAGTGGATTAGCTATTCGTCATGATTTCAGACGATGTACCTACCGAAAAAGTAAATTTATGTACAAGATTCTAAAAATCATAAAATATCAATTAAAATGAGAAAATTATAAATAACAGTAGATACTCAAAAATTTGGAAGATTGTTTAAGGGATTGCCACCTACCTTTACTTGGAAAAAATAAACTTGTTCTGAGAAACCATAAAATTCTATAAACTTTTTTTTAGTTATCTCAAGAAAGAGATGCTAGGCATTAATGGGTTAAACAAATTGGAATAAACAGCTTACTGTCAGTCTTTGATGCCATAAGAAACTTCTTACTCTCTCAAGACCAGTGTTTAAGATTGATGCTGAACAACATAAATGAAATTAAAGGAAATACTTATGAATGAAGTGTTTGTATGTTTATGTCTGTTTTAAAGTCTTTCTTCATAGCTTAATTCTTTCTCTTATGCTTCTAACCAGCAATAATTTTGCCCACTAATAGTAACTACTCAGAACTTTATCTTTTGCCTCATTGCAGTAATATGCAACCTATAATTCTGAATGTAAATTTTTCATACATTCAGAGGGATGACATCTTGAACTGGGCATTGCTTCCTGCTTTTCAGTGTTTGTTTTCGTGAAATTAATTCAATGGTAGTTTTAACTATATGGCATTGTAGGATATTCTCATAGTTACTGTCTTGCACTTAACAGATTCTAAATTATCCATTTTTTATGTATAGCTGTGTTAGGATGATAATTTGATTTAACTTTTATATATATTTTAAAAAAATCTAAAAATTCAATTTACTTAGTTTATCTACTTGTAATTTGTATAATTTGCACCTTAAAATTTATTCTTCTGAGTTTTCTCAACCTCCCCCTTTTTTATGTGTAACTATAGAATCTTTTATAAGTAAGCACTAGTGCGAATAGCTGTAATATTTATCCCTGTACACTGCAATAAATTCATCCAGCTTTGATAATTTTGACAATAAACTTAATATCAATGTGAAAATCCTAAGAAATTTTCTTACAAAAAATAACAATCAATCTTAAAAACAAAAATGTTAGTTTAATATTTTTACAACTCATGTAGGAATAAGATTTGTTTGGGTTTGGTTTGCAGTGCTAGGTTCTATTTTTTTATTGCTATGCAAGAGCTTATGAGATCAGAACTTATTGCTTAAAGCTGATTGCGAACAGCTACAAACATCCATGCCTGGAGAGGGATTCAGATTCATGAGCAAACCAAAGAGCAGTGCCCTACCCATTTGGCAATTTGAAAGAGAAAATTCAGTGTGTGCTGTGGTTTGCCAAGATGAAATATTTCTGAAAAAAGATTGGAGTTGCTTGTTTTTACTTTCAATTTACATTATACAAAGAATGTTCCAAAAGTATTTTTATTTATTGATATCAATGTGAATAGATATCAACAAATATTGATATCTTAGTTGCTATCAGTGTGACAGTTAAATAATTTACATTATGAATATTATTCTTATAAAAAAAAGTTAGTTTAGCATGGTATTGTATTTAACTGATAAAATATTTATTTTACTCTGCACATTTCAAACTGTTCCCTAAAAAGATCTATTTCTCATCATAAAATGGTTTTATATACTGTTGGTCTTTATTGATGTTGTCCTAGATTGTTGTTAATCTGTAAACTATTGTTTAAATAATTTGATCTCTTATGCCACAAGTGCCTTTTTAATTGATTTTACTGTCAATTTAGTTTCAGCATTTACATCCTTTATATAGTTCAGTTTGAAGTTGATTGGTTAATGTATAAAAAATGTAATGAAATTATCATGCTCATCACTTTTGTTTTTAAATAGCATTTTATGAAGTATCTAAAATTTAGTAAATAGTATGACACTGAAATTATCTTCCATGTTCAATATTTAATACATATTTAAAAATTTCAATTATTTTTATTATTTTCCTAGGAACAATGCAAAACATTTTTATATGATTGTTTGAATAGTAATGTTATGCAATTTTTTTGATTTTGATAAAATTTGTATTATAAAAATTATTGCACTGATAAATATTAACAATATATCCAAATATTAAAGGTTAGTTATAACAAAACTTTAGGGCTAGACTGAATATTTATTAGCTATGAACTTGTTAAGTGAACAATACTCTATTTTATAGATAACAACAGAATGTGACAATATCAAGATACTTTCAAACTAAAACTTTACTGTTAAAATAAAATTTTAAATGTGAATTTTTTTTTTATTATTAAGATTTTATTTATAAGCATTAGAGATTATGTTTTACTTTTGTAAAAAATATAGATTCTTAATATGTACATAACCATTTTTTTCATCCAAAGATGTGCCAAAAAATTTTCAATCACAAATACTGGTTACCCTTTTGAGTATAAAAGTGCCATTCACTAAACTATATTGTTAACACAGTAGTAGTTTTAAGTTTGATAAATTCATATGTAAAATTCTGAAAAAGTTTATAAAATTATATTGAGATTAAATTTTGAAAACTATTTATTATCAATTTAAAACTACTACTGGGTAAAAAATGGTTTATACTGTCTTATGTTTGTTAATATTAAATTATTTGAAGAAGTATTTGAGAAATAAACATTATACTTGTATTTTTAGCAAAATCTTTTATTTCATTGTGCATATTGTCAAATAGTTACACACACTTTTATACATATTAAAAACCGCCAAAATTTCAGAAAATATTAATATTTTTTTGATTTCTTACAATTTGTAGAATTATAAAAGTAACAAAGGTACATATTCATATGGTCAGTTAAAACAGATGAGATAAGTATGAATAAGTATTAACTAATGTTATATAATCAGTTCGCTGAATTTCAAATGATCCTGAAACTTTCAGATTAAAATGCTAAAATCTCTTATCCTCAGAAGGAAAATGAATAGTTATTCCTAAATCTTATAAAATCAAACAAAAATTTAAAAAAAAAAAAAAAAAAAAAAAAAAAAAAAAATTGGAATCCTAGGACACTTTCTAGCTTGCTAGGTGACTTGCAAGGCATGGATAAAAGTTTTAAAGTATATTTTAATACCAAAATAGATATAGATTAATTCCTTCTTAAATCTACCATTCCCAGAATCTTAAATGGCTGCTATGAATATTATTCATATAGATAAAAAGGATATTTAATTAAACTAAAAAAATAAATTGTTGGGTGATTTTAATTAATATCTCCCTTAATTTTATAATCATACTAAGATGAGACATGGTGAAATTATTCCCCAAAATTTTAATTTCACGAAGATATTCATATGTGAAATCAAAAATACATAATATATTTAAGAAATAATGGGATCAGAAAATGTATTTAAAGTATGGAAAATTGAAAAATGTAAAAAATTAGACAATTTAACATAGAAAATACTTAAAATGACAAAAAAAATTTAAGAGAGAATAAAATATTTTAATAACAGTATTATTTAATGATAGACATTAAAGGTAAAACTTGATTTATATAGTGGAATTCAAATATAGAAGTTTATTAAAGAAGTTGAAAAAGTGTAGAACTTTGATGAAATGAGTTGCATCCAAAATATAGAAACCTTAAACAGCTTTAAGTTCAGTCAGGAGATAAGAAAATCCTAAGTACAAATTCAAAGAATTAATACTTAAACTCTTCACCAAAATTTTTAAACCATGTGTTGATCTGTAATACTCTTAAAGGAAAATATACACCAAAAATATTTATATTAAAATGTGTTAAATCAGCAAAAATTTGACATTTGCAGATGATGAACCAAACTTTTTTCTTCCCTTCCCATACAGCAATACAAGCAGATGCAGGAAAATCGTGGATTTAGACAATGGATTAATTTTGTCATGGAAAGTCTTGATTTTTCAAGCAAAATGAGTAAAAGTCATGGATCTGCTAAACTGCCGATTAAAAAAATGCATTGAATTGTTTAATTCTATTTTTACTTGTCATTTGGCTGAAGTTTCTGAGTTTGGTATTTATGTATTATCCTATTGACCATATTGCCAATTAAAATTTGTTCACCAAGGAAACTAAAAGCAAGAAAGCTTAATGGGTGGGTAAATGTATATTATTCTGGTTTTTTCTTAAATTGTAGATTAAAATTTTATTAATATAGTAATAATTATTTTTTAATAAAAATTAGTTAAGAATTTTGCACAAAATATAAGTTTATCTCTAGGAATATTGTATATAAACATTATAGGGTTTGTGAGTTTATTAACACTTATAAAGTAAGTTTGTAGGTTTTTTATGGTAAAATTCCTGTAATTTCTCTAAAAGCATATATTTTATTTGTATGTACATCAGAAGTTTTATTCATATATACTTTTAACGAAAGCTTTTTAAAGTCATGGAAAATGATCTGCTAAATCAGGAAAAGTCATGGATTTGAAAAATTTTACTTTGGCAGATACCCTGCAGATGTCTTAAGCCAAACACAGCTGCAAAGCTGTTACTTATTTAGCATTACTTGGGGAGTACATTTAGCAAAAGGAATGCTACAGGCACAATTAAAATTGCCCCATTGGGTTCTCATAATTCAGAAGCAGAAGAAATCCAGGTTTGGCTGCCATCCCCAGAGGTATTGTTTGAACTAGGAGGTCATTGCAGCTACAAATATATCTTATGTACCCCAGGCACAATTAATGAATATGGCAAGGTGAATTTTTGTCCAGGCTTAGCCTTGAACTTACAATCCTCCATTTTTGAGATTGGCACCTTTGCCGATTGAACTTCCATGACTGAATCAAACTTTTTCATTTAAGTGTAAAAAAAAATCTAAATTATTTACTTGATTTTAGCCTTTCAGTGTTGAGGTACCAGAAGAAAAATGTGTATTTGTGTTTGTAATCCAACTAAACATACTAACCTTTGAAAAATTAAGTTTGAAATAAAGTAAGTCCTACTATAAAGGGGAAGGAGGAATATAAGTTGCAATTTAGAATCGCAATTCACAAACCATACACCTATGCTTTTACCAAGAATGACGTTGAATGAATCTGTACATAAACAGATTTGACAATCTGAGCAGTGTTAATAAACTATATAGGAATTTGAAGTTCTTTATGTAAATGTAAAATTATTCATTTGATGATAGTTAAAAGCTAAAGTGCCATTTGTCAATGACCAGCAATGATAATATTTGTTGTACTGAGATTTTGCATTATATAGAATACAAAAGATTTTAATAGAGTGACCTTTCCACATTATTAAAGAATACCAGTACAAAATATGGTAACTGTTCAACAAACTATGTGGATTTGTATAATAAAGGACAAATATGTATACACTCACTTTTGTATATAAAAAGATTAGAGCTGATATTACCACTTTACAATAAATAAATATTCGAATGCCCCTCTCCCATTTTAGTTAATTATACCAAATATTAAAATATTGTTATCTATAATCTTCCAATCTATTAACCCTTAACAGCCACATAATTTTCAAGGAAAGCAATAAAAGTGCCCATATTCTTTATTCAAGAAAGTTGTATAAACACTTAAATAAAAGAACTATCTCCAATTACTATAAATAGTCTGGTAGTGTCATGTGATGTGGTATGTAAAATAAGAAATAAAACACTTTTTGAGCTTAAGAAATTGTTTGTTTTTAATCTTTTTGGTGCAGCATTAATTTTGAACATTTAAGCTTGAAAATATCCTGGGCACAAGAAATAAAGTGCTAAACCTGACCCTGCGAATTTGACTGGAGTGACGAGGAAGGAGTTAAGAATCCCAAAGTAGATATTAAGATGAATATAAAATGCAGCAAAAATAGTTTATTGAATACATAATAATTTTCTCTGAGAGTCATTTAGGTACTGTATTATGCCCACATTTAGACAAATACGATCTATGAAACAAGATTCAAAATCCTGTACTCTGTAGCCAAATGGTAGAACTCACAAAATTTATTATTGAAAATAAAATGTTGCACTTATTATGATAAATACAATACTACTTGACAGGTCCGATTTTTTTTTTATATATAACATGTATAACTTTATAGATGTTATATGTACTGACCTTCCCATATTTGCCTCTGAATTTGTTACCATCCTATTGGGAACATATGAATTGAAACCATACTAAGTACTCAGTATTCGGCCAAACATGACTCAATTGCAATAGAGTACCAAGCAGGGTTTAAAAATAATCATTTTTTTTTTTTAAACCAGATTTATTTGATTTAAATTGGATTTCTTTGATTTTTTCTGAATATTAATTTTAATTGTTATTTTTATGTTTTTTGCAATATACATAGAATAGTTAGTTATAAGAAGTAACATCTTATCTATCTAGTATATTCTACACACTGATTACCAAAAATGAAATACATAAATTTTAATCTACATACATTCCATTATTTTGTAATTGGATAGTGCAAACTAAATAAAATGTAAATTTAAAGAACAAATTAAATATTCTTTTAATGCAAACTATTTGTTTAAAAAAACAAATCACAAATATTTCAATATTTTTTAAGTACCAAATTATGGATTTAATTGTTTCAATAAAAACACCAGCTTTGGTGCTTTATCCACTCCTAATTGGTTATGAAGGCTAGAATGAACAATACCAAAAGAAGAAAACTGTCTTTCCATTCCAGCAGAAGCCACAGCTGTTGTTATTTGGTAGATAAACTGGATTCCCAGTTCTGTAATATTCTCTTTACCTCTCATTACATAAAATGAATTCTGCCAGTTATAATCAATCATTGTACTACCCCTACTATATACTTTCTGATAACAACTCCTCAATTCTTGGAAAGTACATGCTACCTATTAACACACATTTATTTATTGGTATTACTGTGCGGACTGATTCCAAATTCTCCTGTCTTTGGAATATAGGTTTTAAAAGAAGTAAAAAAATAAATAAATAAATAAAAATAAAAATGATTTTTTTCAAAAAAATCAACTGATTTAAATCATGCCAGCCCTGGTACCAAGTAGTTGTAAAGACAAAATAATTTTTTAAGCACTGCTTGAAGTGAAATTAATTTATAACTGACACATAAAAAATTATTAAAAAATATGTTTACTTAATACATAATAGTTAAAAACCCAGAATGTAAAATTAATACAGATTAAAAGAAAGTAATACATTTATACAAATGCTTTTAAAAGTGAAAAAAAAAACTTAAAATAGCTTGTAAAAACAGAAAATGAATAAATACTATTAAAATATATTTTTATTTTAAAATTATACTACACATGGTAATAAGAGCCAACATACTATAATTTCAGTATATAACATTTCTTTTGCTGTTGCAAATCTTTCCTGCTTCTGAAGAAGATGCACAATACAAATACTGTTTGGTGATACATACAAGATTATTTTTGAAATATTCTTTAAAATAGCGATGATTTATATTTTTTCCACCCGACAAATGGAGATTTATCTCTATTCAAAAAGTCTCCTAAAAAATCAAACTTCTTCCATTGATGGACATTCACCTTAAGTTTCTTTTTGTGTAGTGTCATATTTCTACTGTGCATTTTTAATTTAATTAAAACATTGAAAAAATAAAAAGATATATTTTAAAATAATTCTAATTTTACAGTTTTCAGATTGAAATAAAATTTATGATTATATGCTTAAAATTCCCTTTGTTTTCAATTCAATAAATGCAGAATTCTTCACGTGTGTATTAGTGGAACTTTTTTTAATCAATTACTGGGTGAGTAGTTAATGGTCTACTTGGTATAATACTAAAAGATATAATGCAAAGGGAAAAAAGATAAAATCTTACTTATATTTATTACATATTTTGTAATTGAGTTTTCATGTTAAAATGAAAAATTACTAAATATTTAAGAGATACAACACTTGTTTCAATGAAAATAACTAGAAATATTTTATTATTTTCTTTAGAAATACAGAAATCTAGGTATGATAATGTATTTTAATTTTCAATGAAAAAAACTACAACACAATGAAAATTGTAAATGCTTATCTACTTTTCAATAAATGACTTCATTCCTTTCAAGAGGTTAACATAAAGCTTATGTTCATAGGATGTAAAAAATGCAATCATCTTATCAGCAAAATCATTTGAAATACCTCTTTCTTCTAGATAATTCATCAATAAGTCATACAAATACTGAAAAAGAAAAAAATTAAGATTTTAATTTTTATTATTTAAATATTTTGAAATAGTGTATGAAACATAAAACATTTTCAGATAAAAGGCATTAGTTTACAATTTATTATCCCACTAATACCTAATCATTTCTCACAAATATCTTAAATTAAAAGTATGGACATCAGAGAGTAAAACAAGAGCAGTGGAACCTGTTCTAGAAGTTTTCCAAGAGACCAAGTGATTAAATGTTCTTAAGTGGGAGAACTTTTTAAACAAAGAATGGAGAAAAAGACACACGAACACATTTGTTACCCATCACCCAAAATTAACGAAATTAGCATTTATTAGAATAAATGCTAATTTCTGTCTGCAGGCTGCCTTTTTTAGCTGACCCAGGAAAATAGTTTAGTATCTCCAATAACATAATTTCTACCTACATGATTTTCAAGCCAACTTAATTATCAAAGTTTACTCTTGACTCCCAGAAAATGCTGAATAATCAGTCTCATGGGAATGAAATCCTATTATTTGCTTGCACACTAAACTCTTGCCTTGTAAAGAAGTTTTTATCCTCAATAAATTTAAAGTTCAACAATGTTGGGCTTTTGCTTTCATTAATGGAGCCATGACTACACTATGAATAAAACTTTTGATTGCTTAGTAAGCCTGGGCAATTCAAATAATAGGGGGTAATTTCTTGTAATTAACAAGAAATTTTCGCTAAAACAAACTGAAAAAAATATATATTAAGGTCTTTAAAATAAATATGTTATATATAGTTTAAACAAGTGGGATAAAAAAAATACATGTAAGTATGTGTTACACATACTTACATGTTTTTTTTTTTTTTTTTTTTTTTTTTTTTAAAGACAGTAATGAACATTAGAATGTAATCTTGCATTTATAGCATCAACCAAGGCAAGCCCAACTTTTTTTCAATCACGAAATTATTTTCTACTTCTTTAAATATTTTTAGTTTCTGGTTAATCGATAATGCATTGAGCTCTAATCATCATGCAGCCATGTTTAAAATATTATTCAAACAAGTCTATAGGAAAACCCAAAAAGAAACTTAGTAAAAAATTAAACTTTCTTAGGAACTTGCTGACAAATTTATGTCCCCAAAAATTTTAGCTTATTTCCAGACCAAAATGGCACAAAGTTTAAACATCTAAACCGGATCTTGCACTAATTCTAGCCAGAAATACTGTCATAGAACACTGAACAACTAAAATAAATGTGGCTGGGAGATAAAGCAAAATGTTTTTATAGTGGGAGAATGTGTATTTTTGTATATGTATTCATGAATTATTTAAGTTTATTATAACTTAGAACAACAGAATTCATATGGTTGAAGGATTAGTTTTAATAGGGAGGGAATTTTTCTTCTGCAAGTTTTATTGTCTGCATATGGATCTCAGACAATTGCCCTATAAGCCTGGAAATGCACCTGATGATGTAGAACTCAAGATTTTTTTTTTTTTGTGTGTGTGTGTGTGCCTGATTCCATGCTAGGCTAATGTTTGTGCAAGGCTTGAAAAATCATAAAATGTTGATCTAACCGATAAAATTATACATGAGCATATACTCAAAAATTTAATAGGTTGCTTACAGGATTGTTATTTAGCTTTACTAAAAGAGAAAATTTCTTCTGAGAAAACATAAAAATTCTACAGGCTAATTTTTTTTAGCAGTCTCTGAAAATTCTAGGCATTAATGTTTTGTAATATTACAGGAACAAATGATATAATTAAAAAAAAAAATGAGTTTACACACACAAAAAGGTGCAATATCTTTTAAGTAGATACACCTACATAAGATTCTTCTTACAACACAAACTAAATATAAATTTAAAAAACACTACATTAGAACAATAGTATCAACTTACTCCATCCATAATGTCACCAGACACTGTGTAGGTTGAATCTTCGAAGTCACCTTCATACAGGGATATTTCAGAAATTTGGAAAGCATCATCTAAAATTATGATGAATCATAATGTAAGTAAACATTTAAAACTATCACTGAATGAAATTTAAAGCTATAATTGCTACAACCAACATTGACAGAATACAAATATTTAAAAACGAGGTTAAAATCATTAATTCAATAAAAATATAAAATGAAACAGCATCATCTACAAGCAAAAAAACATATCAGTATCCTTGAAACTCTTTTCTTGTTTAACACTTTTAATCCCAATAACCCTTGAAAGCCAAGACCTCTCAATCCCAGAATAACCAAAACTACCTGAGAAAATTTCCTCTGTGACAAAAAAAAAAAAAAGCTTGTTGCTGCCTAACATGAAATTTTTTATTGCTAGCCTTTCCGATTTTGGATAACACAATTTTTTGCTCATCTTATAAAAGGGCAGTTTTTTTTATTATCAATATTCCCCCGAAGTGTTTCAAAATTGTATGATAGTTTAATTTCTAATTAAATACCACAGATCCCAGATAAAAACGGGGCCAAGAAGACGACTACAGTGGGTATTCCCTCTATAAAGAAGGAGTGCAATTTCATAGTTCCCACTCTTTTGCTTCTGAAAATTTCAAGCACTTTTCAATGACTTTCCCAAAACCTGATATTTTTTTTCAAGCACCTCTTTGATACGCTGTTCATAATTGAAAAAAATTAAAATAACTCCCCAAAACAGTGGAACTATATATATAATGTTCACTCTTTTTCCAGGAAAAAAAAAACAGGCTTTTGAAATGGTGTAAAAAAAGGAAGGGCTATAAGCACACGAATACTGGTTTAAATATACAGTTATTTTTTAAAGCATTCCAAACTTTTTATTTTTTTATATACCTTTTTAAATAATATTTTATCAAGCAGGTGACAGTAGCTAGTGCATGAAAGATGAGTCACGTGACACACCCACAATTGCTGATAACAATCCTTCTCAATTTTCCAGTGTAGACATGAGTTAAGGGCCGCTCCACACTATGGTCCACTGCAAGACATTCCCACCGTCTGGCAGGGGTATGGCTTATTGCGGTTGATGGCGGCAGACGATAAAACCTTGACGAACGATGACTTCAGAGGCGGTTTTTCTCCAAAGATCATAGGCAGCCAGATGCGCCACTAAAGTGTGCAGTAGACCCAATGGATGAATCCACGAGCTTGACTCATTGAGTGGCCCAGCGTGTGGATGAAACCCGTGAACCATCGTTCAAGGTCCCCATTAGGAAGTGGTAAACAATTGGCCATAGTGTGGAGGCTACATAAGATTTTGCAGGGAATTGAAAAAGAAAAATCAAGCACCGGACCTCAAATTCAATGACCTCAAAGAAAATTCAAAAACTTTTAAGGCCTTAAAAAACAAAAAGAAAATTTAAGCACTTTTCAATGACTTTTCATGACCGTGGGAACCCTGAATTTGTTTCCTACTTTGATGAATGAAGGAAAAAACATGCAAAATTTCAACTATTGGGCTGCAGACAAGAAGGAATTTGAAATTTTTAAGTGACTAGGTCTTATAGAATTAAACTTAAGTAAATAAAATCACTTTAAGAATATAACCTTAAATGCAGTCATGATACAAAACAGACAAGTTCACTGATTAAATGGACTTTCACAGATAAAACACAACAGAAATTTATTGTGCTCTAAAATAAGCAGAATTACAGTTCAGTATTACTAATCAGGAAGTAATCCTTGGTCAGAACAAGAATACAGTACATTACAGTGCAATAAGGTGTAATATACCACCACAGCTCTGTTTAGAGAGGTCCACAACACAGTTCTGTTCTGAACAATTCTCAGAATACAACTGGCCTGACTAATGAGCTTGGACTTTGCTTTTATAGGACCAAAGAAGTTTCTGGGCATATGAAATCTCTTGGAAGATAGCAGACATTAAAAGTCAAAACAATATCTAGGCTCTTTGGCAAATGAATTTGGAAGTAGGCCAATCAGAACTTTCAATCAAGGTATTTTTCATGACAGATTTGTATCAAGACACACAGAAAAGAAGCTTGATGCCAGACATTAAGTTAAAAAAAACTTACTGGAATTTCATGTATTTTGTAATAGTTTATTTTATAAAATTTATTATAAAAGTAATTAGTGCAAAAATACACAACAGCATGTGGAGGAAACTAATGCCATACTACTACTACTACAATATATTTAAATTAATATATCATTACAATAGGCATGAGATAGCAGTTAATGTAGCCAATTAGAAAATTTCTCATTAGCACAATTTCAAAAATTAAAGGAACATTTTATCATAAGTAATTAATAGGACTTTAAAAAAAAAAAATATTTAAACACATTGTCATAAGTGTATGTAAATAACTCTCCACATGCATCTACAGGCAAAGTTGAGAAACTGTACACTAGAGCAGTTATTCTCAAACTTTTTTCCCCATGGCAGTCCAGTGTTATTGCATCCAATTTGAGAACTGCAGAGATAGAGGACAGGTTGCACCTCAAGATAAATACAAGGGCAATTCTTAGTACATTTCTATAGTTACAAAAGACAGGGTTCCTGCTGTTTTTCTAGAACAAAAATTAAGGACTTTTTAAAGATTTTCTAAGGACCAAAGTAACATTTTTAAGGACCTACTTGAAATACATGGCATAACGACATAAACCCTATTTCCTGAAGAACATATTTTAATGATTATGAACCAGACAAGGCATATTCAATAAATGCCCTACAATATTTCAGAATTAAAGTTTTTAAAAATGCCTAAAAATTAGTAATACAATATATCTATTTGACAAAAACTAATTTTTAAAAATGTACATCTATTTGAATGATCAAATAAGAAATAAATTGTGAATAAAATACAATATTATAAATGGTACTTTCTGAGGGTTTAAAAATGACTGATATATATATATATATATATATATATATATATATATATATATATATATATATATGTATATACTAGCTGATTTTACCCAAGAAGAAAGCTTTAGACTTTTCTATTACATTCAATGCAAGGAAAATTAAACTTCCATAAAGTAACTGAAATATGTACAAATTCCCCATCCTCCAATATTCCTTTAATTAAAATCTGCAGGACTGTTAGCTGAGGGTTAGGAAAGGGCAGCTGACTTTATACTTTAAACCTTTTCAGTATGCAAAAGATTATTTATTGGTTATAAGTAACTAAGAAAAAAAAAAACTGGCCCATAAGAAAACTGATAGGAAATCATGTGATGACGGTGGATCGGCGCTGAAGGAGAAATTGATCACATTCCAATTTAAAAACTAAGGAGTTTTTAAGGACCTTTGACAAAATTTAAGTATTTTTAAGGGCCTTTAAAATTGAAAGCTAAAATTAAGGTGTTTTTAAAGACCACAGATTGTGGGAACCCTGAAAAGAAGACAGGTTAGTGTTTTTAACATTTATGTACCTTGGTGTTTTCTTTTAATAATTTCACAAAATTTAGGCAATTTTTTTTAATATTGAAGTGACATCCAGTTTGAGAACTGTGGAACTACAGGATGTGTTTAATAGGGCTTCCCCACTATGACCAATTGTTTACCACTGCAATACTGGCCCTGATGGCAACCTTGGATGATGGTTCAGGAGTTGCATCCACACATTGAGCCACTAAATAAGATGAACGAGTGGGTGTGTCCATAGGGTCTACTGCACACTTCAGTTGCATAGTGTCTATTGATGCCTTTGATGTTTGCAGAAAAACTGCTTATGAAGTCATCCTCCGCCAAAGCCATTTTATTGTTTGCCATCATCAACTTTAATTAGCCATACCCGCTCCAGACAGTAATGGCTTGCAGTGGACAAAATTTTACAGGTTAATGCAATTATCAAATGTTACACTGGTACGAGAAAGACATTCTCAAGCATTATAACTCTTTCACAGCTAGAGAATTTCATTTCCCATCAAGATTTAAAAGCTAATTTTTTTAAAGTTTAATCTAAAGCCTATTAATTGTAAATTAAAATCATGATCAGAAGTTTCATAAAATTAAATCCTGTGGTACTTTAATTATCAAGGAATAAAGGCAATGAATTTGCTCTACTGGAACTCACTTTTAGCTTTTTAAATATAAATTAGTTAGTTTGATTATTTGAAATATTGATTCACTTACTGAAATCTTCATTTGACATTTCTTCAGGTGACGCTTGAGAATAAGTGCACAAAAAGGAAAGAATTTTCTTTCCTTTCTGAATTTCAACAGTAAATTCTGGTTTTGATTTCATCTAAGAAAATAAATTTATTAATATATTTTAAACTTTTTTCTTAATAAAATGACTTTATAAAATGATAATAATATAGTGATTTAATGCCTTTATTTTTAAAGTGAAAATAAAATTCAGAATATAAAGTATTTAATGCACCTTTGTATATAAAAAATTAATACAGGAAAATTTCCCATCAATTTCAGAAGTTAGAGGCTATAACCACACATACAAAGAATTGTTTAATAGTTTATCCAAAACACTCAAACTGAAGGTATATTTCTTGTGTTAATATTTTTATAGGACTGTGTGAAAGCAACATGCTTCTAAAAAAACACATTAACCTAAATTTAAAATTTAACATCCCTATCAAAATTAGTAAAGTATTAAAATTATCTCACTCTGATTTATTAAATTTTAATTCTTTTAAAGAAATTGACATTTTTTTCATTATTTCTAATTTTTAAAAAGTCATATACAAAACTCTAAAAAAACCCTCTAGTTCAATAATGTCTACAATTTCCAAAATAAATCCAAGATGATTAACAAATCATATAAACATGAACTAAAGTAGCAAAATTATTTAAAATTTAGAAATTCAATTTATTTCGGAAGATAATGCATTAAAACTTTTAACAAGTTTTATTGTATATTAATTCTTCTAAATATAAGCTTATGCCATAAAACTTAAACAGGGAAAGTTTAAGTATATATATCAGATTTGGTTCAAAAACCATTCTAAGGAAAAGTCAGTATGGATAAATTTAGAGTAAAGCCCTGAGTCAATAAAAATAAAGGATTATAACAAAGACCTTTGAAATAATTTACACAATAATAATTAAAAATTATTGTATTAAAGCACTTTTTATAGTTAAGAACTGTAATACAAAACTAATTTAGTCTAAACTTTTTACCTCAGTTTCCTGTGGTTCCTTAGTTTCATTAGGATCCATAACTAGGTCATCTGCATCCACAGAATTATTTACATTTGATTTAATAGTTATTCTAAAAAAGAGAAAAAGTCATTAGATTTTGGAAGAATTCACTATAAAATATCTATACTCTTGATTAGTTATTCTATTACAAGAATTGTCTACATTTGTATATTACACATTTTGAAATTTGAGGTGCAGGGGACACAATTTTAATTTTTATAGTATAAATTAAATTGAGCAGTATTACACAGCACATCCAGAAAGTAAATTTCCCTATTTAAAAGAAAAAAAGAACTCACACTTTCACGGACATATTTAATGGCAACAAGTACAGCAATGTTTCAGCTATTTTTCAACATAGCCACCACCAGAATTGAGACACTTGTCGTATTGTGGGATCAACTTTTCTATACCTCTGTCGTACAACTTTGCCGCCTGTGAATGGGACCAGCCTTCCTGTCCTAGAACACTTTACATGTTCCTATCTGTACCGTTAGCATCTGTTTGAATTTGGTCCTGACCGAAGATCCACTATGATGCCAATGCATTGATTGCTGCTTGGTTTCCGGGGTAAAGTGCAAAATCCAAGTCTTATTGCACGTGAAGTTCCTGTTGAGGAACTCGTCACTGTCATCGTGATACTGTTGCAGAAATGTCAGTGCGGTTCCTAAGCAATGAATTTTGTGTTTGGGTGTCAGTTTTGGCTTATAGACCTGACGACGAATTTCAATTGGCACATTGCTTTGTATATTCAAGATCACCGACCGAACCTTACAGGCAACGGGAGAAGAAATTAGTTTCCATTTTGGACCACTGCTACTGGCACGAATCTGGACTTCACCAGCTGGCATATGCTTAATACATCATAGATCTGTTACGCAGGTGCAATTAACATGGCTAATTACATTTACTTTAAAGGGGAAAATATCGGAAAACTGGATGTGCCTTGTATTTAACATTTCAACAAATAGCATTTTCAGACTTCTTAAAAGTGTCTATCAATCTTAATAGTTGAAAATTTTTATTATTTTTAACATAGATCAGCATATTTTGCTACCAAAGACAATACCTGAGTACTACATTATATTTAAAAAGAAAATTTTTTAAAATTTTTTGTATCTGTGTTACATATCTGTAATATACCCATAAATTGATGTCCTTCACACAGTAAGTATTAAAAAGATGGTTTTGTTGATCGTTACTACCCTAGAACACTGTAATAAACACAAATTGAAGAATTTCTGTCAAATGGAATATACAAAACTTATTTCTGACATCAAAGTTTCATTAATCATTTTTTCATTGAATAATAGCACCTTACCATTCAACCAATTTAGTAATGAAATTAAAATAACTCAAATGAAAGAATATTACATTACACTAAAAGCTTGCTAGAAATAAGTTCACAAGCAGTGAAAGGTTTAATCAACAATTTAAAGATCTTATCAAAACCTACCAAAAAAAAAAAAAAAAAAAAAAAAAAAAAAAAAAAAAACCTATAAAATTTTGATAATAAGCTTATGCTCACTGAATCATGACAACATTCAGTGAGCAAAAATATAAAGCTATTACACATATAATCAACAGCTCTAAAATAAATTTTTACTTAAAGAATACAGCATCAATACATATGATAGTGTAAACACAGTATCGGTTTTTAAAATATTTCAAAAACACATAAAATTCAGGTTACTTTTTAAACAATAAAGTAAATTACATTTCATTATTTAATTTTTTCTTTAATGTAACATCAGCTCCGTTTAATTCATATTCAAATTCTTTAAGCTTTGGTAAGTCTCCAAATGGTTGAGCCTTCATTTCATTTTCAATTTCTTCAGCTAGAAAAGCAGCCAATTCTTTGTCACCTAATAAGACAAATTTAATAAAACGATAAATAATGGAATTGATAAGAGCAATAATAAAAAATGATCACAGATATAAAAATTCTAAAACAGTATTAATTTTAGTCAGGGTTGGCATGATTTAAATCGATATTTTTAAAAAAATCTGATTTAAATCATTTTTTTTCACTTCTCTTAAAACCTACATTCCAAAGACAGGAGAATTGGGAATCAGTCAGCACAGAAATATCACTAAGTAAATAAGTGTAAATAGATAGCATGTTTTCCAAGAATTTAGGGGTTGTTATCAGAAAGTATGTAGTAGGGGTAGGTACAATGACTAGTTATGACTAGTGGAATTCATTTTATGTAATGGGAGGTAAAGAGAGTATTACAAAACTTGAAATCCAGTTTATCTACCAAATAACACCAGCCGTGGCATCATCTGTTAGAATAAAAAGACAGTTTTCTTCTTTTTGTAACAAATTAAGAGTGGATACGGCATCGAAACTAATGTTTTTTATTGAAACAGTTAAATCCATAATTCGTTGCTTTAAAAATATTGAAATAATTGTGACTTTTAGTTTTTTAATACATAGTT
The DNA here is from genome assembly GCA_032207245.1 of Pardosa pseudoannulata. Classification (NCBI taxonomy): domain Eukaryota; kingdom Metazoa; phylum Arthropoda; class Arachnida; order Araneae; family Lycosidae; genus Pardosa; species Pardosa pseudoannulata. The sequence continues at coordinate 5,644,190 of CM063507.1, read as the reverse complement.
TGCATTAAATGAATATTTAATTTGCTCTTTAAATTTACATGTTATTTAGTTTGCACCATCCAATTGCAAAATAATGAAATGTATTTAGATTAAAATTTATGTATTTAATTTTAGGCAATCAGTGTGTAAAATATACTAGATAGATAAGTTGTTACTTATAACAAACTATTCCATGTATATTGCAAAGAATATAAAAACACAACAATAATTGAAATTAGAATTCATTAAAAAAAATCAAATAAATCTGATTTTTTTTAAAAAATCATGTTTTTCCAACCCTGATTTTAGTATAATCTTGGAAGTTTATTTACCCTAAACTTCAGTAGGGTTTCAAAAATTCTAACTAAAATTATAAGCAGACATGCCAACTGCTCTGGATTATCCGGAGAAATGAGAAAATTTGACAACTCCGGAAACTCCTCAGATTGCTACAGAAAATAACAAAACTTTTGAACAGCTAAAAGATCACAATTCAGCAATTAAATACAAAGTTTTGCAAAAAAGAATGCTGAATATTACCCTTTTCACACAGCATGTTAAAAGTTTCAGAACTGTGACGAAAAAACCAAACTGAATTTAGGTCAAATTTGAGTAGACAAACTCTAGAATCTCTGATGATAGATGGAAATTTTCGAAACAAGGTCAATGTTGCTATAAAAAACTCTTTTCTGAAAAATAAGTTGTTAAAGCTAAAAAAGCTACTCATAAATTTTTAAAGGCATGAATTTTAATTTACCTTCTACAATTTACAGCTCTGTAAATATTTTAAATTTAATTTTAATTTAGAAACCACTAAGATATGTACTTATGCATAATCTGTAATTAGCATGTTAAAATTACAAACCACAATGTTGCTCCGGACACAAATGCCTGAATGTTGGTATGTCTGTTTAAGGTCAAAAGTTGAACAAAAGCTTTTCTAAGACCTATAGTTTGGATATATTGAGATTACTAATAGTTGGAATAACTATTATTAATATTCTCAAGTGTTTAATGGCAGTTTGATGAAAACACAGCAAACATGCTGTACGCTCGCAGACCGGTTTGCGATGTTTCTACTTCCGATTGTAAGTCATACCCTAGTCATTTGGATATGATTTTGCATGAGTCTCATATAAGAAGCAGTATGGAGGCGAAATAATCAGACTTAATTGAAACTTAACAACTTTCATTTATTTAACAAAAAGCATTTAAATGACTATTAAAATGTGTAACTAAAGTCGTCCAGAGAGGAGATTACCCTAGACAACCTGCTCATCTCAAAGTTCAGCCGAGAGTCCCCTCCCGTTTCTTTTTTTGCAAACAGGAAACCTCAGTTTTAGGGGAGATCAAAACCCCCCTTTTTGACCTTTGTCCTTGGAGTAGCTGGAACGCCCTTTGGTGTCCAGTTGATACGGTCACACAAAGCACAGTTAATTTTCTCTGTCGGTACGTTGATAAAACCAACGCAATTGACACCTCTAATCGTCTGTGCGTCAAACCATTATGGGTACAATACTGCCATTTTTCAATTTTTCGGCATTTTGAAATGTTCAGCACCTTACAATGAACAAATGTTCGCTTTAACCAACGCTCTTCTTGACCCCTGACAGAGACGGACGTGATACTTACATGCTATAACCCATGAAATGTAACAGCACTTATGAAAAATGTAGAAGCAGCATATAAATAATATATGTTAAAAGGGACAAGGGACACTGAATTCCAATTTTTTTTAATTTTGAACTATGTTTCTATAATGAGAATATGTTACCTGAAACATGAGTAAATTATTTCTGATTAAATACAAGATGTGAAAAATTGAGTTTTCCAACAATATTCCTAGTGTACAGCATACTAATTAGTTTTATATTTTCATTCTCCATTAGACTTTTAAAAGGAACAGAATTGTATATCGATTTAAATCAAATGCTATTTATATATTAGACAATTATTTAGAATTATACGTTTAGCAGTTTTAAATAAATCTTCTGTAATTAAAAAAAATAAAATAAAATAAAATTTTTAAAAAATTGCGATTTTTAAAAGCATAACCAGTTTTTTTTTATAAACACATTGATAGAATATCTCCAAAACTTTTAATAAGAAACAGGGTTGATAAAAATCATGATTTTTTAAAAAATATAAAAAAAAATCGTATATTTTGATTTAAATTGGATTTTTTAAATTTAAATATATTTAAGTATAATATTTGATACAAGCAAATTAAATTGTTCAAGTTAGATGTCTATATCAATTCTTTTTTATATATATAATAAAAATTACATATAAGTAAAATAAATATATATAATATATAAGAATAATTCATAAATCAGTAGAAAATAATTACTTGCAATATAGTGTTTTTTGCTTGTTTAAATTATCTATATCATAATTTAAATAATGGGTGCTTCATGTTAATTTATACATTTTACTCTTTTAACCACAGAATTATTAGAAAGATGAGGGTAGACTAAGGGCTAAGTAATCACAATAATTTTTATTTATTTTTTTGAAAATTTTACAACCAACTTAGTCTGTTTCGAAGTTTAGATTGTACTAATCCATATGTTGAAAAATCCTTGCGACAGAAACAGTTGATACCCTTGCAGTCAACAATTGATAAAGTGCCTGGTCCAGGTGGTCAATTTTTCCATTCTTACTTGAGAAAAAATTATTTTTCCACCAATCGATCTTAGTCACATCTGGCAACACTGGACTGCAGGTGCATATCTGAGTTTGAGAAAAACTTGCTACATGCTCCATCCAAACAAGGTATATAAATAGGTAAAGCGAGATAAATTCCAGAATTTTTCCAAGGTTCATAAAAATAAATAAAAGCAGGGGGGATAATACTTATTACATTTTGGGGTAAATTTGTTTTTATTTTTTATAGGCACTTAATATTTTAAAAAGTCAGGGCATTCTTTACAAGGTATGATAATGAAATTTTTACTGAGCCAGTAGTTTTTTAATACAAAAGATGAAAACAACATTTGATTGAGAGATAAGAAAGAGATAGGGGAGAAGAAATTAATAGCAGGTAGGGTGCTATTTTAATAATACAAGGACAGGCAGGGTGTGGCAGCCTCCTGAAACCATCTGAGAGCAACTCTGGGTTGTCAACATTTTCCTATTGTGCTTATTACTAACAACTTTCTTTTAAAAATTCAATCTTTAAAAACTGATTTAAATTGGGCTGGTTTAAATCGCTGATAAGAAATGCACAAAAGTAATGCACTTTGAACATTTTACAATTACTAATTTGACATTACAAAATTGTCCAACTGGAAAATATTAATTTAAATAAGCATGGATCACAAAAACAAGCTGCAGAAAAGTAATTGTTCAAAAAATATCTTTTAGTGAAGCATTTAACTAAACTTGATTTTTTTTAGAAAAAAAAAATCATTTTTTGGTCAAAATCTGTCCTTTTAAAGGTCTTATATGCTCTTAAATAGAAATAAAATTAAAAGGATTGATTGGATATAAGCCTGAAACAAGTGTTGGTGACTTTTTGGCCACTGCAAGAGGAAATGATGTAACAAGTTTGAATATGTAATCATGAATATTTGTCTTTTTTTTAGGTGATATTTTCTTAAAATATGCATTTGAGAGGTGTGCAACACATAAACAAATTACACAAGGTATATGTTTAGTCTAGACATTAGTATTTAATCAAAAGCTGTTTTCTTTAAATGTAGAACCTTCAAAATTTAAATATTCTTCATGAAAAAAAAATTGTTCTTAATTTCCTTGGTTTCTTTTTATAAAAATTTCAGTTCCTAAGGCAAATATTTTAAATTACAATATGTATATATTTAATTGAGATATATGTTAAAAAAAAAATTTATCTCAGTAATAACTTTGTTGTACTTGCCACTTATTTTGCCTTAAAATTTCATTTATTCTTATATATAAACTTTAAAGTAATATTTAAAAAAAAAAAAAGTTATTTTACAATTCCAGGGAAAAATAATTCAGCACAGCTAAAAGTAAGATTAGTTTCTAATTATGGTAACTTGAGGTTACATGATTTCAGCATGCCCAACTAAAGAAGCCACTTTGTGCTTATCTCCCATCTGTTTGAGTCAAAGTTGACTGAGGAAGCATTAAAAATCACAATTATAAGTATGATTAATAAAACAAAACAATATGGAAGAAAAAGGTATGCAATGATTAAATTGTAATCTAGTCAAAATTAATAAAAGAGGTTCTAATAAAATTTCTTTTCCCAAATTACAATTAGTAAAAAATAGCAAGAAAAAAGTTTAAATACGCTTATTTGATTAAGCTTTTTTTATGTTTTCAATGACTTCTACCTTATAAGGTAAAAGTCGTTGACAATCTTGATTGCTTATAAAACAATAAGTAAATATACTTAACTCTAATGACTTCATTGTTAAAAGGAGTACATATTTAATAAAATAAAAGAAAGAATAAAGGATTGTTTCTACAGAACAGCAATTTAAAATTCTACATTTATATCAAATTAAATAACTTTTAAATGTACTTTAATTCTTTCATGAACAGGAAAAGAAATGTAATTATTTCCATAGCTTTTAAGTTATCTTTCCACACATATATAACACATTATACAGACTTAAAGTTAATTTTACAAATTAAAATTCAATTTGGGAAGAAAAGGGGATTAATTTGAATATGCTGTTAAGAGATTTAATGGGATTTTAAAAGGTTAGTGCAAACATCTCATCCTTGTTGTATGATCATAAACACATTATAAATAACAATTAATATTAATAATTATTTCTATTAATGATATAATAATTATTAATATCACTATTAACAAGCTTAATAAAAAAATATTTTAATGCAGAAAGTATACATTCATACAGGAACATTGAAAAATCAATTCTGACAAAACAAAAATGATTTATGTCTGTACTATGTTAATTCATACTGAATAACTTACCTTTCGTATGGAGAGAGCATCCACAACTACATGCATTGGTTAAAAGAACTTTTGAAGGAACTGAGGTTAAAGTGTCCGAATCCCGACTTCTGCTTAGGACACTTAAAGATCTAGTAAGTGTCCTTGCATTTTTTACATCAAAACGGAACAAGCCCTTTGTTACTTGGTTTGTTAAAAGAACTTTGTTAGCGGCTGAAATTTTAGATATACTTAATAAACTTCTAACAGCTGCAAAAGCCATTGTTAAATAACTAAAGTTTTATTAATAACAAAAAAAGACCTGCAATCACGTTTTATTTCGGCTTAAACAAAATTGTGAAGAAGTGAGCAGAGTTGTTTCTAGTTTGCACGCAAGGAAAACCTTTGAGCAAAGAGTAAACAGAGTCTACATTCTATGACATTTGTAACAATATATTCTATGATGATCTAATCTAACTCTTTTATATTAGATAAATTAACTGGATTCAGAAATCTTAAGTGTTGTGAAAATCTGATAATTTTTGGTTGCATTTTTTTCCTTCACTCAAAATTATTGAAAATGAGGAATGCAATTAGAAAAATCATCTAAAAATTCTATTTAAAGGATCCCCTTTCTAGAGATTCTAAACGATGCATGCATCATCTCTAATAATTAATTTACTCACAATAGAGTAGGCCCCTACACCTCTCGTGGCAGATAAACTGGAAAATATAACTATATATGTAGATGGCAACATCTTTTCTTACAACAATCGTTCTGTTGAGCAGCAGACAGTTTGTGTAAATAGTTTGGCAATTCTCTTGGAAACATTTAAACATTTTCAACTCCTGTTTAAATACATTTGAAGTTAATACATAAGAAAGCTTTTCTTCTGTTTAATACGTTGCATTTCGAATCCATAAAAATGGCTTTCGAACATCAACCTGGAATGGCTATTGAATGTTTAAGTGTGAGTAAATTAATGTCTATTGCCTATTCTAAAATAATTGCAACTTGCGCTTATTTTGATGTTAACTTAATGTCTTTTGCATGGTTCTCAATACAATGTTTTGTCCTGCTGTGTATCTGTCATGCTGATTTAAAACTCCAAATCTGGTACTATGTGTTTGGTCAACCGCATATTAAAAGTTTTACTTTACATTTTATTGGAAACTGCAATAATAAATGTAAATCTTTTCTAAGTAAACTCTTTAGTGTTTCAAGATTTGGGAGTAATTTTCTTGATTATGTTATTGTTGAATTTATAATTTAATTTAGTTTTTATGACTTGATTTTTATTGTTAACTATTAATGTGGCATGCAACCAGTTTAATGCATCTAAGATCAATTTCAGTGCGTAATGCAATATGTTTCTGTGCATTTTGTAATTTTTCATTATCTATTATGTTTTTCAATAGTTGAAATTGAAAATAGTTTAGTATTAATTTCATAATTTCTTATCATTGCATTATTCTATCAATAATCTGTAGTCTTAAACTTCAAATCGTGTAATTTTAAAGCTTTAATTAATTAGATAATAAATGATATATTTAATAATTTACCTTGTTTTTCATACAGAAACAGATTAAACAAGTGAAATGCTGTAAAATTGTTAGATAGATATTTATGCCTATAAGTATGCATAGTAATTTATTAAGGAACATCATGTATGTCACAAGGTTGGTTGATTGATTTAATCACATATTTATTTTTTATAAAACTATTAAGATTATTTTTATTTCACACTTTGTATTTTTTAAAAGTATTATTTCTCGGATAGGACAATAATAATAATTTTAATTTAGGACAGCTTTAGAATGCAAAATAGAACTCTAGTATTTATAGAGGAAAAATAAGGTTTTAGTAATAGCATTTCTAGTTAAATCATATATCTTTTAGGTTATTCTTTTAAATTTGAAAATAAATTATATTCATTTATACTTGTTCTTGTGTTGATTTAATAGCTAGCTCTTAAAAATTGTTTTCTAATTAAATAGTTTTATATTTGTAAATGATGGAATGGGAGCACTTAATAAGAGTTTGATGAGGAAGGATAAAAAAAATCATATTTTATACATTTAGTTTATAATTTGTTACATGTAAATAATATTTTCACACATTATAAGGGTGAGTAAAATTTGCATGTTACATATGTGTGTGTATATATGATTTTATCAAGATTTGTACCAATCCTGATATGTCATACCATTTTATGTGTTTAATCACATATATAAACGTGTATATCCTAAGGTGGCCATGTCACACGTCAATATGTACATGTTAGCTTATGATTAATTTTTATGGTGAAAAATATGCAGATTTCTTGTTACAAAAAATTTCAGCCAATTTATTATAGTTCAGGTTGCCTAGGGATAAGATCTTTAATTAGATTTTTTTTTTTTTTTTTTTTTATTACAAGAAATCTGCATATTTTTCAATGAGAACAAGAGAATCTTAACCTCAATCTGCAGTTTTTCATCATGTACATGTAAACATGTGATAAAGCCTTAAGAAATACTTAAATTTTAAGATAATAATAAATATAAAATATTATTCTGTTGAAGTTGCATTTAGCTTTATTCCTAGTTAAGACTTAAAATTTGTAAAATGTAGAAAACATTAACTTTAAATATTCATTACAAAGTTGTATTTTTCTTTGTCCCAATTTAATTTTTTATAAAATCGTAGTAAGCTATAAAGGTACTACTGTTATCTGGAAGGCTTATATGAAAGATTCAAACAAATACTGAATATTTACCTAATTTTTTTTCATGCTTTATAATGAGTTAAACATAAATTATTAGATTTTAAGTTATTTTTAAGTGGTATACATGTATAATTCTTTAAAAATGTTACTTATTCAAATGGAATTATTTGTAAAAGCTAGTTATATGTTTTTGAAAATATCTGTTAAAATTTGATTTTTATAAAGACATAGAGTATTTTAAATTTTGGTGCATATTTCCTCCTTAAATCTATAAAGATAATGACATAATATAAAGTTTAGATTAATAATATTGTATTAATTATATTAAATTTTGCAGATTCCTATTAAACTTACAAAGGAACCTGGACTTGATTCAGATGGGCGAGAAGTCTTAAAATGTGGCTTTAAAATTGGAGGTGGAATTGATCAAGATTTCCGTAAAAGTCCTCAGGGTTATAAGGATAGTGTAAGTAATTTTGAGTTATTTAAAAACTACCAAATTTGATTTGTATGTTATATCAGTATTCATTGTTTTTATCCCTTCCTTCTTGCTCTCGTCTATATTACAGGGTGAGGTTTCACATTCTATTTCTCATACTCATATTTCTTGGCAGGAATGTGGTTGGAATTTTCAAAGTTCTCATCATATGAACTAGTTTCAATGTTTTCAGTTCACAATAAAACAGTCTGTCTTTCATAAATTTAATACCACAATCATGCATATTTAAAAAATATACAAAGATTTATGTGTTCTGTCACATAGCAGTTAGTTTAAGTCATATCAGGTCATCTACTTGCAACAGTACATTCTATATGCCATCTTATGTCAAAAGATGGCCGAATGGTTAAGGTGCTGGCCTTTGGAACCTGAGTTTGTGGGTTCGAATCCCACTGCAGCATGGATGTTCATAGCCGTTCGGATTTGGCTTTAAGCTGTAGGTCCCGGTTTCATTAGCCCTCATGTTCCAAAAAAGTAGACCATAGCACTTCAAACAAAAAAAAAAAAAAAAAAAAGAAAAGAAAAAAGCCATCTTACAACTGACATGTATTGACTGTCAAATCTAGAGTCATCTGGTTGTAAGATGCAGCAAATTGAGGAGATCAACCAGGAGTGTTGTAAAGGTTAAAGACAATTTCTTAGGTTTAGAACTTTTTTTCATTTCTTACCTTACATACTATATGACAATAGCAGACTATTTATAATGTGTTATTAGCTATAGTTCATTTATTTTAAACTAGATGTCAGTTTTCATACAATTTTCTGGGATAAAAGAAAAATAGGTATTTATTTTACTGTTTTTTTGTTTTTTTTTTAATTATGGTATTATTATGAGGTTAAAAAGCCAAGTTTTAAGCATGTTGTTAGTTTTCTTTAGAGACATTTCCTAAAATGACACTACAGGAATAAGAAATTTGTTACAGACCTGCCTTGACAAGTATTCCTTACTGATTGAAAATATGATAGGGAGGAAAGGCTCAGACTGTATGATGCAGTGAGTAGCAGATCTTGAATTATTGGGACAATATCTTATGAAAGTTCGACCAACCAGGGAGAAGCATTTAATTGCTATGAAGTAAAGTAACTGCTAGTAGAAGCTTGTCTTTTAATGAGAATTTATCTTTTAGTGACTGATTTCCCTATTCCGATTCTGTACATCTGGTACAAGATTTTGTTTTACTGAGATCGGGCCTCTGATACCTGTTTTTAGATTCACCTTAAGTCCCAAGTTGCACATCTATCTAATACAAAATCTTATTTTTTTTGGACATCTGATATCCAATCTGTTTTTTAGGCTTATCAAGAGTCTATTATTAACTTCATACACAGTGCAAAATTCATTTCTTTAAGTCCCCTATTATTTTGAAAATTATAAAATTTTTATTTCAAGCATTAAAGTTTTTATTGTTACCAAAGCTTTATCCATAATCTCTTAGTTTCTTGTCACCTATTTTCTACTAGAAATTGGGGTACCCCAAAGATGTTACAAGAGATAGAAAATAGGGAAAACCACCAACCAGGTGGCTTTATAATGTTGCACGAGACTTGATTAGAATTCAAGCAAAGTAGGAATGTTTCCTAGAGAAATATTGCAGTGGATAGATTCATATGGGGGAAATTGATAGTGCTGACCTGTACCAGGATTTAGCACTTAAAAATTATTTGATAAAAATGTGTAGTTTTTTTAAATATTTTGATCAGTTGTGAACTATTTTAAAACTTCTTTAATGCATTTTTTAAACTATTATTTAACCATTATGGTATTTTTTAATGTAAATTAAATTCAATGGTCTATATTATAAGTTAAAACTGTAATACTTAATGTTTATAGTAATTGCTTTTTTTAACCTTTTAATCACTTAAATTTATTGTAAGTATTATGTTTTCTTGACAGTAATTTTATTATCAACTTTTATTACCTGTAGTTAAATTATTATAGCAAATAGATGCATTAATAATTTACTTAAAAAAGTAATTCAAAAGTTTCCTATGAAGTTTTTCTCTACAGACTTTTTCCCATATTTTATTTTGAATTATTGGTTTGTAAATTGGCAGAGTTTTTTTTTAGATCAAACTTAAGTTTGTCTTATTCTAGTTGCTCACTTAACATCACATTTATGTATTTTAAGAATTAAATGTAAAGTATATTCATTGATGTTGAACCTTTTATAAGTCTATAAATGTAACAGCATAATTTTTAAAGTAACCTAGAATTTTACAAACACTTATCTATATGTTATGATCAGTTTTGTCTTATTCAGTATGCTGTATTTATTTTTAAATTATTTCAATTTTTTAGGGTATATATGTAACAGAAGTGTATGAAAATAGTCCTGCTGCAAAATGTGGTTTAAAAATACATGACAAAATTTTGCAGGTTAGTGTTCCTATATTTATATATTTTATATTACCACATTTGACTCTGGAGTATCTTGGAGATTTAATGAAATACCTTTGTCCAAAACATTTTTTTTAATATTTTATTTTTAGATTTATCAAATTGAAACAGATTTATAACCTTATACTTGACTGCAGGTATTGAAGCATGATTCATACAATGTTTGATAATACTTAAATTCATGAAAACACTTCCTTTGAAGTCTGTAGGTTTTAAGACATCTAAATCGGAGTGAACATAGGGTAGCAAAACAAACATCCACTTAGCCAGGAGTAAAAATATCTTATTAGTAGAATTTTCACACACCCCAGCATGCTAACATTTTCGGCTGGTTTATATATCCGTAAACTAATGCGGTTACTGCAGTGCCGCCACAAAGTCATTTCAAGAGAATTGTCAAAATGACTGCTCCTTGACTTTCTTGTGTTAAATCAGGATATCCAACAACTGACCAGAAAAATTGAGAAAACCAGAAATTATTTGGGAATTTCTCTGGGACTCTGGAAATATCAGGGAATTAACAAAGAAAATGAGAAAATTAGGGAATTTTCTAAAAAAAAAAAAGTTTGAAAAATAACATATTCCAGCAGTCAAAATTAAAATAAATACTGTGCATTCTTTAAATATGCATATCTGCTGTTAAATAAGAATAGAAAGAAACAAAAGAATCTGTAGAAAATGTGGCAATTGAAGCTCAAAAGAAAAAAATCAAAATTGACTAAAATGCAATAAGAACAAAGATTCATTATCAAAGCAAACAAGGAATCGTTATGGTACAAATTGAATCTTTAAAATAATAATGTACAAATTTTCATTAATATATTGGTGCATTAAATAAAATGTAAAAAAGCGAAAATTTTTTTTTTTAATATTATAATTATCTTAATGTAACTGATTAATCCTCTGTACATCATGCACGTTATTCTAAATTCCCAAGAGACAAAAAAAAATATTTCTAAGTTTAAAATGCATTGGTATTTTATTTATTTAAATTAAAATTTATAGCTACTTAAAAATAAATTTTTCTAAAATTAGTTGTGTAAATTTATTGAGGAATTTTTAAATGGTTTCCCCTGAACACTCTGTAAGTCTTTTAAAATCTGCATTCAAATTTTACACCATTTATCATCCATTGATTAATGATTTTTTTTCCCATAGGTAAATGGATATGATTTTACTATGGTGACTCATAATAAAGCAGTTGAGTACATTAAAAAAAATCCTGTATTAAATATGCTTGTAGCCAGGAAGGGAGTGACACATTCTTGAAACTCTATGCTAAGGAGAGAAATGCCTATGTACTAGTTGATGTTTTTCCTTATTTTTACTTGCTTTGATACTGAATGCAAAAGTCTTTCATTATTTGCTAGCATTTTGTAATTTTTTTTAAATGTCTCATATTTTTATACTTTTACTTTTTATCAGTATATGCTAGCAGTATTTTTCTACATCAGTTTTATAAAAATATTATATTGTGTTACATATTTTGTGTTTTTATGTTTCAAATTATATTCTGTGATTAATATAGTTTTATTATTTATAGATTTTACATTGAAATGTATATTGATGTGAATATATGCATATATATTTTTCAGTTCCTATTCTGATTTTTTTTTTCATTTTATTTTATGTACTGAATAATCATTATATTTAGTTGTTCTGATTTGTTATTCTGTTTGTAATTGTAAATTATTACTGAAATTTTATGTATTACAGGGTGTCTACTTAAATGCCAGTTGTCAATACTATACTATGACTGCAATTAGTATTTTATAATTTCTAAAAATCCAGGAATTTTTCTCCAGAATTTAATATAATTTTCTGTTTTATGACCTTTAGTAGATAAAATATAACAACCATTTTAAATATCCATGTTTTTTTCTAGTAAAAGCATAATTTCTTTTAAATATTTTTGTTATGCCTTAAGTATGTGGGTTTAGGATTTTTTTCTTAAATATCTGTAATATTTATTACTGTTCATCAGCGGTGGTCAAATTTTTATGTTTTAGAAACAAATTTTCTAGTAAAAATATACTTGTAATTACATTTTTTTAGAATGTACTTCAAAAAAAATTTTTAATAAGAACTTTTTCGGTTTTCATAAATATCTATAAATTCTTTAGAAGATACTTATTAAATTGTTTGATTTTTTTTTTTTCTATAAATACAAATTAAGACATTTAGGACTACTTACTGACTAAAGTATATTTTCTAGGATTAATCCTTAAATTTAAACAAAAAAAATTTCAGAAATGAATAGTAAATGATTATTTTTGAATTATATTAAAACAAATGCAAAATTTTGGGGAAAAAAAGTACAAAGTATGAAAATGATTATTTTCAAGACACCTGGTTAGAGCTGGGCAAAATCAAAAATTTAATATTATGATATATCGCCAAACTAATATAGTACTAATGATATATCTCAATACTACTTTAAACTAGGAGTAAATAGATGTAATTTTTGAAAGATTAACAAAATCCAGATATTCACCAAAAATGCCATATGCCTCCAATATTAACAGAAGATATGAATAAATAGTCAGCAAGCTGTTAATATATGCCAGTGATATGTGAATCCATGTACATATCACTGGATATTGTGCTTAAGCAGTGAATATCAATATCTTGGATATATCCCACTAGATACAAGCCAGTAGCAGATGCAAAAACTAATGAACCAACTGCCTTTATGAATGCATTGGGATTTCTAAGGATAAACTACCAAAGACCTTGATGGACCCATAATAATCTTCAAAGGTAGATTTTCTGGCTTGTCTTTTTTATCAAGCAATATGTGAAGTGGGCATCAAACAAATAAATGAGAGAACTTTCACTTTTATATTGATATAAGCTGAAACCTTGATGAATATATGATAACCTTCAAGGATAAATTTTTATTACTTGTCTTTTTACCAATGTAATATGCAAACAGACATCAAAGAAATGTAATAATTTGGACGAATATCGCTTTATATTGATATATGCAAAATATTCAAGATGTTTTTTGGCAATATTGCATGTGGAGGAGAAACAGTATTGCTGATAGAGTATATATCGGTTAAGAAAAATTTTAACTATTGTTATCATGATATTTGATTAATATCAATATTTGATAATATATTAATAGACAATCCAGTCATATTCATAGCGTTGTTTCAGCAAGTTTTTCAAAATTTGGCTATTGAAAACTTTATTTAATTGTTGAACATGATTCTAAATAAAAATAAAATCTATTTGTAGAGAATAATTTAGAATTTTTACTGTTTTATTTTTTCATTATATTAAATTACCTGTATAGTTATCCATTTTTCATATAAACTTCAGGATAACCATCAAAGGCCTTGCAGTTGATGTCTTGGTCACCCCTGCTCTACAATCTTGAGTTAAAGATTATTATTGGAATATTTCTTTTGAAATAAATAGCAATTGTTGTTTGTTTGAAAGCAAATAAGGTACTGTGGTACTTATTAATTTTAATGTGATTTTATGTTTTAGTGTATTATTTTACTTCAACTGCAAATTATTTAGTAAATTTACTAAATCTTCAATAAAGTATGAATGTTGTTGAATCATATATTTATGTTGATAAGAAGTTACAAAATGATTGGCTTGAAGATACCAACATAAAATGTATAAAGTAATTAATAATTTGAATGTAACCCTGGATGAGTTAAGGGCCATTAATATTTACTATAGACACAAGAAAATTTTTTTTACTATTTCTTGTTTCACATACATATATTTTGTTATTTGTATTTATTTTCTTATCCTGTTTTGTGCATTTGTAAAAAAAATCATGTTTTTTTAAAAATATACAAATTTACAAATCTGAAATTTGTAGTTCCATTTTAGAGAAAGTCTTATTTAAGAAAAACTAAATGTACATTTATGCATAAATAAACATATACATATTTATAAACAAATATTAAAATTATTCAAGTACTTGTTTATTTATTCAAAGGTTAATATAGTTTAAGGTGATACATGCAAAAAATCTATTAATCACTGGAAAATTTTTGGGGAATGGTATGTTAATTGGCCCAAATTTCATTTAACCAGATCATTGATAAGCCAATCTAACTGCATTTGAAATTTAGAAGCACAGTAGACACCTTGTAAGTATTTACCTAAGCTGACTATTCATAATTTGTTTATGTATTTTGTTTAATTTTTTTGTGAAAAAAAAAATGTTACTTGTATACATCTGTATATACATGTGTTTGTGTAGTAGTTATCATGAAATACTCTAAATTCATGATAGTACTGGCTACTACTTTGCATTTCAAAAATTAAAAAAAAAAAAAAGTATGTCCAACATTTTGTTGTATGTGGATCAAGAAAAAAATTATAAATATCTATCATTTGTTTTTAGCTTTTATTGTTTGTATGATTAATTAATGTAGGCCAAAACTTTGAATCATGCAAATTATATTTAAGTGAAAATGTACATCTACATATGTATATAATAATGCATGTTCATTATTTAATAAATGTGTGATTTGTGTTTTGTGTACTGTAAAAACTCTTTATAAGGTTTTTCTAATGCAAGCTACAATTTTGTATACACTTTGAATCTGATTGTATAAAACTGCCTATTTTGTTTCCTTCCGTTGAGTTAATAGTCCATTGTAATGCTGTATTTTGTCTCAAGTATTCCATAGTGCTCGTATATATATAAAGGTCACTAGACCTTATTTAAAGTTGAAGCTTAACTTTTATCTAAAGTTCTTTGTGTGTGCTTCTGACTTAAGTATGTCTTATTCACATGCTGAATATAGTTAAAAAGCATTTGTTAGTACAATTTTTATCAAAAGTTTGTTCAAATGTTAAGAGTAAATTTTATTTATTGTGTGTGTTGTACTTATCATGTCTTAATTTATTGTAAACACTGACTGTTTTTACTGTTGTAGTACAATATATATATTTTTTAAAGTACTGTTATGTGTAAAATTAAGAACTAATTTGAGATTGGTAAATGAGCTTACTTTTAAAAAAATCTGTAATAAGTAAAAAACTATTAATGATTAGTTTTAAATTTTATATACTGGAATAATTTTTAAAAATTTCATTTATTTTGGTAATGTTGTATGAAAGTAGAATTTTTATAAGAAATTTAATTTATAACTGTTTTAACCTTCCAGCATATTTGTCTCTGCAAATTTTATGACTAATTCTGTTTTTAATGCACTGTTTTTCCCATATCACAGCTGAGAGGTGTGAAGTCATTTGTATTCCTCCTTTCAATTTTTCCCCACATCATGGAATATGCAAGCAGGAATTCAAACAACAATTTCTATTTTAAACTGCTCTTTTGTGTTACATGGTAGCTTGTTCATAAAATTTATGACGTATGCATAGTCAGGGATGAAAATTTGGAAAATAATTTTTCATCAATTGTTTTGTCATTTTATGTTAATAATTTATGTATAGTATTTTAATTTGTATGAAGACCAATTTATTAGTTTATATCAGTTTTTATGGCTAATACATGTATAATATATATACAACTCATTTTTCCTGTTTTCTTCAAGAATTATCAAATGAAAAATATTAAAGGAAGGATTTGAGAGTGATAACAATTTGAGTGAAAAACTATCCTATTATTTTCTTCTGTATTTCAGAAATAAATAAAAATCATTAAAATTAAAGTTAGCTTTTACAATTAGTGTCGATGCGGACCAATAACACAAACACAAAACGTAGACAATAACATTTGTCTTTAAACTTATTTTAATAATCATAATGCCAGCAGCAATATGCGGCCATCACTCACAAAATTCTCTTTTTAAACTACAAAAGAAATTGTTGCCACAAAAATGCAACTAAATTATACTACAAAAACAAAACATAGCACACTGAGCATAAAACATAACAGTACAAAATGTAAGACATTGAGTTCGAGGATAAACAACAAAACAAAATACAAAACACTAATAAATGATTCAAACAATTAGTGATTTATTTTCTTGACTTGTTTCACAGCTGTGAATTTCCATGCAGAAGTAATTAAAGAAGTAATTAATTTTTTACCATTGTGTGTTTTCCTTTTTTTACTTTATTTTTTTCTACCGTTGTGTGTTTTCCTTTTTTTACTTGTCTATAGTTAATTGTAATGAATGTTAAACAATCTTGGATTTTAAAGTATAGTTGTTAAATAAAAAAAAGTTTGAATTTTCTGTAATTAAATACATCATTGCCCTTCTGCATGACTAATATAAGTATTTAAGATTAATTTCTTTTGAAAGTAACATAATTTGTATTTTGCTACAATAAGGTTAATTTTTTATTCCTTAAGAATTTTACTATCAATATTCATACTTTTCTACCATTTGCATGCCAAAAAACAATAAAATAACAGCTGTTGTAAAAAAAATATGTAACATGCTAATGTAAAATTGCTCAGCATGTGTGCTGGAAGGATAAGAATTTGTTTCTTGTTTTCAGTTTGAGTTTTATTGCATGTCAATATATATTGGCATATTTTCTTTACTATTGCAGTCATTTTACTCTGTAGTAGATTATAGTCTAATTGCATATTTTGCTCCTATAAATATCCTGATAATATATGTGTGTTTTTTAGCAAATATTAAACTTGTTAACAGAATGTTATATCCAAATGAGACACTCTTTGCTGTTCATTAAAATTTATGGTATTTATTTATCAACATGAGTTATTTTGTATGATGAACTAATAACTGAATGTTATTTTGTACTTAAGAATTTTTTCTTTTGTGTGTGTGTCTAATATCTTATTGATATTTTGAATTTTTCTACTTATTAAGGTATGAACATTTTCTTTCAAACTGTATCTTTTAAAATGTTATAGCTTAAGGTAGCTATGCTGAAATCTGCTATTTTTAAAGATACCATAGCACTTTAATAAGGATGGCTTGTGTTGTAGTGCCAAAATCAAAACAACCAAGCCCCCTTTTAGTGTATTTGGAATTGATGTTTTACTCTTAAGAGGAACTGAGCAAAATAGTACTTTATTGTATACAGGAGTTGATTCCTTGTATGTGATCAATATTTCAAAAATTCAAAGCAATTCAAGCAATATCAAATTTTTTTTCCGTTTATTGTATAAAAATTATTCTATTAACACATTGGCCACATTGTAATCAAGATGTTTTCTAATGGTTTTGAAAAATACTTATTTCTTGGTGGCGTAAAAACATGTTCTATTTGTATCACCTAAATATTAATCAAGGATTAAAATTATTCAAGGGTGTTTGTTCTTTGGAGAAACCCCAGACAAACTCCCCTGGACTTACATTAGCCATTTGAATTAACCAATAGTCTTCAACGATTCTTAAGCTTTTTGTCACCAGGAATTTTTGTATTTTATCATTGATATGAAAATTTTTAATTATTACAGCATTTTACTTGTTTACTTCTTTCCCGATATATCAATCATAAACAAGCCAAAGAGCCCCATCATTACTGCTCCAGTATATGTTATAAAGAGTTTTTGATGCTTCACAGGAATGATCTAAGAAATGGTGTTGGTCTTTTTATTGGTCACCATATCATCGGAAGGCATCTTAACATAGTGGGGCTCAGTCTTGAGAAGGAGACAGTTCATCATATTCTGTATGAATGCCAGTTTTTCTTGGCTCTTAATTTTAAACACCTTGGTAGCCACCTGCTTGAGCCTTTGGAGCTGCTGGATATTTCTGTCAGCTGTCTTCTGAGGTTTGCTTCAGCCATTGGCCTTTTATCTTTAAGGTATCCGTCTACATTAGAACTTTTTTCTTTAAACGTAGAAACTAGTTCATGTTTTTACATTTTTAGATTTATTTTTTATATTATCATAGAGAATTGCACTTAAAAAATTTATTCCTGAAGAAGTTGTTATAAAATTTCTAATAAATGAAGAAAATTTAGTAAAAAAATGTATTTTTTCAAAAGGTCTAATTTTTTAATAAATTAAATTAGTTCAATATTTTTTGAGGCAACACATTTCTTATACACTGGACTAGTGAATCACCTAAAATCTTTGCTTAATGTACATTTGGTAAAAAATTTTGGGTCTTCAAAATCATACACATTGAATTTTTAACGAATTTTCATTTCCTTTATATCTAACTATGAGTGTAACATCATTAAAAATTATCCAAATTTAAAGCTTTGAGGTCATTTACTAGTAAATACTATCAAAAGCATTCATAATAATTTTCAACAAAATATTTTAAGAACTTTTTGAGAAATCACATTTCAAGTTTCAACATTTTATTAAAAATACCGTTCTGAGGAAAATGCATTTGAAGTTTATGAAAGCAACTTTAACTATTAAAAAATTAAAATGCATGTTTAATATTCCCCACACGTTCTTGCTTCAAAACTTTCTAATTGCCAAGTTGCTAATTATTAAAAATACTAGAAAAATGTTAAAACTAATCTTCATGAAAATTTAAAAAGTTTTGTCCAAAAAACGCTCTTTAAAGGAGTTTAAATTCACAACTTCCGGTTCCGAAGTTGCTACTTCCGTTTTGTTTTGATAGCTGTCACTGATGTTTAAACAGCTGTAACTTTTCTTTAAAATGGCGTAGAGACAAAACAAAAATAGGTTTGGAAGCCTAAAAGTTGAAATTTTACAATAGAGAAATAAAAAAAAATTATGATTTTAGGCAAAAAATGACATTTTTAATGTAGATGGATACCTTAATACTGTTGGGGTTGTGTTTTCTTAGTTTGGTGTACAGTAGACCTCTGGTTGCAGTGGCCTTCTTTTTGGGAACTTTCCAAGAGCTGCCCTAAAGGTAAATTCATTCATTCCCTATTTTAGAATTTCAAGTCTGTTTCTTTTTCTTTGTACCTGCTAATAAGAGCTATGCTTTCTTTTCACACTATTAAGTGGTGCTTTCAACTCGAAAATCACCTTCATAATCTTTTATTAGGTTTTTTTTTTTTATCTGTGAGCATGTAATGCTTTTTTTCTTAGTCAATGTTTTAGTTCAAAAAGAAGTTGCATGTTGCTGTTATAAATAGGTGTGAAGGTAAGACTTGATTTTTACTTTACTAAATAGGTAAAAATTCAGAAAATAGCAGTAAAGGGAAAAAAAAATCATCCATAACAAAAGTTGCAGGATTTTAAGTTTAAAAAAATTGTAACTTAAAACATTCATAGGTTGATAATATAACTATTTCTAAATTTCTTTTCTTGCAAATTGGATCATTAAACAAAGATCAATTACACATTAAACATGTAATTCCCTAAATGGTTTTGGAACAAATTTTTTCAAATTCACTTTGGATATATAACTGTTTAAGATTTTATGTGAATATAAGTTAATTTTTATTAAACTATTCCATTCTATCCAACATTTATCTTTGTTTCAGAATACAAGGTGAATCTTAGGAATCTCATAGGAAAAATGTTTGTTTTGTTTTGTAGAACCACAAAATGTTTTAACTTTTTTCTTTTGTTAATTGTCTCATTTGTGCAGTATTCTGAAACAGGTAATTCATTTTCTGCTATGTATATACACAACTTTTAATATGAACATATTACTATAGTAGCTTTTTAAAGCTTATATTTTAAATGAGTGTGTCTAGTTGCTAAAAATATATCTGAACATTTGTGGTGAATTTATTTAACTGTTGAAATGACAAATAGTGAGAAATCTTAAAGAATTTATTCCAGAGATGCCAAATATTAATTGGCTTGTATATGTGTTTAAAATTATAATTAATCCCACAAATTTCATGCATAATATATATAATTCTATGTGTGACTTGCACAGTATTAAGATAAAAGGGGGTTTTATATTTTTAACCCTAGAATGCTACCCTTTGAAATACATACAAGAATGCTAATCATTCTTCTCCTAGATGAAATGATCATACCCAGGCTTAAAACCTTTTTAAAATGCTAAATTAGAATAAAATCATACCACATGTAATTGATTTTTAGATTTACTCTTAAAATAAGCAAGAAAGTATTTATTTTTTTTTTAAAGCTAAATTTAAATATTAGTTCACTGGCTGGCAAGTAATGTTCTGCAACATGTTAAGTAACATTTGTGCTTCGTTATTCACAAATTACATGGGTAAGATGGTTAAATTTTCATATTTTGATGATCAAGTCATTCATATAGCTGGGTGCTCTTATCTGATGTTATAAGTTTACTAATAATTCTCCTTGTTGATTGTTAGAAATATAATAGTCGCTTTTAGTATCATTGGTAACAAAAATATCTTTACTTAGCTTTATTGCAGCATTTTTTTTTCTGAATAATACTTTTTTTTTTCAAGCCATATTAAAGATTTATATAAATTATTCATTAACTGAACTAAAGTTTATCATACCATTAATCAAAGAGATCATAAATCTATTTTTTCTCTTTTCCTGAAATACATCTGATATAATGTACTTACTTATTTCTGATTTTCTTCTTTGTAAATTTACATTAAACTTAACATTAAAAGTTTGAATGCATATATATATACACACACACACATATATATATATATATATATACATACATATATATATATATATATATATATATATATATATATATATATACATACATATATATATATACATACATATACATACATACATACATACATACATATATGGTTTTATTTTATATAGTAGTAAATTTTGGGCTGGATCAAAATAGTATGTTGAGTTTTCAATGCTTCAAGAACACAGCTGTAAGAGTTCTGAAGAAATATTTATATCCTAATAATTATGCAATTATATACTAATAATTATGCAGGCAGGTCCAACAATTGATAAACTTCATTAGACAAGATTTTCACTTGAGAGTAATAAGGTTAAACAGTTATCCACTGTAATATTTCTATTCATCCTTTGAATGTTTCTACTTCATTTTCCTATGAAATGCAGTATGCTATAATTTTTTAGTTGCAGTATTCAATCCCAAATAAGGAATTGATCTTATATTTATTCTAACTCACATATCATTACTAATTTGATGTTGAATTCTTTAATTTTATTAAATATGTACATTATAATGGGACACCTTCATCAAGTGAGAGCCTAAAATGCTAATGTTACAGCTAACCATTCATCTGTGAAACAAATAATGTTAAAAAAATGTTGCTTTTAGAATTATTTCGCAAAAAAATAAATGTTATATGCAGTGGCTAAAGTCATATGATGATACAAACCAAAACAGAAAATATCCCATTTTCTGTTTTGAGGGAAGCAGATTGGCATTATTTGTTAATGGCCTCATCCTGGAGATGAGTGGGTAGCATTTTAGGGTTAATATGTGCAGAAGCAGTGGCATACACAAACTTCTTTTATGAGTGGAGTTTTGGATGAAAACGTCACAGACCGTAAATTTTTTTATGCAAAGCACCTGTCATTTTGGTCAGTTTACAATCAATAATGAAATACAAGTGAATTTTGTATTATAAATTGACAAAAATGTAAAAGTATCAAAAAATAATACAAATGTGTAATCTAAGGCATATGTTCAAAATGAAAAATTTGTGGACTTTTTTTTTTGTATTGGTCTATGAGATGGGTTTGAACTCTCCAAACCCCACCTTTGTGTACACCACTGTGCAGAAGTAGAATTTGTACAGAGTTACATCATAAACATCTATTTTTATTTCTAAGTTATAATATAAATTGTATATATTCAAAAGTATTGTTCCATTTTACGTGTGGTTTTCCAAGATGCATGAAATACTTTCTTTGCATTAGAATGAATCTTTTTCATGCAAGTGTGTTTAAAATTTTTTAATCTTTAAATGTTCATAATATTGTATACTTTCATATTGATATTTATATATCTTGTACAAGTGTTGCAGTTATAATTTTATATTTTAAGATGATTCAACATCCAGTGGTTTTCACTTATTTCTTGTTAACCGTCGTGTTGCAAAAAGTAGACTATGCACTCCAAACCAAACCAAACCAAACCATCACTTATTTCTTGCATTATATTGCTGAGTCATTAGGTTACAGGAAGTGCTTTTAGAATTTTATTACGCCATCAAATTTCAAAATCGACAACACAAATTTTAATTAATGACTTTCCAACTTGTCAGTTTTAAAAAAGAGTAGATAAGATGCTCAGCTCTATCTTATATACAGTGGACTACGCTTAATGTGATCAGTTTGGGACATTGTAATTTTGATAACAATTAACGATATGCAAAATTAGATCAATTTAAACCCCCCCCCTTTAATTTACACATACTAAATTTCAAAATAAAATGAAAATATTCAACGTATATTTATGTACTGTATATTACCCTTTAAAACATAAGAATTGTATACATAAATAAAAAAAATTGATCAATTGTTGGCTGTATTCAATTTTTTCAAAGAAGCTCATTGATAAATTGTTCGTAATCATAATGTTTTGTAAAGTCATTGGAGCAGTGTTGTACTCCCCATTCCAACACTTTCAATGCATTTCTCATTTTAGCACTTGAAGGAGGTGGTTCAGTATCAAGAGATTTTTCAAGTGACTCATCAGTTCTATCATTTGTCTGTTTTCCTATAACAATCTGACAGACTTCACATTCTGTTAATGCAGAAGCTACTAGAATGTTTTGACCTACTTTTACCCGGATATGACTCAAACTCTTCAGAGGTCAAAACCGAAGGATTTACTGTCATTTCTTTAGATTTCTGATAAAGAACATGTTGCCTTTTGCTTATCTGACAACCATTGACTACCAGCAGGGTATGTGTATTTCTGAAAAATTCCAGGAACATGTAATATCACACTCCTTTGTTCATTCCCCATTTCCCTAAGTGGATGGGGGAGAATTTTCAAAAATTAAAACAGTGAAAGGAAAAAAAAAGAATGGGTTACTTCTGGATATATTGTGAATATTCCTTTGTCAGTTAAAATGAGGTTCGAAAACCGATAACATTAACTGGTGTAACGATTACATAAAGCGATAATTTTAACATACAAATGAATAAAGAAAATTGGGACCAAGTGATTTCGATAATATTAAGCGATTGATAACATTAACCGCGATCACATTAAGCAGAGTCCACTGTACATATATATATGTTCAGAGCCAGTTTTGTGCTGTTAGCTGCCTGCGTGCAAGGTAGTATATGGCCACCCCTATCAATGCATATATTTAGTAGATATTCTTTCAGCCTCTAGAAATTTTTCTGCCTGTGTGCATGCACTCACTGCGCACATACTAGCCCTAGCCCTGTATATATATGCAGATATATATACATATAAATGTGTAAGTATATATGTATATGTAGAAGTATATATATATATATGTATGGCTGTCAGCTGTATTGATTTTTTAAAACCATGTTTATATTGGATTGCAGTATACCATACGATCAAAAGAACTAGTTGAAGCATAAATTCACTAAAACTAGTAATTATAATTAGTGCAATGAAGAGTATATAAGATGAATGTGTTAAATATGAAAATATTTTAAATTTGTGTTTCAAACAATTTTATTTTTAATATTAATTTTATAAATATTTCAATTGTCATTTGAATCATTAATTTTTTAGACTTATTTATATAAAGTATTTCTTATATTTGATGGCAATGATTAAAGACTTGTGCTATTACTACATAAAATAAAACTTACAGTAATGTCTCTGAAAAGTTATTCTTTGTTTATTATCTGTATCAGACTGTTTATTCTCAAGCATTTAAAATATTCTCTAATATCACCGATAATTTTTGTTTTTGATTAAGTTTTTGTAATGAAACATCGTATGGAATGTTAGGATGTTTAATGCTTGTGTTAAAATGGGTATACACCTGCTTTATTGGATTCTTCTTTTGAACGAATGGGGAAAAATAAAATTCCATCAGACTAGCTCACATTTAAAGAATTATTTTGACCATCATTGGTAAAAGATTTCCCGAGTAATATCGAAGCCTATCAATTTAACTTCACAAAATTAATAACAAATAAGAATTTGTCACATTTTTAAAAAAAATAGCAAAACGGTACCACGAGAAAGGCCGGATACCAGTATAATATAAATCCAAAATATAGACACGGATTCTTTGGACAAGGCAAGATCAGCAGAAAAATGTCAGGTTATCATGCTTAGAGTTTTATCGCTAAGTTGACGGGGGTACCCTTTTCTGACATTAAACCCAGGAACAGTGTGGAACTCATCAGCTTGTGGCTGCACTGAACTCACCACCTACAGAATTCTAATTCCAGTAGTGGCAACACTACAAACTAGCTATGTTCAATTCTACTGTGTGACTTGCAGTCAGTGTGTGTACCGTTCCTCAAGTTGTTCGTGTTGCTCAGATTTTCACCATTAATAAATGTTTAGTTATGTTTATTTAGTTGAAGTCACTTTACAATCAACCCTTACACGAGCACACGACAAGCTGGGCATTCCTTTTGAAGGCTTGCCCGACTTGCAGTGACAAATTTGTTAAAATGCAAAAAGGAAATGCTAACCTTCTTAAGTTGAGTTTCGTTTGAAGATTACAAATCGAATAATTCTCTTTAAAAACAGCTTCTTTGGCTTTTTATTGATTTTTCCTTCATCCAGGTTACGAAAAAGGGCCAGTAGGAAGATTTGAAACGATGAACTTTGGTACCGAAGAGCAGTGTTTACCAGTTCAGCAGAAAGAAAAAAACTATATAAATAAGGTGTTCAATCAAGACCGGATAAACTGCACAAACGTTGTTTGGTACATATAAAAATGTCCTAAATACTGTAGCCCTATGACCCATGGTTTTCGAGAAAAAAGGCGAGAGAAATTGTAGGACGTCATATTCGGTTTGGGAAAAAAAAAAAAAATTATTCGAAACTTGAACATTGGTAATTGCATAATTTTAAATAGGAAGATGTTCGAAATGTCCCCAGCGCATATGGCGGCATGTTTGCGTGTATCGTGGAAAGGTTGACTGCACATGTTCCAGCCTCGTAGTGTCCACTCTAAGTACACGCACCGTGTAAACGAGCAACTGAGTCTGTTTCTGAAGTAACTGGGTCACGATAAACTAATTCCTTCAGATATCCCCACAGGAAGAAGTCTAAAGCGGTCAGATCGGGGATGGCCATAAAAGAACACTCCCACGCGAATAACGATGTTCATGCTTCCAATAAAGAGGTTTTTTTCTGAAACCGGATTTGACGTCATACATATTTTCTCGTTTTTCTCAAAAACCATGGGTCGTAGAGGTACAGTTCTGTAGGCATATTTTATTTATTCTAAACAACGAATTTAGTTGTGTAGAGTTTATTCGGCCGTGTTGGGGACCCTATATATTGTATATATATGTTTGATAGGTTGGGTTTACGATCTACTGTTTTACTGAATGAGGAGTAATAAGACAAGAACTTACATCTTAAAGCTGATTCCAAACGGCTACGAACATTTATGCCGCCAACGGGATTTGAACCGCGAATAGCAGCGCGCTATCATTCGGTCATCGTTTAGAAACATTATAATATCAGGTGTCGCTGAATTTGCCCTAGTTGTGGTAATATGTAAGAAAAAAAATACCTCACTATATAATAAATGCGGGGAAGGGGCACCAAATAAAATTTGTGGCTATAGTTCTCAAAAGTCAGAAAAGGTCTTCGGATATCGGACCAATCATATATTATTTTCTTGGTTATCAAGAAAAAAATTAATCACAAAATAAATAAATACACATTTTATTAACCATATACCAACATAAAATATTTTATAATACAGCTTATTTCTTAAAGACAATTTACATCAACGATCAAACTGAAATAATTTTTTTCTATCTTACAGCAAGAGGCAGTGAGAACAATTTTAGATGCAGTACTAAAAAGGCAGGTATAATTAATTTAATAGAACATGCAATAAATCATGCGAAAGTTACAGCTCAACAGGAAATTAAATAATTCATTTAAATGGTCTATGAGAAATAGGAAGTAACAATAACATGATAGAGGATGGTTGTAACAAAGTGAACAAAAGTAATTTTGCCGTTAAGTGGCACTTTTAGTGGAAGCAATGTACAATCATTGTGGTCATCCTGCAGTACGTTACCTGACATGTACCATGCATTTTTAAATCAAGACACAATGGGATTTTCTTTAGAATAGATTCTTTAAACAGAGCATGATTTAAACGAAGTGAACAAAGGTAACTTTACCGTTCAGTGGCACTTTTATTGGAAGCAATGTACAATCAATGTGGTCATCCTACGGTATACTCTTAACCTGACATGTTCCATGCATTTTTAAATCAAGACACAATGGGATTTTCTTTAGAATAGATTCTTTAAATAGAGAATGATTTAAACGAAGTGAACAAAGATAACTTTACCGTAAGTGGCACTTTTAGTGGAAGCAATGTAAATCAATGTGGTCATCCCGTAGTATACACTTTATCTGACATGTGCCATGCATTGTTAAAACAATAAACAATGTGATTTTCTTTATAATAAATTCTTTAAATAGAGGAGGATTTAAACGAAGTGAACAAAGGTAAGTTTACCGTTTAGTGGCACTTTTAGTGAAAGCAATGTACGATCATTGTGGTCATCCCTACGAAAGTAAATTGCAGTATACATTTGACCTGACATTTTTAAATTGCATTGACATTGCATTTTTAAATCAAGAAACAATGTAGTTTTCTTTAGAATAGATTTTTTAAATAGAGGATGATTAGTGAAGAAAGGTAACTTTACCTTTTAGTGGCACTTTTATTGGAAGCAATGTACAACCAATGCGGTCATCCCAATGAAAATAAATTGCGATATGCACTTTACCTGACATGTGCCATGGATTGATACAAGAAACAGTGTAGTTTTCTTTAGAATATTAACTAATGGAACAAACCTGATGGGATGTTTAGGACAATTAGCGACTTCAAGTGGTACTAAAACGGAATTTTTACTTCCGTTTCATCGGCCACTTTCGTAAACATAGATGCATACTAATGAGACAGGAATAAAAGGATTTACCATTAATTAAATGATTAAAAAAAAGTTTTATCCCATGTCAACCTGGACCAGAAGAAATTGGCCCAAAGGTTTTAACAATTGCACCATAAATCTGCGCATTTTTCATCGGGAAAAGGAATTGTAAACTCAATCTGTCGCTTTTTCAACATGTCCAGGTTGACGTGTGGTAAGTCTTCTATAACAATATTTTTAAACACAATCAGGGTTATTCACTGTTTGGTATCGAGAGTATAGAAAATCACGTAATGCATTCGTTTACATATTTGTTTACACCATTGCTTACTGTTGATCATATATACGCTCATTTCCAGAAATACCTCGCTCTTGGACAGCTTTTGGATGTACTGACGGCAGTATAAGAAAGATATGCATGCAAAAAAATATTAGCTTTCATCATTTTCTTTTTTTTTTTTTAAGAAAAAAAAAACCCTGAATGTAAATAATAGCTTACCAAGTTGAAAAGGAAAGATTTCTTTCCTACCGAATATAGCCACTTTTATTCTGAGCATTTTATTTTAGCTCATGTCTAAAATATAATTCATTGTGTATTACATGTGACATATGAGCATATAAAGCATTAGATGTATTTATAATATGTACTGTACAGGACAAGCAATGGGTTGATAAAAAAGGATAATTTGCATTCAAATCAGGACAAATAAAGGTAGATTAAACTAAAGCATCATAAGTTATAGCATGTAAAATATACGTTATAATATAAATATAACAAGCAACTTATTTCGTTGTCATTTGTAACAGTTACATTATAGGTAATGTTCTTGTATTCTGCTTTAACTGAAGCTTGAATAACAAGGATTTGACTGTTTACCTGTAAAAATTTAAACTCTTTCACAAAATTCGACTTTAATAACTTTGCTCCAAGTATACTCTGCTTTAATACAGTGGATTGTCCATGTGATTCGTTTTCGACATTCATTTTTAATATATACTTTTGAATATTTTCGAAAGAAAAATCCTAAATAGGTAAAGGTTGATCAAAGATGGAAAAAGCCATTTCAATTTATATGCAATGTAAAATATTAAGGTAAGAAATTAGAACAAACGTTTACCATTCACACTTTTCTATAAAGCAATTTGTCGCAACGTCAAGACCTACTATAATGCCCTTTCCATTCATTTTCATGTTTACAACAGCCAATAGACAAACAATAAACTGCCCTTCCGTTTGAAACTAAAGCCAGAATTGTCACAATTTGAGAATTTGCCCTACTGCGGGAAATTGCCTTATAAGAAAGCGAGCAGGTGGAAAAAACAAAACGCATGCATCACGTGGTTGTAGCTTTGTTGTGCATAACCCTTATTTATGAAAATGGAAAATGCTAATGTAACGATAAAATTTATCCTCTAAATTCAAGGGGCTTTGTCAATTTTTTTCTAACATGGCTGAACTATGCATTTACAAAACTGCTTCAATTTTAATTTATATGATCACGATGAACAATTTATTTTTTTCTATATAACCTAGGATACCATTGTAAGCACAAAAGGAATTTTGTTTGATTTTCTTATGTGAACTAGAGAGTTACAAAAATTTGTTAATTTTACTTATTAAAAATACACATTTTATTGATAAATAACATATATAAGTGATAAAAAAAATACTGGAATGGCCCCTGAGGATGTTTCACAATTTTTGTTTAATACAAAGAAAGGAAACAAAAACATCAAACCAGTTTTATTAAGGGGACTCGGCATTATTACTTCATCTAAAATTTAAAAAAAAATACTATAAAAGTAAATGATGTATTTATATTTTCATAAAATTTCGAGTATTGTAGCTTACTTATTATTTCTAAAAAAAGAAAAAAATTAATAGTATAATTACGTCAACTTAGTAATGTTTGATTATGTTTCAGTACTGTTAGTTCACACAATACTAAACTAGGAGTAATGAGGAATTTCTTTTGTTTGACCTTTATGTGCGTTTAAAATATCTGTATCTCCGAGGTACATTAACACTAGGTTTGCGAGGAGAAGCCATGTGTCAACTTTGTTACGTTTGTTTAAGATGCACTAATGTTAGTTCATACAATAATAAACTATGAGTAATGAAAAGCTTCATTAGTTTAACTTTTTTGCGTTTAAAATATCTCTGTATTGGCACTAGAATTGCAAAGAGGAGCTATTTGAAACCCTGTGTTATCTTAGTAGCATTTGATTAAGACTCGCTAATGTTAGTTCCTACAATGCTAAACTATAAATAATGAAAAGCATCATTAGTTTTACTTTTTTCTGCATTTAAAAATGTCTGTATTAACACTAGACTTGCGAAGAGACATCTGAAACACTGTGTTATCTTGGTAACATTTGAACATTTAAGACATACGAATAATAGTTCATACTATACTGAATTATGAGTAATGAAAAGCATCATTAATTTCACTCTTTTCATCATTCAATATATATATATATATATATATATATATATATATATATATATATATATATATATATATATATATATATATATGTATGTATGTATTAACAGAAGAATTGTGAAGAGGGGACATCTGGAACTGTGTGATATCTTGGTAACATTTAAACATTTAAAACGTACGAATAATAGTTCATACTATACTGAATCATGAGTAATGAAAAGCATCATTAATGTCACTCTTTTCTTCATTCAATATATCTATCTATCTATCTATCTATATATATATATATATATATATATATATATATATATATATATATATATATATATATATGTGCCAGGAATTGCAGGCTTCCTGACCCCTTATTTTATGGAATGGGGCTTGTCTATGTCCAAGTCACCTTGAATCTTTCCACGCTGGCCATTTGTGGGTTGCCGTGCTACTCTCCCCGTTTTTCACCATTTGTCCAGATTGAGCGTTGCTTGGCGCCATAAAATTCCTAGGCTTTTCTTCCTACTCATGCTACGCTTTGGCAATCGTCTTGGGTTCTCGCTGGCGGTATTTTTCGACTGACCTCGCCTTGCGCGGTGTTGAGTGGGCATCATTTTGGCCGAAATTGGGGAAGAGGTGATCCGCATTTTTTTTTCGGAGAAAAATTATCTTTTTTTAGACATTTTGTTTGTGGCTTCAGCAAAGTCTGCAAGTAACAGAAAATAATAAATGTTCCTATAAGCTAAGGAATGGGACTCTTTTCTATTATTTAATTTTCATTTACCGCTGTTTTAAAATCGACGTAAAACCTACCATATGAATACACTGAATTGTGTCTGCCGCCATATAGTTCCAGCAAAATACCGGTGAAAGGTTATTGCGGCTTAAAGGAGAAATGCCATGTCGTACATCCTCCATGAGTAACATGATTGTTATATTCACCAGCATTGTTATACTACAATAACCAACCTAATATGTCAGAGGAAGGAGATTTTAACCTGTTAATGATTCCTCTACACCATGGTCCACGATGGGCCACTGCAGTGGTGACCCTGATGGCAACCATTCTACAATGACAGCAGGTTGACTCAACACAGAACCACTATCTGATCTAGTCTTAATGGGAGAGAATGGTTAACGACGGTTGTTAGTTTATCTTCCTTTTTCAACTTCTGTGTCAAAATGGAGATCGAAGAAATCACGGCAAACACTTTGTATTAACACATTGTATGCGGGATAAGTACTAGTACGTTTTCTGACGATTGATACTTGAGAGCGGGACACGTACTAGTATGGGTTAGTATAACAACATAGTTTGTTTGTGGGTACAAAAATAACGGTATATACAGGAAAACGAAGCCGAATGTTATTGTCTACTACATAGAAGCTGGAAAAATTGAGATAAATAAAAATTGTTTTTACATTATTAGTTTTATGATTGCTTTTCATTTTTTTATAACGTAAAAATGTTTATGTATATAACATAATTCGAAAAAATGAAAACTATATACTACTATTTCTATTTGATTTTTCATATTTACTATAAATTTATCCACTAAAAAAATATATTTTTTGTTTACAAAAAATCTTACGGTTGTTATTTATATATTTCTATTTATATATTTGTTTATATACTTCAATATAAAATACGAAAAGTTGGTTAAAAATGAAATAATTTTCGATCTATTAAGATTTAACTGAATATCTAAATTGAAGCGCAAAACGCCTGCTCCCGGTACAATTCCGCTGGGAAATGTACCCGCACACAATGTGTTAAGGTAGGGTTTTTAATTGCTATTGTACTTTAGTGACAAAATATCGACTAATCAGAAATGAAATTATAAAGTTTTAATTTAAAGATAATTTAAAGCAACATTAGCTATGACATACCTATTTTTAAAAGTCTGAATTATAAAGGCAATATATTTTACTTTTATAGCATTTATATACATATTTTAAATGACTATTTGTAAATAATACTTTGAACTATGCTGCAAACCCAGAGCATAATTAACACCTGCAAAAACATAAGTCCTTCTATAAGGAAATACAGAGGACTCCGCTTAATGTGATCGCGTTTAATGTTATCAATCGCTTATTGTTATCGAATCACTGGGTCCCCATTTTCTCTATTCACTTGTATGTTATAATTATCGCTTTATGGGATCGTGACATCTGTCAAGTTTATCAGTTTTCGAACCTCATTTTAACTGGCAAAGGAATATTCACGATGATTTCAGAAAGAACCCGTTCTTTTCTTTCCCTTCGTTCTTGTTTTAATTTCCGAGAATTCTCCCTCTTCCACCTAGGGAAATGGGGAAAAAACAAAGGAGTGGCGTCTTACACGTTTCTGGAATTTTTCAGAAATACGCACACCCTGCTGGTGGTCAATAGTTTTTAGATAAGCAGAAGGCAACACATTCTATTCGGAACCGAGAAGGAGCGTATTCAGAATTTATGCCTTGCTCGCTTACATGCAGCTTGTCGGTATGGAAGCCAGAAAGCGAAATGAATGAACAATAAAACTAAAAATCGAAATTTTAAATCGTTATGAAAGGTCCCCAAATATGAGTCAGCGCAATGCTGCAGCGCATTTAAACATTTCTCAGCCTCTGAATTGCATTGAAAGTGTTGAAACGTGGAGTACAACACCGCTCCGATGACTTTAAAGAACATTACGATTATGAACGATTCCTAGAATTGTAGACAGTCAACAATTGATCAATTATTTTTATTATGTAAACAATTCTTATGTCTTAAAGGATAAAACACAGTACATAAATATGAGGTGAGTATTTTCATTTTATTTCGAAATGTAGTACGTGTGAATTAAAGGAAGGGGGGTAAATTTATCTAATTTTGTATATCGTTTATTTTTATCAATCGTTTATTGTTATCAAAATAACGGTGACCCAAACTGATCACATTAAGCGGAGCCTATTGTACTTTCAAATGCCATTGAAAAACCGCTTAACTAGAAGAATTACTTTTACATTTTAAATCATATCTCTGTAAAGAGGCACCGTTTTGGCTGTATCCCAGTGTACGGTACGCTATTTTGGCGATTTTTTTGGCGCCATTTCTCGGGCGATACTTATTTTCTGATTGTCAACTTCCCCCTTTCTCTCCCGTTAAAAGATGGTAACCTCGTTCTCTCCTTTGGTTTGTGTGCGTTATCGGATCCTCTTTGGAGTAACTTGCGCAATAAGTGATGTGATGTGATGTCATGATGATCTAATTCTTGTTTGATCCAATTATATTAAAAGTTGTAGGAGGTAAGTTTGAATTTCAACACTTTTTGCCGCTAAATTTAACGGTTTTGCAGCTTGCTACATTTCAATCTGTTTTTCACCAGTGGAGTGGTTAAGTTCTGCATTCTCTTCAATCGTATTTATTTCAAAAATTTTATTTGTTCTAATTAAAGTTAAAATTAAGGCAGCAAAAGGAGAGATGAAGAATCACGAGAATTAAAAAGTAAGTGTTTATGCCTTTGTTGATTTTATGAAAGTTTTTTTTGTCTTTCTAAAATTTTTGAAATTTATTGTTGTTTTGTTGTATTTTCTTGGTTTTAGTGACTATTTTCGAAGCACGACTCCATAGAGTTCACCCTGAGTTTCTAGGTCTAGCACGAAGATACATCGACCGCTCGCCATCGGAACATCGTCGGCGTCACGTTTTCCGATTTTTCGATAGCGAACGGTCGGTGTCCCGCTGCGTGTTAGGCTTCGGTACTTGGCGTGTGCTTCGCGGAGTCGTGTTTCGCCAATAGTCGCCAAAAACAAGATGGCGGACGAGGAGCGTACCGTTCACTGTGAATTAACCGCAACCGTATTTTATAAATATAACTAAGTGTTTTGTAAGCATAATTACCTAAATGTAACCAACTAATGCTTATATTTTGCTTAATTTGCACCTAGTGCAAAAATTCCACACTGTTTAGTTTAATAAACAGTACAAAAATGCCTTTAAATACATTAAAAACTCAAATTTAAATTTTTATTCATCTTAACAAAATTTCAAACCTTTTTTTTGTTCAAAATATGTATTGAAATTGGGTATAAACTTAATAACAAAACAAAGCACAAATTGTAAACATCACTTGGCCACAATTTGGCGATCACTTGTACAAAATAGAGCCAAAAACATGGCGGCGGGGCCCATGGAATTGGGATTCTACCACAATTTTTCTAAAACTTGAAAATTTTAAAGTTTTAGTAATTTTTTGACTCTTTAAATAATCATAAATATTAGCAAAGTATAAATTATAGCCTATAAATATGATCATAATAAATGCTTTTTACAAATATCTCGAATTCTGTATTAATTTTATGTTGTATTTCAAGCAACGTTTATTCGAAGATCGCTAATCAAAACCATTTCAAAGAATACTAAACTTCGTTTTATCATCTAACCACCCTTCTGGTTATGATCCTAGAATGTTAAGGTACATAAATTTGAGTAAAATAGCTCTTCCATTTACATACTTCAAGACGTTGCCATTCTCTGATTAGAAATAGTGAAAAAACAATTCTTGTCATTACTACACAGCCGGTTTGAAGATTCGTATCATAAACAACTCATCTCTCTATCTCAAACATGTATACTTTTGTAATGAAATTTTGCTTATAGGGTTTTCTCGCGCAATTAGTCATCAATATTGTCCGAGATAATTCCGACCCTCTTACAGTCGTAAATTATTCCGAGAAAGCATAAAAATTCTACTAACTTTCCCTAAAAGAAGGACTATAGGCATTAATGATTTAAGAACTTGTACTGTATCAGTGCACAGGTAAATACTTTCGCCAAGTGAAGACATCATCAAATCTTTCACAAATTACATAACCTTCAACTTTTGGCTGGAAACGATCCAGCACTTCGAACAAAGTCTAGCTAGTTTTTTGTGTGAATGCACCTTTATTCAGTCCTTTTTGTCCTCCGAAAGGATGCCGATCCTCCTGCTGTTGTCAAATGTTGCCAGATAACAGAAAAAAAGCTACAAACTATTATTTTATCTGTTCATAAAAAAATAAACGCCAAGCACTAAATTGTTACTGCATAGGTCCTCAGAAAAATATTTTCGCCAAGTGAAAATATCGTCAAATCTGTCCTAAATTCATTAACATTCATCGATTGGTTCGGAATGATTCGTTACTCCAGCTAAAGCAAGATATTTAAAATTCATTTTAGTCGTCTTCGTCGTCCGAGATAATTCCGATCCTCCTCCCTATGCACCTCATGGACCTGGTGACTTCCTCCTGCACGAGGTTGAAGGACATGGCCAGCAGGGCCATCCCGAACAGCAGGTACAGGGAACAGAGTCCAAGGGTGAGTTGGTTGTCGTCCGATATGACGGCCGTACCAGGCACCAGGTCGCCGAATCCGATGGTGGTGAGCGTGACGAAGCAGAAGTACGAACTGTCCAGGAAGTTCCACTTCTCCCAGAAGGTGAAGAGCACCGCCCCGCCGCAGATGTAGCTCACCACCAGGGCGACGCACAGCCACATCGGCACGCTCACTTCCTCTTCGTCTTCAGGATCGGGAGTCAGGTCCCGAAGAGAATCCTCGTCGACATCCCTAGGATCGATGCCCGGGTCGTGGTAAGGATCGTCTTTCCACTGGAGCCTGCTGGAAAAAAGAAGGAACAAAAGATTGTAAGTTCAGGTAAACTACGACCTCGAATCATACCTCATATGACAGGGTTGGAAAAAAACCCGTTTATTTTTTAAAACGTTTCATTCATCTGGGTTTTTCATTACAAATTCGGATTTTATTGGGTATTTCAATGTAAAACTCAGATTTTATTGGGGTTTGCAATTGAAAACCCTTGTGTTATTGAGTTCTTCCCTCAAAACCCGGGTTTTATTGGATTATTTAGGTCTGAAATTAATGAATGTTTCAGTAAAAACGCCTTGTTTTATTGAATGTTACTATCAAATCCCCGGCTTTTATTGGATTTTTTTTATTAGATTCTAATTTTAAATCAAAACCCCGTATTTTATTCTGTTTTTAAATCAAAAGCTCGAATTTTATTGGGTATTTCAATGTAAAACCCGGATTTTATTGGGGTTTGCAATAAAAAACCCGCGTGTTATTGAGTTCCCCCCCTCCCAGAAAAAAAAACCCGGTTTTACTGGTTATTTAGTTTTGAAATTATTGAATGTTTCAGTAAAAACACCGTGTTTTATTCTGTTTTCAATCAAAATCCAGGGTTTTATTGGGTTTTTAATCAGGAGCTCGGTTTTGTTGCCTTTTTCAAGTAAAATTCAATGCTTTATTGGGTTTTTCATTCAAAAACCCGTGTTTTGTTGGGTCTTTTAATCAAAAACTAGTTTTATTCTATTTTCAATTACAATTCGGGGTTTTTTGTTTTTATCAATCAAATACCCTAGTTTTATTTGGTCTTGTAATCAAAATCCCGGGTTTTATTAGGTCTTTTTTGTGTTCCGGTTCTTATGATGAGTTTCAATTTTTACTAAATACGATAATGTAGTGCAAAAATATTTATAAAAATTTAAATTTTACAATTTTTTTAAATGGAATTTTTAAATTTAAAAATACTATAAAATAAATTTTTACTTTATTTGAAAAATTTTTTTATTAATTTAGTACAACCAACGGTTGCGGAGTAAAAGGTCGGTTGAAGGCTTTACCTTGTATATAAACCTTGTATGTAATTTTTATATGTACCACTAATAACAAATAGGCTATCCCGAAAGTTTGAGTATCTAATGTATAATATAAAGTTTACATTGTCAAATTATTTGAAAAGTTTTGTAATTAAAATTTTAAACTTACGATTAGAATTAACTTTAATGGACTATAAATAATTTTTTAATGAAAGGGTATGTATAATTTACACTAGAAATGCCATATATTTTACAGGAAAAATTTTACAAATAAATTCAACTTTTGAAATAAAAAAGACAGTTTTTCTTCACTATTAAAATGAATCATAAAGTAGCACGTGTTTATTGGTGTATGATGAATCCCTTATATAATAATAGCCTAAGTTATCTGTCCGTCTGTCCTCGATTTTATGAAGCGGTTGGACCTGGAATGGATACAGGCATCTATAGTTAGAAAAATTCAAAGCGAGTCATGTTTATCTTCTCCTAAATTATCGATCCGATTCTAAAATAAATAGGTATTAATATGCTTCATATCATATAAAAAAAATACTGTCCTCTTCAAAACGTTCGAATTCCACCCCTTCCTCCCTTTTCGAGCGTTTAATGCCATTATTTCAAGTCCTATTTTCCCCAGTTAAGAGAAGGCGATTAAATTTATCCATTTATCACATTATAAGTAGATGAAAATAACATTTTTTTAGCATTATGACGTCATTCCTTTAACCATCTCATTTTATCCTGTCTTATT
This sequence comes from Pardosa pseudoannulata, assembly GCA_032207245.1. NCBI lineage: Eukaryota > Metazoa > Arthropoda > Arachnida > Araneae > Lycosidae > Pardosa > Pardosa pseudoannulata. The sequence continues at coordinate 5,607,042 of CM063507.1, read as the reverse complement.
TTAAATTATTTAATTATCGTCCGCATTATTTTCATACGTTTTATCACTGAACTTAGATATTACGTAAATAATTTTCTTTTATATTTGGATTAAATAATAGATTAGGTACATATGTGATAATTTTAAATTTGATTATCGATTATTTTTTGTTGCAATAAAAATCCATGCCACAGTGGGACTCGAACCCACGAACTCCGGTACCGAAGGCCAGCACCCTAACAAATCGGCCATCGTTCGGCTAGGTTAGGGTGCTGGCCTTCGGGACCGGAGTTCGTGGGTTCGAATCCCACTGGGGCATGGATGTTCGGAGCCGTCCGCAATCGGCTTTAAGCAGTAGGTCCCGATCTCATTATCCCTCGTCTTGCAAAACAGTAGATCGTAGCACTCCAAACCAAACCCTCATTAGGTATTCTCTAAGGCAAACCCTCCCAAGGAATGTAAAGAAAACTTATATATTTTACATTTACAAGGTTCATAGATAACATTTATAAACTAAGTACACTAAATTCCAATTAATTTATTTTGGGGACCTTTAAAGGGTTAAGCAGAGCCTATATTCTACTGAATATAGCAGCCTTGCTCTGAGAATTTTATTTTAGCTTATGTTTAAAATATAATAGTTCATTGTGTATAGCATGTGATATACAAGCGTATAAAGCACTAGATGTGTTTATAATATGTTTTATACAGGAGAGACAAAGGGTAGATGAAAAAGGGATATTTTGCATTCAAATCGGAACAAATAAAAATAAAATTATTAAAATAAAGCATCATAAGTGATAGTATGTAAAATATATGTTATAAGATGAATATAACAAGAGCAACTTACTTGGTTTTCACTTGTAACAGTAACAGTTGCATAGGTAATTTTTTTGTATTCTGCTTTAACTGAAGCGTGAATGACAAGGATTTGACTGCTTACTAGTAAAAATTAAAACTTTTTCACCAAAGTCGACTTGAATAACTGTGCTCCAAGTATACTCTGCTTTAATACAGTGGATTGTTCATGAGATTCATTTTCCTCATTTATTTTTAACATATACTTTTGAATATTTTCAAAAGAAAAATCATACATTGGTAAAGGGTGATCAAAAGTGGAAAAAGCCACTTCAATTTATATGCAACTAGCAAGTTTGCCCGTGCTTCGCTACGGTAAACTTAATATATTACTTTTAAACAAAGATTTTTTTTTCGTGAATCACTCTTTAAATTCGTCACAGTTCATTTCAAGTCATTGGAATATTTATATATTTCTATTACAAGTGTATTATAATAATATTCAGTTTTTATGTTCGAATTTGTGTCTTATAATAAAAGTTTAAACAACTTTAATATGGTAAAATATAAGCCTAACCCTAAATTACATTACTGCATTACTACTGTACGCTGATTAGTAACGTTAATAGATCTTGCCATAATATCTGGTAGGAAGCAGAGGTTTTGATAGCAACAGTGCTAATTTTGTTGGTGGTAATGAATGTTTTCCAAAATTAAGGAAATTTATGACAAACCACATAGTTTTGTATGAAACAGTAACACACATTCATATCGACAACCATATGAATATGAAGATAACTATATAAAATGATAGGCTTTTATTTGCGCATCAGAGTCACTGAAATTTGTACTTTTTGTTGTTAGAATATTGTTGATAAACATTTCATTGTAACTTAAAAATTAACCAAGAATTAAATATAAAATGAGTTCTCATATAAAAATGCTATAATTTGCGTCACATAGAAATGAAAGTGAATCACTTGATACCTCAATTTCCAGGTCAAATCGAATTGATACTACGCAGACGATGTTTAAATAATATAAAATAAGAAATGGTTAAATGAGATATTTAAAGTATGACGTCATAAGGATAGAAAAATATCATTTCCTCCTATTTACTATGTGATAAATTTAAAAAATTTAATCTCCTGCTTTTAACCATGGAAAACTGCGTTTAAAACAATTACTTGGGATGATGTCACATTGCTAGAAATATTGTTTCTTTGGCTTAGTTATGATGCGATAAATTAAAAAAATTAATCGTTTGCATTTAACCGGGGAAAATAATGCTTGGAATAATGACATGAAATGCTCGAAAAAGGGGGAAGGAATGGATTTCGAACGTTAAAAATTTACAAAAACCTTCCCAGGGATATACCTAAACATTTCCCAAATTTTCACAGCGATTGGATGCATGGTTTTTGAGTCTATTGAGTACATACAGACACAAATTCATTTATATATAGATAGATATAATATATTAAGGTAAGAAATTAGACCAAACGATTACCATGCACATTTTTGTCTGGGAAAGCTAGCAGGTGGAAAAAGCAAAACGAATGTATCATGTGGTCATGGCGTGGTTGTGCATAATACTCATTTATGTAAATCATAACAGAAAAAAAAACTTCTCAGCCGAAAGATTGAATACTAATTAAGTGCAGTGAATTGCATACCATGCAGTATCTTGACATACTTGCAGTTTTTATTTTTATCACAGCAGCAATTAATTTTGGTGTTTAAATATTTTACAGAATGAGAAAACTTACATATCATGCTTAAAATCAGTTTATTTTTCATGCCTATGAACAATAATTTTGATCTAGAGGACTTGGCCGAAGGAAGCACTTGAGATCATACCCTCTCAAGAGACGGAATAAAATTAAAATATTCTTACGAACAGTATTTTTCTGAGGTATATTATCAATAGCAAAAAATTTTTTCAGTCTAAAAAAATAATGAAATAAAATAAGATTAAAAAAACTTACAAAATCCGTGGCAGTTTTTAAACTTAAAATATACAATAAATTTTTACAAATTATCTAGTGCTGCCATCTATTGTTGAATTAGGAAACTTTAACCATATGTGATTTCCACCAATACTTCACTTGAAATTTCGGTCTGAGTCAGTGAAAACTAAAATTGTAACTTTATATATTAATTGTAACTACATTTAGATGGGAGGAGACAAGTGGGGAAAATCTCCTTGATTAATAAAATTTAAATATTATAAATTTTAAATAAAATTTAAAATTTAAATTTAAAAAGTACTTCACTTTCAATGTGATTAAGTATTTACCTGAGTTTATTTTATCTATTAAGTAATTAAAAATTTATTTTGAAATTAAAGTTATAACTTTAAAAGGGGGAAAAGGTATGTATTTTTTTATTCTTATTTTAAAGTAATATTTCATCTTCTTTTCTGTTCGAACTCTGTCACAGAATCGAATGGTTTGGTGTTTTTTTTTATGATCGGAGGCAGTTGGGGTGGAGGAATTTAGCATAAATAGTATTTTTTAATTCATTTTGACCATTGAAAAAATAAAAAATATTCTTACGTTGGAAATAAACTTTATATATTAATTATAACAACTTTTATGGGGGAGGTCAAGGCGGAGGCAGATCCTTACTTGGTTAGCTGTAAATCCCTAATGAATTTTAAAAATTAAAAAGTACTAATCATTTAATGTTCTTTGAAAATTTGAACAAATTTGGTGCAATATTTTTTGTTGTTGTTGTTATTGTGTATTTATTACTGGTTTTGTATTTTATAAAATGAAATTTTTAATTGTTTTATTTCTTAAAATCAGAAATTATTTTAACAGTCTAAAAACGAAAAATGAATGTCAATTTTTTAATATTTCAAAATTAATTCCTTATAATTATATTAAATATTCGCAAACAACTTATGAATAAAAAAAAAATTATGAGAATTAAGTACAACTTAACGCGATTTTTCCCTTTTTGGTAGCTCTAATTGCATCCTTATTATATTTTTCATTTCACTATAGTTTATAATAAATATAGCTATGTTATTCTCACCGAAAATCCGCTACCTCTCATTCCATTTGGAAATGAATAAATTCATTACCTATTTACTATTATAAGTAGTACTAGCATATAGCCCGTCATGTGACGGGATCAGTAAAATTTTTAATTTTCCAAAATTGTAAAGTACGCTATGAGGCAGGTAAAAAAATGGTTTGTTTTTTGGCTGAGAATTATCTTGCAACAAAAAATAATCGATGATTCAATTTAAAACTATCACATATGTACCTAATCTATTATTGAAGCCAAATATAAAAGAAAATTATTGACGTCATATCTAAGTTCAAAGATAAAATGCATGAAAATAAGGTATAATTTAAATAATTTAAAATAGGAAATGATTCAATAAGGCGATTCCAAGCAGTAGGGCAAATTCTCAAATTATGACAATTCTGGCTTTAGTTTCAAACGGAAGGGCAGTTTATTGTTTATCTATTGGATGTTATAAACATGAAAATGAATGGGATGGGCATTATAATAGTTCGTGACTTTGCGACAAATTGCCTTATGAGATGGTTAAAGGAGTGACGTCATAATGTTAGAAAAATGTTTTTTTTCCTATTTATTATGGGATAAATTGATAAATTTAATCACCTGTTCTTAACCGGGGAAAATAGGAGTTGAAATAATGGCATTAAAAGTTCAAAAAGAGGGGAAGGGGTGGATTTCAAACGTTTTAAAGAAGGCAGTATTTTTCGCTGTGATATGAAGCCTATTTATATTAATTTTTTTTAGAATCGAATCTATAGTTTAGGAGAAGATAAACATTACTCTCTTTGAATTTTGCTAACTATGGATTCCTCTATCCATTCCGGGTCCAACCGCTTCATAAAATCGAGGACAGACGTACAGATAACTTAGGCTATTATTATAAAGGGGATAAATTGGTAAACTACAAATTATCTAGTGTTGCCATCTTTTGTCAAATTAAAAAAGTTTTACGTATGATTAATCGTATGATAAATTTTTGCCGAACGATGGCCGATTGGTTAGGGTGCTGGCCTTCGGAACCGGAGTTCGTGTGTTCGAATCCCACAGTGACATGGATTTTCGTAGCCGTTCGGAATCGGCTTTAAGCTGTAGGTCCCGGTCTCATTAGCCCTCGTGCTGCAAAAAGTAGACCGTAGCACTCCAAACCACACACCATGATAAATTTTATTTATTTTAAATACCACCACCCCTTGACAATTGCGGATTTTGAAATTTTATTTCACCAATATATTTAACACAAGCCCCCCTCCCCCGCAAAAAAAAGGTTACAAATGTTAGTTAACTTTAAAAAAATGTCATAAAAGGGTAGATGTTCCAAGCACATTTATAAAGATACATTTTCAAAATAAAAAAGAAAGTGCTGTCTTGTATAATCACTAAATTTATTAATAATAATTAAAAACCTTTCAAATCTGATGAATCAGATTTGGAAATGAATAAAATTGTTACGTCTTCATTTAATAAGTTGTTTATGTAACGATAAAACACTCTGATAACCAAGAAAACTTAGTAAATGGCTAGCCAAACAGCAGTTAAGTTTAATGCAGTTCCTGGTTAAAAAATAGAGAAAAACATTTCTTTTTTCCTCTCCAAACAGGATTATACTTATAAAAATCACAGATTTATCTGTAAAATTATGAGTTTTTTTTTTCAAGTTTAGATGTATTTTTATACTTTGTACTTTAAGGATAATATAGCATACTTTTCATTCATCTTGTAAGCTTCGAAAATTGGTATTTAACCAATGGAAATTCGTCTGACAGGTGATGGATAAATCTCACCAATTATCTCAACCACTTATGCATTTAATTGGTAAGTATATGAAAACGAAGCGTAGCATTCGTTCGTCCTTTTACCTTAAAAAGTTAGATTTAACCTTTGATTGACCGGCTGATGAGTTGCTTTTGCAACAAGCTTTACCAGTCACTTCAAAAGCAACTCGTTAACAATATAACAAGCAGGCATACTATTTATTTGTCCTGTACGCTTAAAAAATTGAGTTTTAATCTTTGGAAAGTGGCATGATGATCGTGGATGCGACAAGCTTTATCAATTGTTGTTTTGATCGGTATGAATATAAAAGCAAGGCTACCTTTCATTTGTTCAGTACTCTTCAAATTTCAGGATTTAAACACTGAAGTCTATTGATGTGCCATAAATACCACAAGCTTTACCAATTACTGCTTTGACAGGCAAGAATATGAGAGAAAAATGTAATTTTTTTTCTTTTTGTAGGGTTCAAAAATTGGGATTTAACCTCTGGAAAGTGAAATGATGGATCGTGGATGCAACAAGCTTTATCAATCACTGGTTTGATTGATGCCATTTTCTTCCGTTATGTGTAGTATAAATTTGAGATTTAACCTCTGGCAAGTGGACTAGTTGTTCTTGGATTCTAAAAGCTTTACCAATTGCTAGGTTTGATGAGTAAGAATATGAGAGCAAACGTAATTTTTTTCTTTCTGTAGGGTTCAATAATTTTGATTTATGATCTGGAAAGTGGATTGATGGGTCGTAGATGCAACAAGCTTTATCAGTCGCTGGTTTGATCGATGTCATTTTCTTTCGTCTTCTATAGTACAAATTTGAGATTTAATCTCTGATACGTGGCCTAATTGTTCTTGGATTCTAAAAGCTTTACCAATTGCTGCTTTGAAAGGTAAGAATATGAGAGCAAACGTAATTTTTTTCTTTCTGTAGGGTTCAATAATTTTGATTTATGATCTGGAAAGTGAATTGATGGGTCGTAGATGCAACAAGCTTTATCAGTCGCTGGTTTGATCGATGTCATTTTCTTTCGTCTTCTATAGTACAAATTTGAGATTTAATCTCTGATACGTGGCCTAATTGTTCTTGGATTCTAAAAGCTTTACCAATTACTGCTTTGACAGACAAGAATATGAGAGCAAACGTAATTTTTTTCTTTCTGTAGGGTTCAATAATTTTGATTTATGATCTGGAAAGTGAATTGATGGGTCGTAGATGCAACAAGCTTTATCAGTCGCTGGTTTGATCGATGTCATTTTCTTTCGTCTTCTATAGTACAAATTTGAGATTTAATCTCTGATACGTGGCCTAATTGTTCTTGGATTCTAAAAGCTTTACCAATTGCTGCTTTGAAAGGTAAGAATATGAGAGCAAAATGTAATTTTTTTTCTTTCTGTAGGGTTCAAAAATTGAGAATTATCATTTGGAAAATGGACTGATGGGTTGTGGATGCAACAATCTTTATCAATCGCTGGTTTGATTGATGTCATTTTCTTTCGTCATGTATAGTACATATTTGAGATTTAGCCTCTGACAAGTGGACTAATTGTTCTTGAATTCTAAAAGCTTTACCAATTGCTAGGTTTGATGAGTAAGAATATGAGAGCAAACGTAATTTTTTTCTTTCTGTAGGGTTCAATAATTTTGATTTATGATCTGGAAAGTGGATTGATGGGTCGTAGATGCAACAAGCTTTATCAGTCGCTGGTTTGATCGATGTCATTTTCTTTCGTCTTCTATAGTACAAATTTGAGATTTAATCTCTGATACGTGGCCTAATTGTTCTTGGATTCTAAAAGCTTTACCAATTGCTGCTTTGAAAGGTAAGAATATGAGAGCAAAATGTAATTTTTTTTTCTTTCTGTAGGGTTCAAGAATTGAGAATTATCATTTAGAAAATGGACTGATTGGTTGTGGATGCAACAATCTTTATCAATCGCTGGTTTGATGTCATTTTCTTTCGTCATGTATAGTACATATTTGAGATTTAGCCTCTGACAAGTGGACTAATTGTTCTTGAATTCTAAAAGCTTTACCAATTGCTAGGTTTGATGAGTAAGAATACGAGGACAGAATGTCATTTTCTTTCGTCTTATACACTACAAAAATTGGGATTAAGCCGCTGGAATGCGGACTTGTGGGTCATGGATTCAACACTTTTACCAATTACTGCTTTCATCTATGTAATATGAGAGAAAAAATTTAATTTTCGTCTGGTACGATACAAAAATTGGGTTTTAACCTTTGGCAAATGGATTGATGGGTCGTGGATACGACAAGCTTTATCAATTGCTGGTTTAGGTTGATGGTTATAATCAGTAAGAATATGAGAGCAAAATGTAATTTTTGTCTGGTACGATACAAAAATTGGGTTTTAATCTTTGGCAAATGCACTGATGGGTCGTGGATACGACAAGTTTTATCAATTGCTGGTTTAGGTTGCTGGTTATAATCAGTAAGAATATGAGAGCAAAATGTAATTTTCGTCCGGTACGATACAAAAATTGGGTTTTAACCTTTGGCAAATGGATTGATGGGTCGTGGATACGACAAGCTTTATCAATTGCTGGTTATAATCTGTAAGAATATGAGAGCAAAATGTAATTTTTGTCTGGTACGATACAAAAATTGGGTTTTAATCTTTGGCAAATGGACTGATGGGTCGTGGATACGACAAGCTTTATCAATTGCTGGTTTAGGTTGCTGGTTATAATCTGTAAGCATATGAGAGCAAAATGTAATTTTCTCTTCCTGTACGGAGATACAAAAATTGTAATTAACTTTTGGAAAGTGGGTTGATAGGTCATAGATGCGACAAACTTTACCAATTACTTCTTTGATGGTTCAGAATATGAGAGTAGGGCTTACCTTTCGCTCGTCCTGTACGCTTGATGATTACCATACTGGTATCTGTCACACCTTCTCGGGGTGATGACTGTGAATATGGCGGGAGGAGGATAAGCGCCACCCTGCTCCTTGGTGCGTATTTGGAGCTGCGAGTCCGCAGGCGCTGCCTCCTCCTGTTGCATGGCGTACTTGTTGGCGATGACGGGGGCAAGGGGTATGTCCTGTGCATAGTAACCACTCATGTTGAGAGCTATGCCGGGCTTCGGCGACGGGATGCATTCATTCCTGTGACGCGGTGTCGAGGCCGGAGAGCTGATGGTTGGCGAGGAACAGGTCTGTGCCGTGTGGTAGGTGCTGCTCGAATTCAAGTGCGGGGACTCTGTGATGGGACTGGTGCAGATGGGAGGAGCCCGGATGGCATTCGAATGCTGGTGAACCACTGGTTGTCTGTACGGAACAGACACGGGTCGGTTCGAAGGGCATTTTCTCCTCTTCTTGGGACGCACGCACAAGTAACAGCACACCTTCCAGTAGATGAATTTGAAGGAGTGCGCCATGGCATCCCCTATGTTTGACAGACAGAGTAACAGCAGGGGTATTCCGACTATGGCATACAAGATGGTGACGACTTTGCCCCAAGCAGTCTTGGGAGCGATGTTGCCGTAACCTGTAAATCATATAAAGGTTTAGAATCTAGAAAATCGGCAGAATATCAAATTTCATTAAACCGAGTACTGTATCAAATATTGTAACACTAGTTCTGTTTATTCCTTTCAAACTCCTCATATGAAGATAAGGCAGTATTGTAATATCAAGAAAAAATTAGCTTACTGATTTTAACAGAAATACACATTTTCGATCGTATTTGTCTTTATAGTTATAGTATATATATATATATATATATATATATATATTTATATATATATATATATATATATATATTATATATATTATATATTATATATATATATATTATATATATATATATATATATATATTATATATATATATATATATATATATATTATATATATATATATATATATATATATATATATATATATATATATATATATATATATATATATATATATATATAAATATATATATATATATATATATATATATATATATATATATATATATATATATATATATATTATATATATATATATATATTTATATATATATATATATATATATATATATATATATATATATATATATATATTATATATATATATATATTATATATATATATATATATATATATATATATATATATATATATATATATATATATATATATATATATATATATATATATATATATATATATATATATATATATATATATATATATATATATATATATATATATATATATATATATATATATATATATATATATATATATATATATATATATATATATATATATATATATATATATATATATATATATATATATATATATATATATATATATATATATATATATATATATATATATATATATATATATTAAAGCACGTGTAATAAATTCACTCTAAAAGAAGTCGAAAATTTTATTGCGTGATGAGTAGAAAAAAAGACTATTATGGAGACGATTGGAGTCATGAAAGGTACTACGGTAGACTCCGCTTAATGTGATCGCGGTTAATGTTATCAATCGCTTATTGTTATCGAAATCACTTGGTCCCGATTTCCTCTATTCATTTGCATGTTAAAATTATCGCATTATGGGATCGTTACATCGGTTACTATTATCAGTTTTCGAACCTCATCTTAACTGTCAAAGGAATGTTCACAATGCATTCAGAAAGAACCCAATCTTTTCTTTCCTTTCGTTCCTGTTTTAATTTCCGAGAATTCTCCCTCTTCCACCTATGGATATGGGGAATGATCAAAGGAGTGAGAAATTACACGCTCCTGGAATTTTTCAGAAATACGTATACCCTGCTGGTGGTTAGTGGTTGTCAGATAAGCATAAGGCAACACATTCTCATAGGAACTGAGAAGGATCGTATTCAGAATTTATGCCTTTCTCGCTTACATGCAGCTTGTCGATATGGAAGCCAGAAAACGAAAGGATTTAACACTAAAACTAATTGAAATTTTAAATCGTTATGACAGGTTACCAAAAATAAGTCAGCGCAATGATGCAGCGCAGTTAAACATTTCTCAGTCTCTGATTTTGCTAAAAAAAAAAATGACCAGAAATCTCAAGAAATGATAGAAAATCCTCCGGATTTGACCTCTGAGGAGTTCGAGTCATATCCGGGTAAAAGTAGATCAAAACATTCCAGTAGCTTCCACATTAACAGAATGGGAAGTCTGTCAGATTGTTATAGGAAAACAGACGAATGATGGAACTGATGAGTCAGATGAAAAGTCTCTTGATATTGAGCCACCTCCTGCTGAAATGAGAAATGCATTGGAAGTGTCGAAACGTGGCGTACACCCCCACTCCGATGACTTTATAAAACATTACGATTACGAACGATTTATCAATGAGCTTCTTAGAAAGAATTGTATGTAGTCAACAATTGATCAATTTTATAAATTATGTATGTAATTCTTGTGTTTTAAAGGATAATATACAGTAC
>CM063507.1:5573503-5588503 GCA_032207245.1 Pardosa pseudoannulata | reverse complement strand
CGAACAGAGGGAGATCGATAATATGTCATTACGGATAAATTCAGTCACGACTAAGGTCACCCGAGGTAAAAATAAAAAATTCTCTTTCTTAGCAGTAAAGAATCTTTATAAAATTAGATGGATTACTCCTGTAATACCAAAATAACATAGATTTAGTGATCTCTCTTTTAGATAATGCACAGTAATAATATTTTATTAAAAGATGGATTTCCGTGAGGATTATGCTTCTTGAAGTTCTCTAATCCGTCTACTTTAATACCGATCCAAAAACATAGATTTTTTTTTTTCCACTCGAGTGATATTCGGTCTGTTGATAACTGAACCTGAAACTTTCAAACTTCTGAATAAAAAGTAATGTATTCACATTTTTTCTATTGCCACAGAAAAAAACGTGGACTTTATTTTTGTTTCAGTACGCGAAAGATATTAGAAAATGAAAAAAAATTTGGATTTAAACTAGAGGTAAAGCATGGAACATAAATTTTCCATCTTTTCAAATTGTTCCACTTAATGGATGAAATTATAGATAACCCTACAACTGATAATTAAGGTAACTCAAAACAAAATAACTCTTTCACAAATAAAGTTTATTCTTACAATAAAAGTGTATGTAATCATTTTTTATTATGGTAAGGGGTGTCATGAGTTTTGAGCTACAAATTGAAGAATTTTTGTTGCTTTTAGGCTTACCAAACATTTTTTATTATTATCTCAAGTTGCTTGAAATTTTCAACATTTGATCTATATACCACGTTAAACATTTTCTTAAGTTTACTTTGTTTATTTAGAAAAAATAATTTTTTTTCAGTAAAGTACTTATTTTTAAAATTTCACTGACACATTATCCGCTGAACAGATGCATAAAATACTATAAAATGAAATATTACTTATTTTTAACTGTTAATTGGAAGAATTAAAAAAATACAGAAACACTGATAAATATTCACAGAGATTATTACATAATTTATCATAAAATTTAGTTTTAAAAAAGGGAATATTAGAATGATTCTAAGGTGCGTATGCAATTTATGGAAGCACGGATTGAAACATAGTATTATATTGTATATTTTGCATGCTTATTATTACTATTTGTTTATTTTGTCGAATTTTGTTTGTTTGAATGTCTAAAGATTCTAAAAAACATGTACACTTTCTCCGAAAATTATTTCCTGCTAAACGCATTACTGACTTTACTAAATATCTTGAAATTCACCCTCTCTAAACAATCAATTTAATATCAGTCATATTCTTTTCTAAACATTCCACACACGAAACATCTGCTAAATTGAACACCTGCGTGATAAAAAATATAAATTTTACACCAGGAGAATGAATATTCAAATAAAGCTAACATAGTATGTGAAAATTACATTTTAAATTCTATAAATACCAAATTAATTTAAAAAATAGAATTAATTAGATACTCTCAAAACTCTATAAAATTTTCGTATATCATTACAGAATATTTTCTCGAAAATATTCTGTTTATAGTCTGCAATATTTCTTGTTTAGAGGCAAGTTACTTGACTCGCAACTTGACTACGTGTAAACAAACGCATTCAAGCTCCTTGTGAGTCAAGTGAACTAAGAAAAACTACGCATGCGCGGAGTTACTTGACTTGTTCGTCTACTTGACTCGTGTAAAGGTGGTGTTATTGTGTTTTAAATTGCGAATAAAGTGCAATGTTTTTATAGTTGCCACCGAAAAAATTGAAACAGTTTAAATATTATTTCAGCACAAGACGATTTTGGATTATAAATGATTCTGTAATATTTCTTACTTCTAAGAAATATGTTTTAGTTCTTTTTTTTAACAGTTTTATTATCTTGTGGAAATCGTAAAAAAAATCCCCTATATAATAATAGCCTAAGTTATCTGTCCGTCTGTCCACGAATTTTTGAAGCGGTTGGACCTGGAATGGAAATAAGCATTCTTAATGATTCTTAATGAGTTAGGGTTAGCAAAATTTAAAGCGAAAAAGTTTATCTTCTCCTTAACTATCAATCTGATTCTAAAATAAATTGGTATAAATATGCTTCATATCACAGCGAAAAATACTGTCGTATTTAAAAAGTTCGAAATCCACTCCTTCCTCCTTTTCGAGAGTTTAATGCGATTATTTCAAGTCCTATTTTTCCCGGTTAAGAGCAGGTGATTAAATTTATCAATTTATTATATAATAAATAGATGAAAATAACATTTTTTTCTATCATTATGACGTCATTCCTTTAACCATCTCATTTAATCCTTTCTTATTTTAAATTATTTAAATATCGTCTGCATTATTTTCATACGTTTTATCATTGAACTTAGATATTACGGAATTGATTTTCTTTTATATTTGGTTTAAATAATAGATTAGGTACGTATGTGATAATTTAAAATTTAATCATCGATTATTAATCGATTATTGGTTACATTGGTCTGCTTAAACCCCGGCTTGAGACCGCCAACGTGGAAAACCTTATCCCTTCTAATTGGGCACTGTCCCTTAGGGACTCATAAATTCTCCACAAAGGTACATTCTTTGTTAATGTCAAGTACGGAGACGGGATTCTAATCTGGGACTGGGATCAGAACCCCGACCGAGACCACCTTACAAGACAACAATATCCGTAAAATATAAATTTATGGTCCTCTATCTTCTTACAAAGATGTGATGAGGTCAGATTTAGATTCCGAGCATTTTACTTCTTGTATGAATGAATCAATTATGTAACTGATCTAAATCGCCTCATCACATGGTGGACAGTGGTTTCACAGCGAAACCTCTTGTTAAACATTTTTTTTCTCTAATTTATAGAAAAGTATCAATTTTTTTAAAAAATTTTTTGTGTTTTTAACATTTAAAACTTACAATAGATGATAGTACTGCATTCAATTTAATTTTTCTTTTAAAATATATGTATTTATATTTCCTGTACCTGGAAAGTTAGTAATTCAATTTTTTTATCAGTTATGACCCCAAACAAAAATATCCATTCAAACAACACTTATAATTTGTTGAACTGTTTTTTTATTTTACTTTTTTAAGAACACTTATTTATTGTTCTTCCAATATAATTAAAATTTTAAAAAGTATTGTGTTCACGCTGTAAAAGGGGATAAGTTTGTCAGTTAACCCCACTCAATCCCTTCTATGGTGCCCTCTAAGCCAAACCCCTCTAAGGATTGTAATTTTTTTTAAACATTTTGCATTTGTAAGGCGCATAGATAATATTTATAATCTAAATTTCATTAAATTCCAAAGAATTTATATAGATGGCCTTTAACCCTTTAACGGACAGTGGTTTCGTAGCAAAACCACCTATTAAACATCTTTTTTTTTTAACTTTACTTTTTGGATTACTTTACTTTATCTTTTTATAATTATTTACGGCTCCAATCTCATACATCTGTGATATATGGAAGCCAATGATGTAGAATCAAGAGCTTTTGCAATTAAAAAAAAAACTTTTTGGAGATATGGATGTGTTTTCGATTATATATATATATATATATATATATATTATATATATTTATATATATATATATATATATATATATATATATGTATATATATGTATATATATGTATGTATATATATATATGTATATATATATATATATATATATATATATATGTATATATATATAGCTATATATATTTATATAATCATATACATTTTACATATTTTATAATATATTTTATATATTTTATATTTATACATTATATATATTTTGATATTTTAAATATATACAGATGATAGTTCTACGTTTAACTTATTTTTTCTTTTCTATTGAAATATATGTATTTAAACTTTCTGTACTTGAGAAGTCACATTCAATTTATCTTACTTATGACCTCAAATAAAAGTATCTGTACAAACAACACTTTTAAGTTGTTAAGATGTTTATTTACTATGCCTGTTTAAGGATTATCATTTATTGTTCTTCAGTATAGTTAAACTTTTAAAAAGGCATAATGTTCAAGCTGTACAAGGGGAGGGGCTGTTGAACTAAACCACTTCTCAAACCCTAATTTGGTATCCTCTAAGGCAAACCCCTCTCAGGAATGTAAAAATTTTTTATATATTTTACATATACAAGGCTTATAGATAACATTTATAAACAAATTACATTAAATTCCCATGAATTTATATTGGTGACCTTTAAAGGGTTAAAGGTTTAAGAACGAAAGTTTTTTCCCCTACTTAATTATAAATTTAACATGCAGGTTTAAGAATGAAAGATGTTTTAATTCTTTTAAGTAGGGGTTGAACGATGGACAAATGATTAGGGCTCTGATCTTTGGTACAGCAGTTCGAGTGTTCGAATCCTACTATGGTTTTCTAAATATTTGGATGTTCGCAATCCTCTGGAATAGGCTTTAATCAGTAGGTCCCGGAATTATTAGCCCTCGTTTTGCAAAAAAATAGACCACAGCGATCTAAACGAAACCTTCAAATAATAAATTTAGAATGCAGTGGAAAAATAATAAAATATTTTCTAATTTAAAAATCACTAAATTGTTAGGATTACCTGGACTTCACCAGTGGTTAAGTGTTGGTTTGTTAGTTTGTATCCAATTTTCGACGTTTTGAAATGGTAAACAGTTTTTAATTGTACTAGTTATCATTTATAATGATCTTTTCTTTATTTATTTAACCCACTGAACGGACGTGTCGACGGGGGTTCGACAGCGAATTCCTGTTCGAAAACGGACCTGTCGACCCCTTCTCGTTCACACTCGTATAACTCGTATCGCACACTTTTGAGGAAAAAAAATATTGCAAAGCGATAATAAATGAAAGAAACTAATTTTGCGTAACGGAACTCCTTTACCTTGCAGGGAAAATAATTTAAAAGTAGCCTGACAACTTTTAAACCGGCAACTCTGGTATGGTACTCTAGTATGGTAAGTTCCGTCTAATTTACGAAAAGGGTGACTGTTTTGAAAGGGAAAAAGGTGGGGAAGGTGGCCGGTAGATGGGTTAATGTGTGTATTTTCGTTGTTTTTTTTTTTTTTTTTTGCATGTCTTTTTGCCAATTTTATGCAAATTTACTCATGTATCTGGTCAGCCCAGGAGTATAGTAATTGTAGTTTCTGTGGGCTGACTCCGACGGTTTTTTTAATCCCTTGCGTGGGTGTTACGATAGTCGTATTATTTTATTGCTCGTGGAGCAAATTTATAAAGAGTTATTGTTAGCTCGCCGAGCGGTTTGTGAAGTTTCTACTTCCGATTGTGAGTCACACCCTAGTCATTTGGATATGATTTCGCATGGGTCTCGTATAAGGAGCAGGTATGGAGGCGAAATAATCAGCCGTAGAAGATTAAACTTAACAATTATTCATTTACTAGCATATAGCCCATCATATGACGGGGTTAGTAAAATTTTTAATATTCCAGAACTGTTAAATGCCCAATGAGGCAGGTAAAAAATGGTTTGTTTTTTGGCTGAGAACTATCTGGTTCACTCTCAATAATTTATTTATCGTCATACTCCTCTACAGTCTCCCGATCCTGTAATGCAGTTTAGAATCACATTGAATTCATTTAGTCAAACCGTGTGGTTATGTATAATAAACAAACACACAAAAGAACAAACTTCTTAATTTCCAAATATATATAAATTAAAAGTTAGATATTTATTAGTTCGTGAAATAGATTCCTAGACTTATATGAAAAGAATTTATTGTTAATACCGGTGGTAAAAGTTTCATTGCAACAAAAAATAATCGATGATTAAATTTAAAATTATCACGTATGTACCTAATGTATTATTTAAGCCAAATATAAAAGAAAATCATTTACGTAATATCTAAGTTCAGTGATAAAAGATATTAAAATAGTGTAGACGATATTTAAATAGTTTAAAATATGAAATGATTAAATGAGATGTATAAAGGAATGACGTCACAATGCTAGAAAAAATTGTTATTTTTACCTATTTATTAAGGGATAAATGGATAAATTTAATCGCCTGCTCTTAACCGGGGAAAATAGGGTTTGAAATAATGGCATTAAACGCTCGAAAAGGAGGGAAGGGCTGGATATCGAACGTTTTAAAAACGACAGTATTTTTGACTGTGATATGAAGCATATTTATACAAATTTATTTTAGACTCGGATCGATAGTTTAGGAGAAGATAAACTTTATTCGCTTTATGTGGATGCCTCTATCCATTCCAGGTCCAACCGTTTCATAAATTGGAGGACAGACGTACAGATAACTTAGGTTATTATTATATAGGGGATTTAACAAAAAAAAAACTTCTAAAGCAAATATTAAAGTTCATAAGTAAAATCGTCCAGAGAGGAGATTACTCTAGACCACCTGCTCATCTCGAAGTTCAGCCAGGAGTCCCCTCCCGTTTCTTCTTTTCCGAACAGGAAACCTCGGTTTTAGGGGAGGTCGACCCCCCTCGTTGACCTTTATCCTTAGAGTAGCCGAAACGCCTTTTGGCGCCCCGCCGACGTGGTCACACAAAGCACAATTTCTTTTCTCTGTCGGAGCGTTGACAAAAACGGCACACTTGACACCTCTAATCATCCGTGCGTCAAAAAGACCATTACCGGTGCAATACTGCCGATTTCAATTGTTCAAAAGAATAAAAGTTCGTTCGACTACCGACAGAGACTGACGCGACTCTTACAGTTATTGTTTTTTTATTTTAATTCGTGTTAAATAAACGGTGTGTGTTTTTTTAAGTTTGCTTTCTTCACTCACCATACTTGCCACTTTGCCACCCTCATATGAGACTGACATAATTCCTTTTTCAATTTCGCACTGTTTAAGAACAAAAGTTTTTCTCCAACTATCTAATTGTAAATTCAAAATACAGTGAAAATAATAAAAAAAATTCTAAGTTAAAAATGACCATTTTTAATTACAAACATGTTCCCCCTCTTTTTTTTACAAATTTATATTGCAGCTAGAATAGTAAAAAAGTTCTAATTTAAAATGACTTCTTAATTGCAAACAATTTGCACTGTTAAAGAAGAGGTATTCTTTAATCCCTTTCTGATTGCAAGTTCAAAGTGCGGTTAGAATAGCAACGCGTATATCTCTTCGCTTCATTTCCCACTGCGCGAAATTCCCACAGCTTTTTGTATTTGTCTGCAAATAACGCAGCTTTAGCCGTCACTCGCGATGCATGGAAAGGAGGAAAATAAAATAAAAAAAAAGATGAATCTCGGAGTTTGGTCCGAAGAGAGTTCGTCGATCCCCGGGATAACCTTTCAGGTTTGAAATACGTTAATCCTCTCTTCCTTCCGCCAACACGGTCACCATGGTTCCGCCTGTGATCGGCCGGTCGTTGGCGATAGCTCTCTACTGAAGTGATATTGAAATTTTAAAGTCTCACTGCACTGTAGGAACTATACAACTTTCTGGTGGAACCTTATATCTTTCTCTTTTCTCACTAGTTATATGTGAGACAAAATGCAACACTAGCGATAGTTCTTAGTTCAATCGTCTTCAAAATTTAAAGTCTCACTGCACTCTAGGAACTATACAACTTTCTGCCGGAACCTTATATCTTTCTCTTAAAGTGGAGACAAGATGTGACACTAGCGATAGCTCTTAGTTCAATGGTCTTCAAACTTTAAAGTCTCACTGCACTGTAGGAACTATACAACTTTCTGGTGGAACCTTATATCTTTCTTTTAAAGTATATGTTGACAAGATGTGACACTGACTATAGCTCTTAGTTCAATGGTCTTCAAACTTTAAAGTCTCACTGCACTGTAGGAACTATACAACTTTCTGCCGGAACCTTATATCTTTCTCTTAAAGTGGAGACAAGATGTGACACTAGCGATAGCTCTTAGTTCAATGGTCTTCAAACTTTAAAGTCTCACTGCACTGTAGGAACTATACAACTTTCTGCGGGAACCTTATATCTTTCTCTTAAAGTGGAGACAAGATGTGACACTAGCGATAGTTCTTAGTTCAATGGTCTTCAAACTTTAAAGTCTCACTGCACTGTAGGAACTATACAACTTTCTGCCGGAACCTTATATCTTTCTCTTAAAGTGGAGACAAGATGTGACACTAGCGATAGCTCTTAGTTCAATGGTCATCAAAATTTAAAGTCTCACTGCACTGTAGGAACTATACAACTTTCTGGTGGAACCTTATATCTTTCTTTTAAAGTATATGTTGACAAGATGTGACACTGACTATAGCTCTTAGTTCAATGGTCTTCAAACTTTAAAGTCTCACTGCACTGTAGGAACTATACAACTTTCTGGTGGAACCTTATATCTTTCTTTTAAAGTATATGTTGACAAGATGTGACACTGACGATAGCTCTTAGTGCAATGGTCTTCAAACTTTAAAGTCTTACGGTACTCTAGGAGCTATACAACTTTCTGCCGGAACCTTATATCTTTCTCTTAAAGTGGAGACAAGATGTGACACTGACGATAGCTCTTAGTTCAATGGTCTTCAAACTTTAAAGTCTCACTGCACTCTAGGAACTATACAACTTTCTGCCGGAACCTTATATCTTTCTCTTAAAGTGGAGACAAGATGTGACACTAGCGATAGCTCTTAGTTCAATGGTCATCAAAATTTAAAGTCTCACTGCACTCTAGGAACTATACAACTTTCTGCGGGAACCTTATATCTTTCTCTTAAAGTGGAGACAAGATGTGACACTAGCGATAGCTCTTAGTTCAATGGTCATCAAAATTTAAAGTCTCACTGCACTCTAGGAACTATACAACTTTCTGCGGGAACCTTATATCTTTCTTTTAAAGTGTATGTTGACAAGATGTGACACTGACTATAGTTCTTAGTGCAATGGTCTTCAAACTTTAAAGTCTCATACTCTAGGAAACTATACAACTTTCTTGCGGAACCTTATATCTTTCTCTAAATGGAGACAAGATGACACTACGATAGTCTTAGTTCAATCGTCTTCAAAATTTTAGTCTATGTAATATAATTACAACTTTCCGCGGAACCTTATATCTTTCTCAAAGTGGAGCAAGATGTGACATAATAGTTTTAGTTAATCGTCTTAAATTTAAAAGTCTAAACTCATAAATAAATTTCTAATATATTTTTATTAAAGTGGAGACAAGATGTGACACTAGCGATAGCTCTTAGTTCAATCGTCTCATTTAAACTCACTGCATTAGGAACTATACACTTATTCTTGAACCTTATATTTTCTTTAAAGTTGACAAGATGTGATAATAGCTTTTGTTCAATTATCAAAATTTAAATTGTATGTAGATATACAATTTCTGCAATTATATCTTTCTTTTAAAGTGTATGTCAAGATATACATAGATATCTTAGAAATGTTTTAAATTAAATCTTATATTAGATAGACAATTTCTAAATACATATTTTCTTATAACTGCATGGAGAAACATGTCACTTAATAAATAATAGTGATCCTGATATGTATTATATTCAACTTGAAACTATATATATACACGACTTTTTAGCGAAACCTCATATTTATTCAAAACTGCATGGAGGCAAGAGGTGACTTACATACACTAGCAAGATGTAACATTAGTGATATCTCTCTACTGCAGTGATTTTCAGACTTTAAAGTCTCATAGACCTCTTGGAAATTATACGCTTTTCTTGCGGAACCTTATACCTTCCCTCAAAACTGCATAGAGGCAAGAAGTGACTTACATACACTGGCAAGATGTAACATTAGTGATAGCTCTGTAGCGTAGTGATCTTCAAACTTTGGTCCTCTTGGAATTAAATGCCTTTCCGGCGAAACCTTATATCTTTCTTCAAAAGTGTATGGAGTCAAGATGTGACTTATAGAGGTGCTGTTAGTAGTAATGAAAATCATTAAAACTGATGAAACTAAATTTAAAATTGGCTTTCTTGGCTTGTCATTTTATTCATTTAAATAATAGCGCAACTCGTGCTACTGGTGTCACCATCTCTCGCGTCATTGCGTTTAGCGACTGGAGTGTGCTTGCATTTTTTTTTCTAACGCAAACAATCGAATTAGCTCTATACATCTTATCTGCTCATATATATTACATATATTCTGCATTGTTCCGATATTCGTTTTATTTGTAACGACATTCATGCGAGAAAATTGTTTGAAAAATTTTTCGTATAAATATGTCGTTCTAAATGGATTCAAATAAATAATAGATTGTTTATAAATATAAATTAGTAGATGTAGCATATATATATATATATATATATATATATATATATATATATATATATATATATATAGAAAAGGAAGAGAGAGAGAAGATTAAATAGATATTGATGATTAATAAAAATAGAACAGATTCACATAAGAGAGATTTAATTAATATTATTCTTATATATATATATATATATATAAAATTTTTTTATATATATTTATAATATATATAATATATATATATATATATATAAATAGAAAATAATAGATATAAATAAAAGATGTAATATTTTGATATAAATTAGATAGAAATATATATAATTAATATTTATATATTAATAGATTATTTATTTATTATCTGTCGAATGCTTTAAAGACAGTTTTAATAACTTCCCTTCAAAAATAAGCCTTGAAAGATTTTCGAAAACTTCAAAAGCTGCACTAGTCATGAACAGAATATTCAAACGCAGGCAGAACACAATAGTAGCTATCGAAACAAAACCTTCTTTCAAAGATTCCAAGATAACTACATTCAGCTTATAGTTTTAATATGTAATTACAGTCTATGCTGTACTTGTTTATATTTTTTAAAACCACGCGCTGCATCCCTAGGAACATTTCACTGCTTCTCAAGTTTCCTTGGAATTGAGATAGAAGACCGCTGCTCTGGTAGAAGTGGCCGAACGATAGCCGAATGGTAAAGAGCTGCTCTTCGGTTTCGGAGTTGGTGGGTTTGAATAATGCTGCCGCCATGGATATTCGTAGCCGTTCGAAATCGGCTTTAATCAGTAGGTTCCGGTCTCATTAGCCCTCATGTAGCAAAACAGTAGATTGTAGCGCTTCAAACCAAACTAGTGGAAGGGAAGGGGTCAGGTGAATCACGATTTTTTATAAATTAAACTACAAGCATTTCTAATTATTCTGATATACCGTACTTACTTACTAACGCGACCCCACCTTCTTTTTACTAAAAAAATTCCGAAATGTTATATCTCGTGTATAAAGCGCGAAGCCTACTGGCGTTGGAGTAACGCTTTGCGCTTCCCAGACAGATGTCTGAGGTTCGATCCCCAAGCTGGACAAGGTTGACCCAGACTTTCATTCTTTCAGTGGGTTGATAAACTGAGGACCAAGCATACCTGAACTAAACACTGGGGAAAATTTGACCAGCTAACCGGAACACAAGCTCCACCTCCCAGGGCCCTTGGTCTTAGAAACGGAGGGTGGCACCATAGGCCCTGACTCTCTAGGGGCTGTTGCGCCGAGAAGTTTAGTTTAGTATAACGCACACCTAAAATCTGACATGCAGGGCGTTTTCATTCCAAAGTCCATAAGAGGAAAATACTTTTTCATTCTTTCCAATTTCGGTTTTAAATGAAAGGTATTTCTTCCCGGATAGACACTTTTTTTATGAAAATATGTGGCATTCAATATTGGAAATTCACAATGAGGGTTATGCACAAACATACCGCAACCATGGGATGCATGTTTTGCTTGTAAGTGTAATGGGAAAGCGAGCAGATGGAAACCTGTTCGCTTTCCCATGGAAAACTGTGACGGTAAACGTTTGGTCTAATTTCTTCTTCTAATTTCTTATCTTATATTTTACATTGCACATAAATTGAAATGGCTTCTTCCATTTTTGGTCGACCTTTATCAATTTAGGATTTTTCTTTCGAAAATATTCAAAAGTATATATTGAAAATAAATGTCGGAAATGAATCACATGGACATCCACTGCATTAAATCAGAGTATACTTGGCGCAAAGTTATTCAAGTCGAATTTCGTGAGAGATTTTAAATTTTTACAGGTAAATAGTCAAAGCCTTGTTATTCAAACTTCAGTTAAAAAAGAATTAAAAAAAAAAAAAAAAAAAAAAAAAACCTATGTAACTACAGTGAACTTTGCTGAATGTGAACAGTTTGGGCTAACCGATTGATTACAATAAACGATAGTAGAACGATGGCCGATTGGTTAGGGTGCTGGCCTTCGGTACCATAGTTCGTGGGTTCGTATCCCACAGTGGCACGGATGTTCGTAGCCCTTCGGAATCGGCTTTAAGCTGGAAGTCCCGGTCTCATTAGGCCTCGTGTTTCAAAAGAGCAGACCGTAGCACTCCAAACCCAACCAATACAATAAACGATATGCAAAGTTAGATAAATTTACACCTCCCCCCATTAATTCACGCGTTCTAAATTTCAAAACAAAATTAGAAAACACATATTTTTATTTACTGTATATTATCCTTTAAACATAAGAATTGTATGCATAATTTAAAAAAATTGATCAATTGTTGAATGTCTACAATTTTTCTAAGAAGCTGCCCTAAAATAAATGCCAATAAACTGCCCTTCCATTTGAAGCTAAACCCAGAATTTTCATAAGTTGAGATGTGTCCTGCTGCGTGAAATCGCCTTATTGTGATAGCCTGTCTTTACGCTTGTTTATTTCTCGCTTGAAGAGTTTATATCGATATTTTTTCCTCGAACACAACACTATTTTTATGTGTTTTGTGGAAGATTGTTTTTGAAATGGAAACCCCACATTGTGTGTACAAACCTGCATTAGGTTGTGGGATTTGTTTATTTCGAGCCTTTTCAGTTTGTATTTACAATACTGTAAACATGCATCGTCAGCTTAAACTGCAAACAATAGCTAAAGTCGTGAAACGTTGGCAGTTTCGTATAAAAAAAATATTGTTAGTGATGAGTTTGATGGATTACCAACTTGTACCTCAGAAGATGTTTGCAAACTTTCCATGAATGGATGAAAATATTCTGCAGTAGAACTGACTTGTTTAAGAATTTTTTTTTACTGAATATTTATTCCGAGTTCATCCTGTAAATAGTTCCGAAACTATTGACTATGGTTCCGGGAATGGAAATTGTAATTTACTATTTTCAGGAGATGTAGTTCAGTTAACTGATGTTGCAGAAAATAAGGGTTGCGTACATCAATGGTTTTAATATTTGTTTTAAAAATGTTATCGTTTGTCATTAGCTTTATTTTAATTTTCCTTTTGTGGTGTGGCAACTTTTGTAAAGAAAGAATGATAAGTTTTTCTGATAAGATTGAAGTATTGTAAGATAACGGAAAGCATATATAGGAAATTAATAAAATAAATCTTATGGTGCTTCTTGTTGTATTTCCATGAAACCGTCTATATCATGCAGTATTTGAATAAGAAAGTATGCTCAAGTATCAATCGTCAGAAAACGTACTAGTACTTGTCCCGCGCTCAAGTATCAGTCGTCAGAAAACGTACTAGTACGTGTCCCGCATACTAAAAGAAAGGTTCTAGATATATGGATATCCCCGGATGGGGAATAAAACAGGGACACCATAAAAAATTTAAATGAAGTCTTATTTAAAAAGATTAAAATTTACTCGCTTATTTAATTTTTTATTTTATTTATTTATTTATTTCAGTAGACTGCGTGCAAAACATCCCCAATGCTGAAAGTGTTTTCACAGAATACCCACAAAACAAAAACGGAACAAAAATTCCTAATAGAGTTAACACATTGTATGCGGGACACATACTAATACGTTTTCTGACGATTGATACTTGAGTGCGGGTCACTTCCTAGTACGGGTTAGTGTAACAACATGGTTTGTTTGTGGGTACAAAAATAACGGTATAGACAGGAAAACGAAGCTGAATGTTCTTGTCTACTACATAGATTCTGGAAAATTTTAGACAAATAAAAACTCGTTTTGACATCAGTCGATGCGGAACCACAGAACGGGAAAAAATTAAAACTATATACTACCATTTCTATTTTTCATATTTACGATACTGTTGTAAATTTATCCAGTAAAAAATATATTTTTTGTTTACAAAAATCTTATGGTTGTTATTTATACATTTCTATTTATATATTTGTTTATATATTTCAATATAAAATACGAAAAGTTGGTTAAAAAATGAAATAATTTTCGATCTATTGAGATTTAACTGAATAACTAAATTGACGCTCAAAACGCCCGCTCCCGGTACAATTGCGATGCGAAATGTAGGGGAGAGTGGGGCACCTTGGGACATAGCTCACCTTGGGACACCTTTATTTTCAGGCTTTAATTTGCAACCAGGAATTAGTTCTCATGTGTATTGATAGATGGCCTTCCTCTTCACTTCTTAAAGAATTTTGATGAAAATATTGCTTATAGGTAAGGAACAATTTCATTTTCTTTGTTTTGAATAACCCAAAATTACATCAATGTGCATTTTAAAAAGTAATTTTTCTGAAAAAAAATTTAAAATATTTAAAAAAAAGTGTATTGTTATGAAAGAAAATTCATTTATTATTATTTCTATGCTAATAAATAAATTGTTTTGTTAAGCCTAACTGTATAGTAGTTACCAAAAGACACTATGTAAAATGGGGCAGGTTGGGACACACATAGATGGGGCACCTTGGGATATTTTAAAAAGTGTAAACAAATATCAATTCAAGCAAAATAATTAATATTTTGGTGCCTAATTTTTAATTGATTTAACATGTCAAAATATTAATTTATTAATCTTTTTTTTTCTTTTTTAGAAAAAATGGTGAGAACAAGAAAAACAAACAGAAAGTATTCTGCTGTAAATGCTAATATGCTTAAATCAGCTGCAAATATAAGATTTGTTAAAAAATGTATTAACTTGAACAATTTTCAGCTATTTCTCTTTTATAACAGTTAATAAAAATAATTTGAGCAGTATTTTATATTTGTTGTTTAGTGTCCCAACCTACCCCATACAGTGGGGCAGGTTGGGACATTGGAAAGGTATTTTATTTCTTTTATTACTCTTTAACTAAATGAGATATTAAGTAGGTTTAATGTTTATAAGAAGCAGATATGATGACAATATATGCATGCATAC
>CM063507.1:5561003-5568503 GCA_032207245.1 Pardosa pseudoannulata | reverse complement strand
ATTTAAACATCCTCTGCGTAGTATCCATTCGATTTGACCTGAAAATTGAAATATAAAGTGATTAACTTTCATTTCTATGTGACGCAAATTACAGCATTTTTATATAAGAACTAATTTTACATTTAATTCTTGGTTAATTTTTACGTTACAATGAAATGTTTTTCAACAATATTCTAAGAACAAAAAGTAAAAATTTTAGTGATTCTCATGGGCAAATATAAAAACCTATCCTTTTATATAGTTTTCTTTATATTCATATCGTTGTCAATATAAGGGTGTGTTTCTATTTCATACAAAACCATGTGGTTTGTCCTTAATTTTGGACAACATTAATTGATACCAACAAAATTAGCACTGTTCCTGTCAAAACCTCTGCTTCACCGTAGAGAAGCACGGGCACACTTTTCTAGTTAATAATAAAGAAAATCCTCAAATGCATATTGTTTTCAGTGTATTTCTGTAGTAATTCAAAATTCCTTTCCTTGATATCCTTAAAATATCATGAAAATGCTTTAGTTTATTAGTACTTTTTATGGTCGAAAGCTAGAAAACTTTTTTGACAAATAAATAATCTTTCTCATACTGGAAAGATTGTTAAAGTCAGCTGCCCTTTCCTAATAGCTAACAGTCATGCAGATTTTAATTAAACAAAGCATGGAGAGTGGGAAGGTTTGTAGATATTTCAGTTACTTACGGAAGTTTAATAGAAAAGTCTAAAACTTTATTCTTTCCCAGGCAACATCAGGTGTAATCAACTAGTACACACACACACACACACACACACACACACACATATATATATTAAAAGTTGTCGTTGCCACGTGTAGTTAGAGAGAGCGTTTTGACACCGTCCGGTTCAGATGTCTCTGGATTTTGTGCTATTTTGAGAAGATGAAATAAAGATTACGTTCGGCCACGACGACTGATGTGTTTTTTTGGAACAGACGTTTAAGGGACTCTTAGCAGCCCATCCCGAGCTGAGGAAAATAATAGGGGCAACTCCAAAAGAAGTTTTCAAGTGTAAATTTGGGGTGGTTTCTCCCTGTCGATTACACACACACACACACACACATATATATATATATATATATATTTATTTATATAGATATGCATATATATATATATATATATATATATATATATATATATATATATATATATATATATATGTGTAATAATAAAAATATCTAAGACTAAAGACTATTGAAAATTATCCCATTTCCCCATTCATTAATCTAAATCTTAATTTCTTCTCTCTATATTAATCATATTTTCCAAGCCATGCAATTTGAACGAGGATGTTTTCATTCCTTCAGCCGAACCCTGAAATTCTTTCTTTGATTCTCAAAACATAAAATGATAATGATAGCATTTTAAAGAGAAAGCAATAACTCTCCCAGGATAATCTGTAACGATCAGCAATAATACTCTTCTGAAACGCCACACTTTGGCAGATGTCTCTAATCGAAGGTTACTCTCTATAAGGAATTAACTGTTGCTTCAGCAATTTTCCATGACACTAAACCACACATGGTATTTAGTCGTCTCTCGCTAAAAGTTGTAGTTGCTACATGTAGTTAGAGAGAGCGTTCTGGCACCGTCCGGTTCAGATGAATCTGGATTTTGTGCTATTTTGAGAAGATGAAATAAAGATTACGTTCGGCGACGACGACTGATGTGTTTCTTTGGAACAGACGTTTAGCGGGACTCTTGGCAGCCCAGCATGCCCGGGCTGAGGAAAATAATAGGGAGAATTCCAAAAGAAGTTATCAAGCGTAAATTTGGGATGGTTTCTCTCCGTCGATTACACACACACACACACACACACACACACACACACACACACACCTATATATATATATATATATATATATATATATATATATATATATATATATATATATATATATATATGCATATATATATATATTTGTCAAAATTTAAATTGTAGATTAATTTTAAAAGATTTTAATTAGGGATTCTTTACTGAGAGTGACGCGACGTGAGGAGTTAGCTACATAAATACGCGCAGTGATCGGGGCAGAGAGCAGTGTGCACACTCCACAGACAAAGCTGTAGCTACCCGAAGCAGCTAAGCCTGCCTTTGTTAAAAGTTAGGCTCCAATGTGCGACGCTATTGAAGATGATTGATGAGTAGTTTGCTCTGAGATTTGAATAAAGCTATGAAAATGTACCCAGGACTCTAGTGTCATTTAGTGGGAACCTGTCATATATATATATATATATATATATATATATATATATATATATATATATATATAGATAGATAGATAGATAGATAGATATATACATCTAATCAATTTAGATTTAAAATTAACTTTTTATTTATCCTTGCGAAAGTGATATTATATATATATTTATATATTATATATATATTTGTATTTATATATATATTTGCTTATTTGTCTATTTATATATTTGTTTATATATTTCCAATACAAAGTACGAAAAGTTGGTTAAAACATGAAGTAATTTTCGATCTATTGAGATTTAACTGAATAATCAAATTTACGCGCAAAACGCCCGCTCCCAGCGCAATTCCGCTGCGAAATGTACCCGCACACAGTTAAAAAGGAACCCTATGAAAGCAGAAATCTATTTTAAAACTATATATTTGATGTCACATAGGGAGAAGCTGTTCTTACTTCCTTTATGTTTTTGTCGTGAATGAGGAATTTCCACATGTGGGGGATTTGAACAACTTAGTATTTTTCTGATAATTCCAGACTCGTAAATTCCAAAAATGTTCTAAAAAATGTAACAAACTGTATCCATCATTTTAAAAATTAATTTTAAAAGTAAGCGAAAATCACGTGACATCAAAACGCTCCGTGATTGGTTGTGACGTCATCGTTCACGTTATCCAATATTTTCTAATTGCTTGTAAGCTTGTACTATTTTCTGATTTTGTTTTTGCAAGTTCTCGAAATTTTCTAGCTATCAAAATTTATTTGTATTCAAACCTGAAGGTTTATTTTATCGATCTCGATAGCTTAATTATCTCAGTTTGTCATAAATGACTGTTCTACCTGGATTTAAAAAAGGACAATTGGACATCCTCCCAAAATTGACATGATGTCAATGTTTTCGTTCTTGGAACAAAACCCGGATTTTATGGGGGCAGAAATACGGGGAATTAAAACCCAAAGGTATGTAAAATCATTTATATATTTATCCAATTTTACTTAACATGTATTAGTAGTTTATTCATGCTAATCACAGCTCTACTGTTTGTAGACATAGTCAAGTCAAATAAATATACATATATCATACACACACATTTGTACTAGCCTCGCTTTTTATAAATAGAGATGGATGTAATACATTAAAATAAAAATTAGAGGAGATATTTATTGTGAGACCGGAAACGGGAGGTTCCGGTCTCATTAACCCTCGTGTTGTAAAATGTCACTAATTTAATCGAAAAATATCACTGTGATTTGATACACTTAAGAAAGTATGCATCTCTGACGAAAATATTTATACCTTGAAAATACATAACCTTCTCCTCCCCCGAGTTATTTATTAGATATAAACTATATGCTTTAGATATTTATATGTTTTACAAATATCAAACATTTATTGTACTTGAACTCTGTGATAATACTCAAAAATTAGCAGTTTTAAAAGTTAAATAGCTCTGATTAATCAACAGTTCTTTTAAAGGTATAGATGTATTTTTATATACTTTAATTGTTCTAAATTAGTAATATTTAAACAAAAGCAAGCATTTATTTACCAAAAAATGGTCTTCACAAACCCATAGAGATGATTTATATGATAATTCGAGGTTTAATTTCTCATCCCTTTTCATCGCATTTGTCCAGATTTTACGTGTATGTGGATCTTTGGGAACGCTGAAAAATATCTTCTCATTGCAATTAATTGTTGTATTTTTACAGAGTGGCACAATACAATATTTATAATATGATTTTTTAATGCCAGACATAATAAAAAAAAATGTCTATTATATGCGATGCTTTACATAGAAACAAATTTAAAAGTCGCCTTTTAACATGTAAACAACTTAGGCGGTCGGTGTTTACGTGAACGATGGCGTCACAAACCCGGCGAAGGTAAAGTATAGTTTTTAAGAGACGTTAGAGTCCGCTATAAAACCCATTAGAAATCTCTAATTAGGTACCCAAATGAAAGAAAAATAGCTACTGTCCAGCTTCTAATGTTTAAAATTAAAATTAGAAAACGTGAAAATTCCTCATTGATCAGTCCCCATCGCAGCATGTAAATAAGTATCGAATAATGATTACAACGCATAATAATACTGATAAATACAACATCATATTGTCCCCGTACCTACAAAATAATTAACCTTGAAAGTGCACTTCCTTTCCGCATATACACGAGTTATGCGGAAAATTAAAAAAAAAAAAAAAAAAAAACTACCTCCCCATTCTTTAAATGTTTTTTTCTTTACTGTTTCGTGCATCAGAACCATTCCGCACCCGCAACCGGAAGTCGGGGCGCGCACAAAAACGTTTTTCTGCTCGTCGTTCTCCGTTATTCCGGTTGACACATAACTGTAATGATTACTGTTGAAACAATCGCTTTGTGTGTGTATGCGATGTAGTCTGTCCCCCGTCAAACGAGTTCCGACTAAATTGATAGTATAATAATGGGCTGCGGACGATCGCATTTTGGATGTTAGATGGCGATAGGAAAATTGCCGGCGGTTACGTCGCGTAGATCGAGTCGATAATTCACAGAAGAGGAGTAGAGTCAAACAATCACTGCAGATTACCGTTAAGTAATTTTCTTTTTTTAAAGCAGCAATTGTCAGGTTGAAAACATGTGGAAAATTTTGGCTTATTACAAAATGGTTATAAAAAGAAAATTCTCAATATAACGAAAATTAACATTGCAGATTGCAGCAATATATATATATATATATATATTTTATATATATATATATAGATGTATTTACATAATATATACATATGTATATATATTAATCTATATAATATATATACATACATACATATATATATATACATATATATATATATTAAACATATATATTACAAATACATATATTTACATTATATATATACACATATATATATATATATAATATATATATATATATATATACAATATATATACATATATATATATATACATATTTATATATATATATATATATATATATATATATATATATATATATATATATACATACATATATACATATATACAGACATATATATCTATAATATATTTATATATGCATATATATATACATGTATATATTGTACATATATATATATATACATACATATATATATATGTATATATATACATGTATATATACATATATATACATTTATACATTTATACAGATATATATATATATATATATATATATATATATATATACATGTATATATACTACATACATATATATATTGTATATATATATACATATATATATGTATATATATATATATTATGCATATATATACATATATATATGTATATATAACATATATATATATGTATATATATGTATATATATATGCATATATATACATATATATACATATATACTATATATATATATATATATATATATATATATATATATATATATATATATAAATATATATTTATATATATATATATATATTATATATATGCATATATATAAATGTATTATAATAATATATATATATTTAGATAAATATATATATATATATATATATTATATATATATTATATTATATATATATATAGATAGATAGATAGATAGATAGATAGATAGATAGATAGAGATACACACCTACACACGTGGTTAATTTACCACAAAATGGGTCTTTTAGAATCTCGAAATTCCAGGGGGGGGGGACTTGTCACGTACCACCACTCCCCTTGGCTATGCCTGACTGATGGACTGATGTTAAAGACCTTTTATATAAAACAAACCTTTTAGTTGACAAACACATCGTAAACAAGCATAATCCGCTGAGTGTTCCCTTTGGGTATGTTTTATATTCATGTACGCGTTATGCCTTCCAATTTGCTGTCGATATCAAAAACAATACCATTGGGACGGAATCCCAAGACTTGTATACTTTAAAGTTTGAATGCAGGTATCATTGAGCTGTTTATTGTGTTGCAGGCCAAAATCAACCAAAATGGGATTTATTAGGAAACGTTTCGGGTCAGTGGTATTTTCACTTTAACCGTTTCTAAGGTTGTAGTGGATATAAGTTACTATTTTTAATCTATTAATGCCAAGCAACCATTTTTACAGAGACTTAAAGTCCTGAGGACTATTAAACATAAGGATTTTTTTAACTACTTTCCGACTTCATTTAATTTATTTTATTTATTGCTAAAATGTTTGAAATTGTTTTGTAGAAATATTATATATATCTTTTTAATAAACTAACCTAAAAATCCCCGATACAACAATAGCCTAAGTTATCTATCCGTCTGTCCTCGAATTTATAAAGCGGTTGGACCTGGAATGAATAAAAGCGTCCATATTGGATTCTTGATGGGTTATGGTTATCTAAATTCAAAGCGAGTAAAGTTTAAAACGAATAACTTTTAGTCGACATAATAGTAAAATGAAACAATATATATAAAATTGGAAATGGTTTCCCATACGGCCGTTCCAATAAATGGGGATGGAGCATGTTTAACCCCTTCCGGTAAAATGACGAGTCTAATTAATTTTCATTCCATACCGCACAATGACGAGCTACACTCGTCATGCGATTAAAGTTACTGTTAAATGTGATAATTAATTTAGTTTAAAATTTCTAGTGTACTGAATTTGGCAACATTTTATCACTTGTGAAAATCCCAAGTCACTATTGCATATTGTTTACTTGGTACAAGTCATTGCCAAATGAATGAGTCAGAATAAAAGAAAACCTACTAAGAAATGCCGTGTGTGTTACAAGAATCCAATTAAAGTGAGACTATTGGCGGTTTAAACAATTAAGAAATTTCTTTGCACTTTGTTTTGAAAAGTACCACTAGCTTGAAGACTATTATCTGTATACCTTATTAATGTTTTGTTTTGATATTTTCTTAATTTTACTGTTTCTGATATTATTTAACACTATGTAAAAAGTGGATTTTAATTAAGAATATGTAAGAATTGTAAAATGAAACAAGTTTTTTAAATAAAAATTAAATGGTTATTTCATGCACAGTTTTTCATTATTAAATCATACCGGAAGGGGTTAATTCGATCGCTTTTGTATATTATGTATGAAAGTCTTTTAGCAGTGAACCGGAATGATTTGTTATCGGGATCTTCAATTTCAAAGGTTTCTTTGATTCAATCAATGTACATTGCACTACCGGGAGTATTCAAACAGTCTCATCGCTGATCGCTGTATCACTGATCTAGTTCGCTCGCTGTTTGGGATTTAACTGTACCCTTCGCTATAACATCGCTTTGAGAATAGATTGAATTCGGCAAACTTCGGAAGATTTAATACTTTT
>CM063507.1:5551003-5558503 GCA_032207245.1 Pardosa pseudoannulata | reverse complement strand
TAATAAATTTAATCGCCTGCTTTTAACTGGGGAAAATAGGGCTTGAAATAATAGCATTAATATTAGCATTAGAAAAGGGAGGAAGGGGTGGATTTCGAACGTTTTAATGACGACAGTATTCTTTGTTGTGCTATGCAGCCTATTTATACCAATTTATTTTATAATCATATCGATAGTTTAGGAGAAGATAAATTTTACTCGCTTTGAATTTTACTAACTAAATCATTAGAATCCAATATACATTTTAATAATATTGGAATAATATTATTAATATCTATATAATATAAAAAAGGTTTTACATTAATAAATAAATGTTTCTGATTATTATTCTATAAATTAGAATATAACCCGTCATATCACGGGATCAGTGAAATTTTTAATTTCTGGAATTGTAAAGTACCCTATGAGGCAGGTAAGAAATTTTGATTTTTAGCTGAGAATTATCTTACAACAAAAAATAACTAATGATTCAATTTAAAATTATCACATGTACCTAATCTATTATTTAAGCCAAATGTAAAAGAAAATTATTTACGTAATATCTAAGTTCAGTGATAAACGTATGAAAATAATGCCGAGGATATTTAAATAATTTAAAATAAGAAATGAATCAAGATTAAAGGAAGGACGTCATAATGCTAGAAAATATTTTATTTTTACCTATTTATTGTATAAATTGATAAATTAATCACTGCTCTTAACCGAGAAAATATGTCTTGAAAAAGGCATTGGACGATCGAAAAAAAAAATTGAATTTTTAAAGACGCAGTATTTTTAGCTGTGATATGAAGAATTTTTAACCAATTTTTTTAGAATCGGATAGATAGTTTAAGAAAAGAGAAACTTTACTCGCTTTGAATTTTGCTAGCCCTAACTCATGAAAAAATAGGGCTTGAAATAATAGCATTAATATTAGCATTAGAAAAGGGAGGAAGGGGTGGATTTCGAACGTTTTAATGACGACAGTATTTTTCGCTGTGATATGAAGCATATTTATACCACTTTATTTTAGAATCATATCGATAGTTTAGGAGAAGATAAACTTTACTCGCTTTGAATTTTACTAACCCTAAATCATTAAGAATCCAATATACATTTTAATAATATTGGAATAATATTATTAATATCTATATAATATAAAAAATAGGTTTTACATTAATAAAATAAATGTTTCTGATTATTATTCTATAAATACTAGAATATAACCCGTCATATCACGAGATCAGTGAAATTTTTAATTTTCTGGAATTGTAAAGTACCCTATGAGGCAGGTAAGAAATTGGGTTTGATTTTTAGCTGAGAATTATCTTACAACAAAAAATAACTAATGATTCAATTTAAAATTATCTCATGTGTACCTAATCTATTATTTAAGCCAAATGTAAAAGAAAATTATTTACGTAATATCTAAATTCGGTGATAAAACGTATGAAAATAATGCAGACGATATTTAGATAATTTAAAATAAGAAATGAATAATGAGATGGTTAAAGGAAGGACGTCATAATGCTAGAAAAATATTATTATTTTTACCTATTTATTGTGTGATAAATTGATAAATTTAATCACCTGCTCTTAACCGGAGAAAATATGTCTTGAAATAATGAGCATTGGACGATCGAAAGGTGGGGAAGGGGGGAATTTGTACGTTTTAAAGACGCCAGTATTTTTAGCTGTGATATGAAGCATGTTTAAACCAATTTATATTAGAATCGGATAGATAGTTTAAGAGAAGAGAAACTTTACTCGCTTTGAATTTTGCTAGCCCTAACTCATGAAGAATCCAATATGGATGCCTCTATACTTCCAGGTCCAACCGCTTCATAAATTCGAGGACAGACGGACAGAAAACTTAGGCTGTTATTATATAGGGAATATTTAAAACTTTTTTATAATTTTACTCCTTTTGAGAGGTAATTTTGACATGTATTTACCTCTCTAAAATAAAAAAAAATTAACCTTCATAGCAATAATTTTAATTCAATAACAAAAAAAAAATCATTATATTGAAATGCTGAAAATTTTATGCAAATAAAAGAAACAGGTTTTGATAAATCTTGCGATCAACTTTAAAAATGTGCGATCTGAGTAAAATCAACTTAAAGTAAAAAGTAAACAACTGTAAAGCAGAGAAATCACTAGAAGGTCTTTTATATTTTTAATAACTTTTAAACTAAACGGAATTGTTGTATACCATTTTTTTTAATGCGTACAATATCTCAATCTATAACACATATTTTTTTTTTCGAAAAATCGAAAATTTTGAAGGTTAAGGACTTTGAGAACCCATAAAAAAAATTTGTAGAATTTTTACATTTTCTCTGAACGCGTTCGTCTTTTCAGCGTAATATATAGTATTCCTATAAACCAGGTGGATTCAACCTTTAACACTTTAAAGAAACACTTTGAGCTTATCATTCTCTTGACGAAATCTCGGAACCTCTTGATCTGCATTTCGAATTTAATATGGAGAGAAGGAAAAAAACTTTCGTTCTTAAACAGTGTGAAAAAAATTATTAGCAATCAAAAATAGTGATTTTTTAAATTAGAATAAAATTTTTTACTATTTCCTCTACTTTTTGAATTTTTAATTATGAAGAAAAAAATTCTTTTGTAATTAAACAGCGCGAAATTAAAAAAATATTTCAAAGAAAAGTTCTTAAACAGTGTGGAAAAATTATTAGCAATTAAAAATAGTCATTTTTTAAATTAGAATAATATTTTTTTATTTCCTCTTCTTTTTTAATTTTTAATTAAGAAAAAATTCTTTCGTTCTTAAACAGCGCGAAATTTAAAAAATTTAAAAAAAAGTTCTTAA
Source organism: Pardosa pseudoannulata (assembly GCA_032207245.1). NCBI lineage: Eukaryota > Metazoa > Arthropoda > Arachnida > Araneae > Lycosidae > Pardosa > Pardosa pseudoannulata. Next base: position 5,555,685 of record CM063507.1, on the reverse strand, counting down.
ACAGTGCGGAAAAATGTGTTAGCAATCAAAAATTTCCTCTACTTTTTGAATTTATAATTAAGAAGAAAATAATTCTTTCGTTCTTAAACAACGCGAAATTAAAAAAAAAATTTAAAAAAAGTTCTTAAACAGTGTGAAAAAAATTATTAGCAATCAAAAATAGTGATTTTTTAAATTAGAATAATATTTTTTATTATTTTCTCTACTTTTTGAATTTTTAATTGAGAAGAAAAAAATTCTTTCTTTCTTAAACAGCGTGAAATTAAAAAAAAAAAAATACTTAAACAGTTGGAAAAAAAATATTAGAAATTAAAAATAGTGATTTTTAAAATTAGAATAATATTTTTTATTATGACCTCTACTTTTTGAATTTTTAATTAAGAAAAAAATTCTTTCGGTTTTAAATGGCGTGAAATTAAAAAAAAAAATTGGTTGCAGTCAAAAATAGTCATTTTTAATTAGAATAATAATTTCCTTTTACTATTCTCAACGTATTTTAAATATCTAATAATTTCTAAATTTGAAAAAAGTGATAGTTCATGATAAAAAAATTATCTCTTATTAATTAGTATAACAACTTTTTACTTTTCCCACTATATAATGAAATTGTAAATAAAAAGTCTAAAACATATTCTTTAGCAGTAATAAATATTAAAGAATCTCGCCATTGCACGGCTTTCTCTGTAGGACAACATAAACAAAGTGGGTCCTTGTAATTTGGCAGCAGGATCCAATTGGAAGGCTCACAGTGTAAAAAAAACTACAACTTCTACTTCTCGAGTAGGATGTCTAAAGAATAGAACTTCTATTTCTTGCATTTGGATGTCTAAAGAACTGCAACTTCTACTTCTCGCATTGGATGTCTACAGAACTACAACTTCTACTTCTCGCATTGGATGTCTACAGAACTACAACTTCTACTTCTCGCATTGGATGTCTACAGAACTACAACTTCTACTTCTCGCATTGGATGTCTACAGAACTACAACTTCTACTTCTCGCGTAGGATGTCTAAAAAACTACAATTTTTATTTCTCGAGTAGAATGGTTTTGATTAGGGTTGTGAAAAAAAAGTCATTCCTTCACTCTGTGATGAACCTATGTGAAGCTATAAATTTGTGATTAATTAAAGTTTTTTTTTTAATTGAATTGTAGAGTCTTATGTTCGACTGGCATGTGTTTTTGTTGGTCAACAAATAAATAAGAAGACTTTTCAATTCATGACAACCTGCCACCTCCATAGGTATACGTTGTGACGACGAATATATTTTATGTACTCTAGTCGCCATTAATGAAATGGTCACACTTTAAATATAAAACTGCATTTGAAAATAAAAGCAAAATTAAGTTGAAATTAAAGCTGGGTGCATGATATAATTTCCGCTTAAGAAATGCTCTCACATAAAACCGTATATTAGAGAGGAAAATATTTTATTTGACAGATCAAAAAATAATTAAATGATCATTCTAAAAATTTCACTATTATTCAATTACTTATAATCAAATCTCGAAATCTCAGAATCTCCTAAGAATTTCCTGATTATTCCCACCTTTATCAATTTCTATGATATTTCCATGTTCTGAGATCACTTTGTTATTATTATAAACATCTCAAGCAATTGTTGATCTGACATTCATGTACGTAATATGCATGTAATATGTTGAGTTGTATTTACAGATCTAACTCTGCCGAAATATCAACGCTATTACTAATTAATAAACAATAATAGGCAAAACAAAAGGGTTTTAAACTTAAAGTTGCTTCTGTAATGACATTTCTGGTTTAAAAAATTCTTTTATAAAAATGAAGTATATATTAGAGAAAAAGCTTTTTATTCGACAGAACAAAAAATTATTAAATGATCGTTCTAAATATTTCACTATAATTGGATTGTTTATGATCGTATCATGAAATCTCAGAATCTAGTATGAATTTCTTGATTATTCACGCCTTTCTGGAAATCCCTGATGTCTCCATGTTTTTCAGGTCTTTGGCTATATATGTATACGCATACACAAACATACACACACATATACATATATATATGCATACATATACATTCATAAGTGCATATTTATAAACAAACATACGAACATATATGTATATATATATATATATATATATATATATATATATGTCAGGTCTAAAAGAGGGTTATTTGTAAATTATGAGTTATAAACGATTTTAAAAAGGGAATTCTTTTATAATAATAAAATAAATGAAAAAAAACCCACGCTCTCGTAAGCTTTCGGGATAATTCGGTCAGGCGGAAGTATTTGTAAACTATTTGATGAGCTTGCAAACAGATGAGTTTCAATCAGCGCGTGGATATGGAGCTGTCAACAACACTCTACGCGTGTCTTCGACGGAAAAATGAAAATGACGAAAATTTTACTTTAACGATGATTTAATAAACTTATTATTATTACGAAGACTATTTTCCATTCTCCTTAACTCTGGATCACGACATGACACACACACACACACACACACACACACACATATATATATATATATATATATATATATATATATATATATATATATATATATATATATATATATATGCATACATGCATATATAAATATACGCTGTGGATATTTATACAAAAACACACATGCAAGCCCATATATGTTTATAAACACACAGACATATATGTATATGTATATATTCGTAGATATACATATATAATACATTCATACATATAATTTCTTAGGGTAATCTTTTATCAAATAACGTGTATTAATTTAGAAGCATTGACGGTTAAACATTTAATAATCACACTATAATCGCACGTGAATACAGATAGTAAAAAACAATTACTAACTGATAAATAATAAGGGGCAATTTAATCTCTTGGGGTACCTTTAAACCTGTTGCTGATTTTATATAAGGGAATAAACGTCCCCGGAACCTCTGCTGCAATTCGTAGAAATGAAAACCACCACTCCAAATATAGTTAAGAGGGTTTGCTTACCTCTGTTTGACGTTTACAGCGCAATCCCAAACGGGTGGTTTTTATTCAATCCCCTCGTTTCCGCACCATCGCTGCCCCGAGTCTGGAGGGCGACTGAGCGGATCCGGGCCCGAACCGAGAGTTCTCTGTCAGCCGGGCTCGCTTCACGCTTGGCCGAACCGAAAGCGAAAGTTACGGACCGGGAAGGGATGTTCGTACGCTCATTTCGGATCGCATTCTTCTCTCCTTTTGGTTTTTTCTTTTCCTCTGTTTGCCGATTCTCTTAACTGTTTTCGCACCGCTTGCAATATGGAAACCGGTAAATGCGCTTCGTTATTAATTTGTCCGAATTCAGGGTTCCCACTCTTTTTCCAGAACAAAAATTAAGGAATTTTTAAGGACTTTCTAAGGACCAAAGTAACGTTTTATAAGGACCTACTTGAAATACACGGCATAACGACATAAACCCTATTTCCTGAGGAAACTATTTTAATGATTATGAACCAGACAAGGCCTGTTCATTAAATGCCCTACAATATTTCAGAATTACGTTTTTAAAAATGCCAAAAATTTAATATAAGATAAATCTATTTGACAAAAACTAATTTTGAAAAAAGTGTTTAGTGATCCAACTAAACATAAGTTGTGAATAAAATACAATATTATAAACAGTACTTTCTCAGGTTTAAAAATGACTCATTATATATATATATATATATATATATATATATATATATATATATATGTATATATATGTATATAAATATATTTATATATATATATATACATATATATATACATATATATATACATACATATATATACATATATATACATATATATACATATATATACATACATACATATATATACATATATATACATACATATATATACATATATACATATATATACATATACATACATATATATACATATATATACATATATACATATATATATATATATATATATATATATATATATATATATATCAGTGGCGTGCGGTAGGTTTTCATGCAGGGTGTGCAGAGAACATGAATTTTCCAATAAATATTTATTTATTGAGACATTTGAGTTCTCCATTCTGAAACGGGTTATTTATTATGAAAATAAATTTAAAGATTGTAATAAATAAAATATTTACCTACGAGTAGTCGAGTTATAACTATAAAAAGAGCTAAACATATGGGAATTCTACTAGCACTGAAGAAAAATTCATGTCTCTTGTTTTATGGTGTCATATCGGCGTCGAAACAGCAACTCTTCGGGCTTCCAAGAAAAACTTATATGTTCAGCAAACGTAGCACCACATGGCTCCCGCCGCTGCGGTGCCTCATCTGGATGCTCATTGGTGCCGAAAAACCGAACGCCTATTCCACGTGCAGAGAATTTCACTGCACGCTGGCACAATAGAGCGAACTGTTTCTTGTTCGGTCAGTGGATTAAATTATATTTCTTAACTAGTTTTAACATTTGGAAATCACATATTCTGCGAAAAACATCTTGACAATTTTTAAAAACAAAACCAGGGATATGGTGTTACATATATAACTTATATATTATCTGTAAGACACAATAAATGGTAAAATTTGGACTGTTCTGTTAAAATTCGTTTCTTTAAAACAAAACAACTTTGTTTTTCAGCGAATTATTTCAATAAATATAATACAATACCGAAATTACTTTACCACACTAAAACATTTCACTTTATATTGATGAAT
>CM063507.1:5536003-5548503 GCA_032207245.1 Pardosa pseudoannulata | reverse complement strand
TGTTCATTAAAAAATTAAAAATGTGCAAGTATCCCCTACATAATAATAGCCTAAGTTATCTGTCCGTCTGTCCTTGAATTTATGAAGCGCTTGGACCTAGAATGGATAGAGGCATCCATATCGGATTCTTGATGAGTTAGGTTTAGAAACATTCAAAACGCATAAAGCTTATCTTCTCCTAAACTATCGATCCGATTCTAAAACAAATTGATATAAATAGGCTTCCTATCACAGCGAAAACTACTGTCGTCTTTAAAATGTTCGAAATCCAACACTTCCCCCCTTTTTGAGCGTTTAATGTCATTATTTCGAGCCTTATTTTCCCGTTTAAGTGCAGGTGATTAAATGTGTCAATTTGTCACATAATAAATAGGTAAAAATAACATTTTTTCTAACGTCATGACGTTATTCCTTTAACCATCTCATTTAACTATTTCTTATTTTAAATTATCTAAATATCGTCTGCATTATTTTCACACGTTTTATCACTGAACTTAGATACTACGTAAATAATTTTCTTTTATATTTGGCTTAAATAATAGATCAGGTACATATGTGATAATTTTAAACTGAATCATCGATTATTTTCTAGTGTTTTGGTTTTGGTTGGGAGTGCTACGGTCTACTTTTTGCAACACGAGGGCTAATGAGACCGGGACCTACAGCTTAAAGCCGATTCCGAACGGCTACAAACATCCATGCCACTGTGGGATTCGAACCCACGAACTCCGGTACCGAAGGCCAGCACCCTAACCAATCGGCCATCGTTCGGCATATTTTCTAGTGTAATGAAACTTTTATGACCGGTATTAACAACAAATTCTTTTCATAAAATTCTAGGAGTCTATTTCACGGACTAATAAATATCTAGCGTTTAAGTTATATATTATTGAAAATTTCTTTCGTTTGTGTGTTTGTTTTTTATACATAACCACACGTTCTGCTATCGACTCGCTCCATTTTGGACATCATTCATGTATACCGCCAAATAGTCACTGTCAATATTAAAAGCTCTGCTCTCCATCCTATCACGTAATATGGCAAGATAAATTAAAGTTGGTAACTAAGATGTGGTCAGTAAAGCTAAACAAATTATTGAGCATGTACCAGATAATTTTCAGCCGTAAAACAGACCATTTTTTTACCTGCCTCATAGGGTCTTAACAATTCTGAAAAAATAAAAATTTTACTGATCTCGTCATATGAAGGGCTATATGCTAGTTATGTAAGAATTACCAATGTTCCATTATATTTCATTGGGATTTAGAAAGACATTGTCATTTTAAAACCTGAAATGAAAATTTCGAAATTAAATGATAAGAAAATCACGTAGAAAAGCGCTTTACCCTTTATAAACCGAGGTATGAAAGGTAGTGTTGTTGATGTTTCTGATGCCACTTGGACAAACCAATCACGATTGAGCCATACGCTACCCGTATTAAGGCAAAGGGTTTTAATCAAAACCGTGAAAGAACGACTTTGTTCAAGTAGATCCTCGTAATTTTGAAACAGGGACCAAGCAGAAAACCCCCAGACTTGACCTGCCATCCCCAGAAGTATTGGTTGAGAATTTGGAGGATTTTGTGACCACAAACCTATTTTTCGTGTCCCAGTCCCCTTTAACGAACACGGCTGATTTTAGGCCTGCTCGGGTTCCGAACCCGCAACCCACTGTCGTGTAGTCCTCGTTATATATTTATTTACAACCTGTGATCAAATGTATAGTGGAATTTATTTTAAATTGCGTTGTGTTAAATATTTGTTTTACTACAATTTAACCACAGGTTCTGAGCAACTACAGACATTAAAATGAAGAATCAACTAACCTCTAAAATAATGGCAACTGAGCCTAGCTTAATATAAACAAAAAGATTTATTATAAAAAAAAACATTTATACATATATTTACAAAAAAAAATAATAAGTCAATAATTAAGCTTAGTCAAACTATTTAGATTACTTCTGACAAACTTTATATATATTTAGGAAAATTTTGTAAGTAGAGAGAGAGGACCTAATCTCGATTTCCAAATGTAATGCAAAAAGATGGGTACCTTTGTGGGTCTAAAGTGATGGGCCCGGAACACTTCTGGTTGAAGAGTATGAGAGGGAGTTTTTACGTCAACCGTTGATCTGTTGTCTCTGGGGTGCGACCGTACAACTTTTGCAGGAACTTTCTGGCGGACTTGGCTGGAGTATATAGCAACTTCCTTTTGTGACCTCCGAACCAAACTCTCTGGGGCCTTCTCATCCAATTCTGTGGGGCCTTCCGATCGAACTCTCTGGGGCCTTCTCTTTTTCAACTCCCTGGGACTTTGTCCTCCAATTCTCTGGGGCCTTCTCCTCCAATTCTCTGGGGCCTTCTCTCCAAACACTCTGGGGCCTTCTCGTCCAATTCTGTGAGGCCTCCTCTTTCAATTCACTAACTTAGTCCCCTCCTTCTTCTTGACTCCCAACCGGGATCGTTGCCAGAAAGTCATTGGTCTCAGCAAACTCCGCCCTGAGACCACCAACGTGAGTAACTTTATCACCTCTAATTTGGCCCTGTCCCTTAGGGACTCATAAATACTCCACAAAGGTACATTCTTACTTAATGTCAAGTACGGAGACAGGATTCTTATCTGTGACTGGAATCAGACCCCCGTACAAGACTACAATATACCGTTAAATTATGGTCCTCTATCTCTGACGATGTGATGAGGTCAGATTTAGATCCCGAACATTTTACTTTTTTTATGAATGAAACAATTATATATCAGATCTAAATCGCCTCATCACACCCACCAGATAAGAGTTCCGTTGCCTTTGCCGGCTGAGCTTCCGCGGCTCATGAAAGATAGCGCAAAAGCGTTTTACAGGTTAATTTTCGTTAATATATTTTTCTTTGTAATCGTCTATTTTTATTAAGAGATTGACGGACCGTATCAGATATTCAAGTAGATGAAGTGTAAATGATGGTCAGTAAAAAATGTGTATAATTTATTAGGTGTGCAAGAAAATCAAGTGTTGTTTATGTATAAGTTTTAAAACTTCCCCGACCTTTTAACTTCTGTAACGTGAATTAGCATAAATGCGAATTTGAATCGCTGAAAGTTTTTATTTAAATATCATAAATTTTCGAATTAAATTAAAGAAAATCACACATATAACTTTTATTACGAAATATTCATGCGATCCACATTTTTACACATATACATACACATTTTTACGATCACACATATAAATTTTTTAGTTTATGAACCAAAGTACGAAACTAGGAAGAGAAAGGTTTCATCGAGGAATCACATAATTTTTTTTTACATTTTTTTAACCCTCCGCGTACGGCTCCCGCGAATTGAGCGGGGTATCAGTTTCGTCCCCTTTTCCGGTCACATGATAATCGCGGGCGAAGAATTTTTTCCTCTTATTCCAATACTGACCCCGCTATTCCGCCGTGAAGAAAAAAAGCCATTTGATGTTTATTTTCTTTTATTTTTTTTTATATCTGTAACATATTTTTTAGACAGAATGCTTAAAAATTATACGAGTGTTGGGACATAAGTGATAACAACTATTTTTTTTTCTTGTAGATATGTGAACGGATCACAAATGTATATGTGTCGTGTGGAAGTTCTGCAAGCATAGTGTGTATGCAGAACAACAGATGACTCTGTGATAGCTGGTAGTAGCGCAGCGAGGGCTGTGAAATCTGTCATTTGATGAGTGTCGTGCGAGATGGAAGTAACCCGTGTTTTGCAGCGGGCTTACATCAAAATAGACTTTCCCCGAGGGAGAAAATACGATGGAATATCACAGTGATATAGTGGAAGCCCTTGGGAATAATGCCATGTCATACCGTACAGTAGAACGGTGGGTAGGAAAGTTTTAGCAAGGACGTGTGTCAACCAGTGATAAACAACGTTCGGGACGACCGGTCAGTGTGCGGACCGACGTGACACGTGCCGTCATTGAGCCTCATGGATGAAGACAGACGATGGACGCCTGTGATGACAATAGCAAAGGACTACTTTGAGGGTGTTTAGGCCCAAGTTTGTCCTGTCAACTTTATGTGTACTGTGTTGCCCCGTGAAGGCCATATTGCCCTGTATGCTACCGTAATAAATTAGTGTGTTACGATTGTAAGTATCGCGTCCGTCTCTGTCGGGGATCAAAGAAAAAATGTGTCGGCTAAAGCGAACTTTTGGTTTATTGTAAGACGCCGAACATTTAAGAACGCCGAGCAATTGGAAAACGGCAGTAATGGTCTTTTTTGGACGCACGGACGATTAGTGTCAAATCTGCCGTTTTGTCAAGGCACCGACAGAAAGAAGAAATTGTTCTTTGTGCTACCGCATCAGCTACTCCAAGGACGAAGGTCAACTGGGGGGGTCGATCTCCCCCAAAACCGAGGTTTCCTGTTTGACAAAGGAAAAACGGGAGGGAACTTTCAAATGAGAAGGTTGCTGAGAAGGTCCTCTCTCGACGTTTTTACCTATAGTTTCCTTTAAATGTTTTTGGTTGTAATAAATCAACGTTGTTAAGTTTGAACTTTTGTACGGCTGATCATTTCGTCTCCATACCTGCTCCTTTACGAGACCCATGCGAAGTCATACCCAAATGACTTACAATCGGCAATAGAACGTTCGCAGACCGCTCGGCGCGCGTGTACAACGATATTTCACTGCTATCCATTGTCCACGCACATAGTTAACACCTCGTCCTTTTGTCTGTATATGTCACATTTTCCAACCGGACTGGTATTTTCAAGAAAAAAAAATAGTTGCCATGACTTTTGCCTCAACCCTCGTATTAATCTGAAAATAAAAATTTTGCATGAATATTTTAATTTATAAACCGGGCGAAAAGTAAAAGTCAAAAGTCAAAGTAAAGTTTTTGAAAAAGTAAAAGCTATTAAAAGTCCTGTATTATTTTAAAACAACTGACAAAGATGTGAATTGTAACATATGTAGATAAAGAAATTATAAAATAAAGAATGTATTTTAGGACCGGAAAGAATAAAAACTGAGTCGGAGAGTTAATATACAGTTCTATGTAGTCGTCTATTTTATTAAGGAATTAAAGGATCATAGCTCACATTCAAATAAATTAACTGTAAATGATGGTCATCAAAATATTTATATAATTTATTAGGAGAAAGCAAGAAGGTTCTGTGGTGTACACATCTAATTTTTTTTAACTTTTAAAATCTCTGCCACCTTTTAACTTTTGTAACGTGAATGAGCATAAATACAAATTTGACTCACTGAAAGGTTTTAAAAATAGCATTAATTTTCCAATTTAAATTAAAAGAACAACACAGAAAAAAGAATGCTATCCTTTATGAAAGAAATATGGATAAAAGTGGAGAGACGTTTTTTCGGGTGAATCATGTAATCCTTATAATATTTTCCTTAATATACTTTCTTTATAATCATCTATTTTTATTAGGGAATTGAATGATCACAACTGACATTCAAATAAATCAAGTGTAAATGATAGTCAGCAAAAAATTTGTTATCTTTATTAGGCGTACAAAAAAAGCGTGCAATTTTTTCAAAATTTAAACTCCAACGACCTCTTAATCTCGGTAACATGTATGAGCGTAAATATAGATGTAACCCATTAAAAGTTTTTAAAAACTGTATTAATTTTTAGAATTAAATTATAAAAAAATCACACAGAAAAGGTGCGTTACCCTTTATGTATCGAAGTACGAAATAAAGAGCTGAGACGTTTTTTCCAGTGAATCACGTAATCCTAAGCACTGAAAGAGGAGAAAATGACTTGTCTCGCGTAGCAGAGAAATAAGGAACATTCTTGACCACACTCTTAAACAACCTTCCTTCGGTAAGTCTTCCGAAGATCCTCGATGACTTCATGCGTTCATTTGTGAAGACGGAGGAAGGTCAATTTAGCACTGAGAGGAAATGTGCTGATGAGGAGATCATCTGTTCATGAACACAGTTTTATGCACCTTTCCGAGAACACGAAAATCCTTCAGTAAAAAAGTTCTTTATGAAGGAGACACGAAGTTTTTTTATATAAAAAAAAACAAGAATTAAAAGAGATTAGTTATTTCTTTTTCATTCTTTCTTGAATAATTATTAAATAATTATTTTTTCCATTAAAAAGATATCAATTATTTGAGTATTAAAGCAATTCTTATTATTCATTAACGCTCAGGAATAAAAAAAAAATCGTAGGGACCTATAATTGTCTATCCGAAATTTATCCACAATAGTATCAGTGGCAGGAGTAGAATTATCTACTAATGGCATGATACGATCGTAAAAATGCGTTTTCGTTCGTATATGTCCACGGATGCACACACACAAATATATGTGCGTGAGTGTATATGTATATATGTATGTGTATGTATGTATATATATGTGTGTAATGTCGAGTGTTAAGGAGAATGGAAAACAGTCTTTCTTGATAATAATAAGTTTGTTAAATCATCGTTTCATTTAAAGAAAATTAGAGCCATTTTCATTTATTCGTTGACGACACACTAGAGTGTGTTCACAATTCCATGTCCACGCACTTACTGACTCTTATCTGTTTGCAAACTCATCAAATACTTCCAAAATGCTTCCGCCTGACCGAATTATCCTAAAAGCTTACGCGAGCGTGGGTCTTTTTCATTTATTGTATTTTTATAAAAGAGTTCCCTTTTTAAAATCGCTTGTAACTCACGTTATTTCCAACTCCCCTTTTTTAGACATATATATATATATATATATATATATATATATATATATATATATATATATATATATATATATGTGTGTGTGTGTGTGTGTGTGTGTGTGTGTGTGTGTGTGTAATATATCAAAATTATTTAACTTTAATATTTCTTCAAAAGCCTCCTCTCTTCAATTTTAATTCATTTAAATATCTTTACCAGCCTCTAAATGGTTTAATCAACGGAGTATTTTCCACTTAACATTCCTTTCTGTCATAAAACTGTAAACTTTCTGTCTATAGAGCAGTTTTCAAGCTGGTAGCGGAACATGGTTTCGCGTTTTGCTGATATTGCAGTTAATTCGCTTATTAAGCTGTTTTTGTTGTGGGAAAATTCTTGTTGTCAGCGCTCTTGGGTGTACTTGTGTCAGAGCAGAGTGAACTCTGTGGCTTTTGATTGTATATTGTCCAGAAGGATAGATGTGCGGTGTTGCCGCTCTGAAATAAAGTTTTTAAAATTAGACTTCTGAGTTCTATTAAATATGAAGCCCGACTGCATTCTCATTACTTATAGCTGTTGAGCTTTCTCCTTGTGAAGGAGTGATATAAAAAATGGATTACATATATATATATATATATATATATATATATATATATATATGACGAAACGAAACCGCCACATCATCTATCCCCCGCGGAATGTAGTCGTGTCCTGACAAATCCATAAAACATCATTAACCGATGGCACTGGTTAAACACTGGAGAACTAGGGAGGAAAATCTTGGAACTTCTCTTTAATATAGGGTTTTTCTGTCGTGTGAGACTCTTTCTTCGGTTTATCTTTTAAACTGCAACCGGAGACATCCCACCTGCAATTTTTCAGACAGAATGATCCTCAGTCAACAATCATCTATTCAGCATCCTATTCTGTTCAAAACAAGGTCCTGTCACAAGGTAATGAGCTCAAAGGACTGTACGAAGTGAATGCCTAAAGGTACTAATTTTGTGGAATGAAATGGCAATTTTCTGATTTATTTTTATGCAATATTGCCACTCTCTCTTTACCAAATACTCTGCTTTCTCATTTCAGCACAGTGAAAGAGTACCCACTGGAATGATACGTTGCATGCATTCCCGCGAGAAAGGATTTAAATTGCTGGACTCGAGGCCTTTTCTCTGATAGATGATAGAACGTGGAAGGCGAGTATTGAAATGGAAAGGCTTACAGCTTTCTCGAAAGAACTCTGTCGAATAGAAACCTGCTGAAGAGCAATAAATATTGATTTTGATTTACCATCGATGCTGGTTGAAAAGTTTCCTACTGACAGGTGGAAACAAAAAGGTTTAGAGAAAATACTAGCACCAGCTCCTTGGGATAAGTCAAAAAAGGAACCATCCATGTATAATATGTAGCTACTAGCATATAGCCCGTCATATGACGGGATCAGTAAAATTTTTAATTTTCCAGAATTGTAAAGGTATCCCATGAGGCAGGTAAAAAAATGGCTTGTTTTTTGGCAGAGAATTATCGTTCTACAAAAATAATCGATTAAAATTACCACTTATGTACCTAATCAATTATTTAAGCCAAACATAAAAGAAAATTATTTACGTCATATTTAAGTTTAGGGATAAAGCGCGTGGAAATCATGCAGAAGATATTTAAATAATCTAAAATAAATGATTAAAGGAGATAGTTAAAGGAATGACATCATAATGCTAGAAAAAATTGTTATTTTAATGAAAATAATAAAACAAATTTAGGAATAAGAATTTAAAAGAAAAAGCAGAAAATATTAAATTAATTAGACATTTAGAAAAATTTGGCTGAGTCGGGGATAGAACCGTCAACCCTAGAAGTATGCTGATCAAATGGACAGACCCTCTACCGAACGTGCTAGGCTTACACCCGATGAAGGACTAATTAGAGCATATGAGGGTCGAGTAAACACAGTCCAGTTTTAAATATTACGCTCCGCCCTCGCTGCTCCCTCTTATTCTATACTAAATTCATATCAAGAATGAATTTAGTATAGAATAAGAGGGAGAATAAGACTTGAAATAATAGCAATAAAAGCTCGAAAAGGGGGGATGGGGTGGATATCGAACTCGCTTTGAATTTTGCTAACCCTAACTCATAAAAAATTCAATATGGATGCCTGTATCCATTCCAGGTATAACCGCTTCAGAAATTCGCGGACAGACAACTTAGGCTATTATTATATACGGGATTCTTTGAGAAGGGCTACATGTATACACATCCCCTATATAATAATAGCCTGTTATCTGTCCGTCTGTCCTCGAATTTATGAAGCGGTTGGATCTGGAATGGATAGAATCATCCATTTTGGATTCTTGATGAGTTAGGGTTAGTAAAATTCAAAGCGAGTTCGAAATCACCCCCTTCCCCCCTTTTTCATTGTTTAATGTCCTCATTTCAAGCCCTATTTTCTCCGGTTAAGGGCATGTGATTAAATATATCAGTTTGTCACATCCCCTATATAATAATAGCTTAAGTTATCTGTTCGTCTGTCCTCCAATTTATGAAGCGGTTGGACCTGGAATGGATAAGGCATCCATTCAAAGCGAATAAAGTTTATCTTCTCTTAAACTATCCATCCGATTCTAAAATAAATTGGTATAAATATACTTCATATCACAGCAAAAAATACTATCGTCTTTAAAACGTTCGAAATCCAACCCTTCCCCCCTTTTCGAGCGTTTAATGCCATTATATCAAGCCCTATTTTCCCCGGTTAAGAGCAGGGATTCAATTTATCCATTTATCACTTAATAAATAGGTAAAAATAACATTTTTTCTAGCATTACGTCATTCCTTTAAACATCTCATTTAATTATTTCATATTTTACACTATTTAAATATCGTCTACACTATTTTAATATCTTTTATCACTGAACTTAGATATTACGTAAATGATTTTCTTTTATATTTAGCTTAAATAATAGACCAGGTTCATATGTGATGATTTTAAATTGAATCACCGATTATTTTTTGTTGCAATGAAAATTTCATCGCCGGTATTAACAATAAATTCTTTTCATATAAGTCTAGGAGTCTATTTCACAGACTCATAAATATCTAACTTTTAATTTATATATTTGGAAATTAAGAAGTTTGTTTGTTTGTGTGTTTATTATACATAACCACACAGTTTGACTAAATGAATTCAATGTGATTCTACATTGCATTACAGGACGGGAGACTCTAGAGGAGTATGACGATAAATAAATTATTGAGAGTGAACCAGATAATTCTCAGCCAAAAAACAAACCATTTTTTACCTGCCTCATGGGGTACTTAACAGTTCTGGAATATTAAAAATTTTATTAATCCCATCATATGATGGGCTATATGCTAGTAATAAATAGGTAAAAATAACATTTTCTTCTAGCATTACGACCTCATTCCGTTAACCATCTCATTGAATCATTTCTTATTTTAATTACTTAAATATCGTCTGCATAGTTTTCATACGTTTTATCACTGAACTTAGGTATGACGTCAATAATTTTCTTTTATATTTGGCTTAAAGGATAGACTAGGTAGTGATAATTTTAAATTTAATCATCGATTATTTTTTGTTTCGATGAAAATTTTATCACAGGCATCAACAACAAATTCGTTTTATAAAAATCTAGGAGATTATTTCACGAACTAATAGATATTTAGCGTTTAAGTTATATATCTTTGAAAATTAAGAAGTTTGTTCGTTTGTGTGTTTGTTTTTTATACATAACCACGTGGTTTGCGATCGATTCGCTCAATTTTGGACATCATTCATATATATCGCCAAGTAATCACTGTCAATATTAAAACCTGATGTGCTGTTCATCCTATGATGTAATAAGACAAGATAAATTAAAGTTGGCAACTAACATGCAGTAAGTAAAGATAAACAAATTATTGAGAGTGTACCAGATAATTCTCATTAAAAAAGAAACCATTTTTTTACCTGCCTCATAGGATACTTTTTTCTGGAAAATTGAAAAATTCTTAAATTAAAAATTTTACTGATCTTGCTATATGACGGAGTATATGCTAGTTTTTTTAATGTTGTTTTAATGTGTATAAAAAATTCAAATTTATTTTTAAATGTATTCGTGAATTTTATTACTTTTTAATAACACTATGCCTTTTGTATGGACAAAATTTATCACAGACATTTTGCCATTTCACTATTATTAACAAAGTCTTGAAATTTTTAGTTTCAGTACATGAAAGAAAAAAAGTCTTTGTAAAAAAAATTATTATGTAATTATAGTCACTTAAAAGAATTCTACTCCAAAAGATTGTACCAAAGAAACTTTTACACTTATACATATATAAAAGTCATGTTTGAAAAGCCATACTTGATATATGGCCGTTCAACAATGGTCCTTTGATATAAAACGTTTGATATGAAAAATCAACATTAAATAGAAAATTTAAATAAAAATGGGGCATTTAGATGTTTCTTGGAGAATTTTAAGCTATTTCTTGCTAAAATAATGACTTATCAGTTCTTACATATGTTCAGTTGATAACGCAAATGATTAGCTTATTAACTACAAAAGTTCGATATTTTCAGCGAATATAACTAGTATATTCAGATTACTGAAATTTTTGAGGTGTTTAATAAAAAAAGCAACTTAATAAATTACTCTCCATTATAATATTTTATTTGATATAGCTTAACCTGCATTAATAGGAAATGTGACTATTATTAATATAAATACTGAATTCGATTCGCTCAATTTTGGACATCATTCATGTATATCGCCAAATAATCACTGTCAATATTAAAACCTCTGCTGTCCATCTTGTCACGTAATATGGCAAGATAAATTAAGCTTGGCAACTAACATACGATCAGTAAAGATAAAAAAAATTATTGAGTGTGAACTAGATAATTTTCACTCAGAAAACAAACACTTTTCTTTATCTACCTCATAGGAAACTTTACAATTCTAGAAAATTAAAAATTTTACTGACCCCGTCATATGACGGACTATATGCTAGTATCAAATAGAATAATGATAGTGGGTAGTACCATGAACAACTGCACAATGAGCTTTCAGAAAAAAAAAATCAAATCAAACCCGTGAACTTTTATTTTATAAATTTATAAATTATTGGTTAATTTTGAATTAATGGTTAATTGGTATAATTATTTAAAAATTAATTGGTAAATTTATCCGATTTAATGGTTAATTGGTAATTTATTTAACCAAAAATTTTAAGTGGTTAATTGGTTAATTGTTTAAGATTAAGTGGTTAATTACGGTTTAACCGAAGCGGGTTAAGTGGTTAATTGGTTAATTAAGGTTTAACCGAAGCGGGTTAAGTTGTAATTTGGTTGATAAAGTGGTTAATTGGTTAATTCCGGTTTAACCGAAGCATAAGTGGTTAAGGTTAATTACGGTTTCCGAATAAAGTGGTTATTATTTCCGATCTTAAGTGGTTAATTTTAATATTTAAGAAATTAAGTTAATTGTAATTAATAACATTAGTTGTATATTTAAGTTGATAAGTGGTTATTGGTAATTCCGGAACCGAAGCGGGGTAAGTGGTTAATTGGTTAATTACTTTAACCGAATCGGAAATGGTTAAGGTTAATTAATAAATCCTTTATAAGATTTTTACATTCTCTTTTTAATAATACAAACTAGTCTAAATTTTACGAATGTTGACCATAGAAAACAATGTATCTCAAAGTTTGCATGCCATTGTGTATCAGTAAATATAATCTCGTAATTATAGTCATTTAGCGACAAATTGCATGTAATGGGTTGATTGCATTCAGAACGAGACTTCCGTTTCATTTGAGATGTTGAAAT
>CM063507.1:5531003-5533503 GCA_032207245.1 Pardosa pseudoannulata | reverse complement strand
AATTTAAATAATGAATTGCATATATATTAATAACTATTTAAATAATGAATGAATATATTATTAACTATTTAAATAATGAATTGAATATATTAATAACTATTTAAGTAATGAATGAATATATTAATAAATATTTAAATAATGAATTAACTTAATTTATTAACTTTAACAAAAAGATATTGCTAATAAAGTAATATTAATATTTACTCTTTTGAGCTCAAAATAAGTTGAAGCTTAATAAATTTTTACATAGTAAATTTACAATAATATGTTTTTACAAAATAAATATACAGATAATTTACATGCTAATATTTTTTCAGGCGATCTTTAAAAATATTCTCTTGTCCCCCATTAAAATTAATTTAAAGAATAGAAATTTTTTGCCTTAGGAATGTCTTTCATTCTATAAAGAAAACATTATAGCACTGAATTTTTATCTCTTTCGTTAAAAAGAGGGGAAAAATAGAATTACCCGAATTGCATGAATTGTCGTGAAATTGTTTTCCTTTGGGTCAAGGCATCACTGAAGTGTGTTAGCTTAAATTCTTTATTCGAAGGACTTAACCAAATACAGATGGAATCTTTTACTTTACTGTGACAAAAAAGGCAAGGTTTAACTCCAAGGAATATTTAGTTAGAAGATACTTCAAAAAGATATATTCTTTAGTAATATTTGAGAACTAGCATATAGCCCGTCATATGGTAGAATCAGTAATTTTTCTAATTTTCCAGAATACCCTAAATTACCCTATAAAGCAGATAAAAAATGGGGGTTTTTTAGCCGATAATTATCTAGTACAAGATCAATAATTTTTTACATACTCCTCTAAAGTCTCCCGATACTGTGAATGCAGTTTAGAATTACGTTGAATTCATTTAGAAAGATTATTCAAAGTTTTCTTAGCTACGTCGAAATTATAGTTAAGTTTTTCCCATTTTCTTGCCACAGTAATTAATGTAAGTAAAGGAAAGAAACTCTCATTTCTACTACACGCTGGGGTGGATAGAATTTATTGTTAATACCGGTCAAAAAAATTTCATTGCAACAAAAAACAATCGATGATTAAGTTTTAAATATATATCTCATATGTACCTAATCTATTATTTAAGCCAAATATAAAAGAAAGTTAGTTACGTAATATCTAAGTTCAGTGATGAAACGTGTGAAAATAATGCAGACGATATTTATAATAAGAAATGGTTAAATGACATAGCTAAAGGAATGACGTCATAATGCTAGAAAAAAATTTTGTATTTACCATTTGCCGGCGACAGCTGGGAAAAGTGTTGAATAAACAGAAAATTGACATCTATAGGAGATGTAACTTTGGGAAATGGATCGAAAGAATTTTAAGTCGAGAACGCTCCTTTGATTAAGACATTTAGAGGCTGGGAGAAAGATTTTAAGGAATTATAATGGGAGTGAGGAGGTTTTTAAGGAAATATTAAAGTTAAATAATTTTGGTATATTACATATATATATATATATATATATATATATATACATGACATGCCTGAGAGAAATCAAAGAGCAGATGATGTCTTGATAATGTCTTTATTCATGACTATTGCACAGTTTCACATCCAACCATCCAACATAGCGTCAGCAGCTGGGAGGGTATGAGGTAACAAAAGAGCCTTGCTCAGCGTACATTCATTAGCGTTCCTACCTTAAGACATTCTCTCCTAATTCTTACGCGTCAAGCGGTTTTGTATGGAGTTATTGGTGATTCCTGCGCCTGCTTTAAAGAGTGCGTTGCGTTTTCTGCTCTCAAACCCCTAAATTATTAATTTTACGTTTTCAAACTGACATATATATATATATATATATATATATATATATATATATATATATATATATATATATGTATATATATATATATATATACATATACATATACATATACATATACATATATATATATATATATATATATATATATGTACATATGTGTGTGTGTGTATATATATATATATATATACATATGTAATCGTCCAGGGACCAACTGGCCCCGAACTTCACTTGAAATGCATTTTAAAATTGCCCCTATTATTTTCCTCAGCCCGGGCATGCTGGGCTGCCAAGAGTCCCGCTAACCGTCCGTTAGAAAGAAGCACATCATTCGTCGTGGCCGAACTTAACTTTTATTTCATACGATAAAATAGCACAGAATCCAGAGACGTCTGAACCAGACAGTGTCAGAACGCTCTCTCTCTCTAAGTAATAGTAATGCCAACCTTCTGCGAGAGACGGCTAAAACCCGTGTGTGTTTTTCTGACGTGGGAAAAATGCTGAGGCAACTATTTTAATTGCTTATAGAGAGTAACCTTTGACTAGAGCCATCTGTAAAGTGTGGCGTCTCAGAGGAGCATTACTGCTGATCGTTACAAATTTTCATGGGAAAGTTATAACTTCCTAATTAAAATGCCAGCCATATCATTTTCTGTTTTGGGAATCATAGAAAGAATTTCGGGGTTCGGCTGAAGGAATGAAAACATCCTC
>CM063507.1:5508503-5516003 GCA_032207245.1 Pardosa pseudoannulata | reverse complement strand
CTAGAGTTTTTCTCAAATAAGGACCAAGACTTCCATGAGAGAGGCATTAAGAAGCTGCCTTTAAAATGGCTACAAATTATACAACAAAACGGTACATATTTGACCCAAATCGGACAATCTGAAACATATTAAATAAAGTCATTAATTTCACGCAAAAATAATGGATTTGATTTTCCCCAACCTAATATTATTTCAGTAAAGTTGCTAATCTGTACAGTTGATGATCAAAAGCCTGGCAACATATATTGTTAATAGATATTGACATTTTTATAATTTTATGTTTTTATTAAAATCATTTATTAGTAAACGAAATATGGCAAAATAGTAGATAATTATGAAACATAGAACAAACATATATATATGTAATCCTTAAATTATAAAACTGCTGGACAAGAACAAAACTAAACATCCAGCAGTAATAAAAATGCAGTCGGCCGACATTGAAGAGAACGGCACAAGTCTAATTAAAACTTTATTTTAGATCTGCTAAAACGGACATCTTTACTACTCAACGACAGACAAAAGAAAGACACAAAAATCACTCTGCTCAAACAGAGGTGCACCCAAGAGCGAAGACAGAAAGAATTTTCCCACTTACTCAGTGAATTTAAGTGCAAGATCAGGAAAAACGCGGAGCCATTATCCGGCGACAGCTGAGAAACGTGTTGAATAGACAGAAAATTTACATCTTTAGGATAGAAAGCTTTGGGAAGAATTTTAAGTCGAAGACACTCCTTTGATTAAGACATTTAGAGGATGGGAAAAAGATTTTAAGGAATCAAAATGGGAGAGAGAAGGTTTTTAAGGAAATATTAAAGTGAAATAATTTTGATATATTACATATGTGTGTGTATATATATATATATATATAAATACATATATATATATATATATATTTATTTATTTATTTATATGTGCATATATATATGATATATATATATATATATATATATATATATATATATATGATATGACAGCAAGGAAAACCCATTTTGTAGTGCAATAATTTAAAAGTGAGTTGTACTTTTAAAATGAAACATTTTTTTAAAAAAATGTAATTTCTTCCACGATTGAGATGACAGGTTTGAATTTCAATAAAACACTGCATTTAATTTTGAAATCATTTAAAGATGAAATCTTGAGATTTCCACAGCCCCCCAAAAAAACCTTGCACATTTATTTTATTTGCACTATACACTGCATTATGCAAATTTTATGCAAATTTTTAAGACACTGTTGCATTTCTGGCACAAATCCAAGTCAGAGCTTTGATGCTGCACTGTTTAAATTTGTATTTTTTGGTTTAAATTTTGGGATATGGAGAGAAATAAAACTTCTATAGAGATATGAAAAACTTAAATGTGATACTATGGAAAGCAAAATAAAGCATAAGAGATATTGCAGAAATTAAGGTAAAAGCCTCATTCAACAGTGCATTACGTAATTAATAACTGTAAAAGGTATGGATTTTTCCACAGACCAAATGGAAGTGGCCGGCCCAAAAAGATTTCTTCGCCTCACTAGAGAGGCGGATACTGAGATTTGTAAAGGAATAGGAGAGAGGAGGTTTTTAAAGAAATATTAAAGTTAAATAATTTTGATATATTACATATATATATACATACATATATATATATAGATAGATAGATAGATATACTAGACAACCCGACAGACGTTGTCTTGTTTTAACGCTGTAAATCCAAAAAATTATAAAATGTTTTTAAATAAATTATAAATGAGACAGTTTTGATGGAAAAGTAAGAAAAAAATTATTTAAAAAATACTTGATGCCTATTTAAAAAATACTTGAACACTATTACATAAATGCATAATATTTTTTTTTTAATGAAATCTGTGAGTATTCTATACAAAATTCTCTGTTCGAAACTAGTGCTTGCAAGAAAATTCATGTTAAGCATACGATTTCCAAAGCAGTATATAACATAAAATATCACTAACCTATGGTGGTGATGACGATAATTGAATACAGCAAAGCCCCTGAAAAAGTCCATTGCAAAGGGCTTTCATCTTTCCCGTCGTAGCCTTCTTTGCGGACTGCCTTCACCAATGTCACTTCGAAATCCTATAGAAAAAATAGAAAAATACATTTAGATCGTATTAAAAAAAACATAATGATCAGTGGGATGAACAAGTCTTTTGATCCCTTTACTCCAAACATATGAGTCTCATGATTGTAATGAAGATTTTTTTTCATGTCCCTTCATTACATATTTCCATCGTGTATTGTATATTTGGACCTACATTTGAGTCCTTTTTTTCGCATATTGCCCTTGCATGTTCAACTCTAAATGTTTTCTCACTATAGTAGACTTTCTCTTCAAACAGAGCCACCCTCTTTCTGGTATTAAATTTCGGACCGAGTTTCCAATTCTTACCACCTGCATCCGCGGATTTGCAACCTTTTGGTCATAATTTGACCCCATCGGCACATATACTGACACTCTGGACGGTTATAATGTTTCGATTTTGCTGACAGTCGTTCTTTTTGAAAAGTGCCGCGTTGTAGTGTTTTGCCAAATTCCGCTCCGCATCGCTCTTGGCGAATTTTCACCTCATTGGATGAGCTTCCATACAATTGATCTTTTCGTTCTCTGAGGTTCTTGTCTCGGCCTATCATTGGTCAGAGCCGAGGGAGTCTTACGTCTCGTTGACAGCGTGGGGTTTCCTTGGTGCCTGGCAACCCCTTACTTGCTGTGTTTGCGGCGCTTTCCGTGTGAGCGCAGTCTAAAGTTTTTCCTATTTTTTTTTAGAGACAGAGACGAAAATTTTTAAGAACCTCTCAGACGCTTTTTTTCTTGGGACAAATTTTTCCGTTTGCGCCCACCTCCCTCTTTGGCCAGCCTAAACACTCTCGCCTTTTTTTCGGTTTTACTACGATGTTCCTGGAGTTAATTTCTTAAACAACCAACGCCAATCAATCATCAAAATAATATACGATACACACTATAGAATCATGGCAGAAGTGAAAAAAACTATTTGTATAATATTAATGAGAAATTACATAAGATCGAATAATTAAAAAAAACTCTGTGAATCAGCGTGTTTTTATCTACCTTCACCTACCTGAGGTGACATCCCTTACTTATAATCCCAACTCCAACCTGCATAAGGCCCTGACAACACCTTTCTCTACAATGATTATTGAGTCAAATATCAAGAGACTTCCCTCGACATTCTTGTCAACTCATAAAAAAGGAAAGTAACTGTTTTCGTCATGTGTTTGTTCTTGAAATTTTACAAAACATACGAACATTATCATATAGATAACATCGGCGTTTTAGCTACGGTAACACGTCACTTATTGAGTCATAAAATCAGGAGCAGCCTGTCTCGTATTTTCATAGAAAAGAAAAATTAACTAACAAAAAAAAAACTGTAGAAATAAACTGTTTTCGCTAACCATGTTTTCATTCTTATTTTTTTAAACATATGAACCTTCGAACAATAAACTTGCGAGATAAAAATTGCGCAATAAACTTGCGAAAAGTGCAAAACCCACAGAAGACTTGCTGCCTTTCTGTAAAAACTTATACAAATTCATTGTTTTGTGTAATTTTTTCCAAGTGTATATACATTTCAAGCTCCAATCTCGAGGAATTTAAGTCTTATATGAATTTTACTTAATAGGATCATGATAAACAAATTACTTTTTTATGTAACCTAGAATACCATTTTAAAGAACGCTGAAGAATGTTGATGAGAATGGAAGCTGACCAACGCACGTGGTACGCCAAAACGTAAAAGTGTTCCAAATAAACGTTATGTTTTGTGTTTGTGAAACATTTTCTTGTGATATGTGATCTGTGACGTCGCGACAACCCTGTACCTTCACAAAGAGGTTTTGTTAAAACCCAGGCCAAGGCGACATTCTGTCTGGAAAATTGACATTAAACTACAAAAGATTTTCGGTTCTACAAGCCTAGAGATACCCGAGGTGATTAGAAGGTCGGACGCGACGCGTAAATGACAGACTGTCAGACGCCAACGAAAGGACCAATCGTAGGCTAAAAGGACGGAGTCGCAGGAATGAGAAGCGAATGGGATAAGGCGAAAAGAGACGTCAGGCGGCGCGAGTTTTCCCCGAAAAAAGCTTGACTACGAGAAAAACGAAACGAGGCAACGAGAGGTTGCGTTGGTGTTTTTTAAAGAGCCAATCAACAGTTTTTTGTGGGACTCAAGGAGTCCAAGTACATCTGTCGAACACCTGATTCAGATTGCTTTTTAGGTTCGCCTCGAACCTGGGACTTTTGGGTCCGTACCAGCTCGTCCAGAGCCCCTGTGAATTCCATTCGGAAACTGTGTAAATAGCTTTATTTTAGTCAAGAACTAAAGTTGTTATTGTTTTAAGCTGTACGTCGTGTGACTACAACTTCGAAACAAACACGCTACCAGAGGATCCAGTGACATTACAAATGATATAAAGTGAAGAAAGTCTATACTCTTCGTACACAGACATGTCCTTACTAAATCCTCACCTCTCTCAGACCATGACACACATCCCCTGTGCGCTATGGACAGCTCACTACCTCCTGTCTCAATTTTCCCGCCTTACCAGTTACGGTTAGTAATAGTATGAACTAGTTCGAGGAGGTAGAGAACTTAAGCTACCATGGAGAAAACATAAAATTATTAACAGCACGTGGTTTCATGGCTATAGTGGAAATATGTCATCGAGAATCTATACGACACATGTATACTGCAATAGTTATGGGAGGTTACAATCCCCCCATCCCGCCTTTTGCTACGCCACCCGTCTCGTGCCAGTCTCAACAAATTTAGTGACGAAACACTAAACTTCGTCTACTTCTAGTTGGTGGTACACGAAACAAATTTAGTGTGCCAAAATCAAGTTGTTTTTAATTTGTTTATTTCATTAGTCGTCAACCTGCATGCAAAGTAGTGTAATCTCGAAAATCGGTTCCAGAGGATTCTTAATCTTCCCATTTTCAGTGTAAACATCTCGAAATTCGCTCATCTTATATAAAATAGCTTCCTTCAATCTCAAGTTCTTCAGAATTTATGTTGCAATAAACTTATTCGATCACTCCAGCACCCGGTTCATTATTTTCTTAACCTGCTTTTGTTTCTCATGCCACTTGGACACGATTGACCCTGCAGGATCTCGTATTAAGGCCAAGGGGTGCGCCTTTCGTTTTTAATGAGCACCATTAAGGTAAAAGAACGACTTCGCTCAAGTGGGTCCTAGCAATTTTGAAGCA
Source organism: Pardosa pseudoannulata (assembly GCA_032207245.1). Lineage (NCBI taxonomy): Eukaryota > Metazoa > Arthropoda > Arachnida > Araneae > Lycosidae > Pardosa > Pardosa pseudoannulata. The sequence goes on along the minus strand of CM063507.1, from coordinate 5,510,763 downwards.
GGGACCAAGCAGAAGACCAATAGACTTGACCTGCCACCGCCAGAGGTTTTCATTGAGAACTGGGAGGACATTGTGACCACGAACCTGTTTGACGTGCACCAATCACCTTTAACGAACGCGACGGATCTTAGCCTGGCCCGAACCCGAAACCTCTCAGTTATGAGATCGTTGCCTTTGCCAACTGAGCTACCGCGGCTCTAACCTAACCTATACTGCATCGCTTCTATAGGGAGTTTGTGGGTTTGAAACTCACTGCTGGTATGGATGTTGGTAGAGGCTCAGAACTGCTTTTAACCCTTTAGAGGTCACCAAAATAAATTCATGGGAATTTAATGTAATTTGTTTATAAATGTTATCTATAAGCCTTGTATATGTAAAATATATAAATTATCTTTACATTCCTTAGAAGGATTTGCCTTAGAGGATACCAAATTAGGGTTTGAGAAGTGGTTTAACTGACTAACCCCTACCCTTCTACAGCTTGAACATTATGCCTTTTTAAAAGTTTAGCTATACTGGAAGAACAATAAATGATAATCCTTAAACTGGTATAATAAATAAATAGCTTAGCAACTAAAAAGTGTTGTTTGTATAGATACTTCTATTTGAGATCATAAGTAAAATAAATTGAATCTGACTTCTCAAGTACAGAAAGTTTAAATACATATATTTCAATAGAAAAAGAAATAAATAAGTTAAACGTAGAAATATCATCTGTTATATATTTAAAATATCAAAAATATAATATGTATAAAGTGTATAATATGTATAAAATATGTGAAATATATAAAATATATAATGTATTTTTAATATATAAAATGTATATATATATATATATATATATATATATATACATATATATATACATGTATATATATATACATATATATATATATATATATATATACATATATATATATATATATATACATATATATATTTATAAAATCGAAAACTCAGCCATGTCTCCAAAAAGTTTTTTTTTTTTTTTTAATTGTAAAAGCTCTTGATTCTACATCATTGGCTTCCTTATATCACAGATGTATGAGATTGGAGCCGTAAATAATTATAAAAAGATAAAGTAAAGTACTCCAAAGAGTAAAGTTTAAAAACAAAGATGTTTAATAGGTGGTTTTGCTACGAAACCACTGTCCGTTAAAGAGTTAAGCAGTAGGTCCCGGTCTCATTAGCCTTCGTGTAGCATGAGTAGACTTTAGCGCTTCATACTAAACCAAATCCAGTATTTCTAATGCGGGAACACTTGGTTTTATAGCATTCCCCACTGCCCAACCGCAGTTATTTGTTAGCTTTTTTATTATAGGAACACCATACAGGCGGCAAACATTAATTACTACCTCGGAACAACACAAACAATGTGGGTTCTCGTAATTTAGAAGAAAGAACCAAGACTCCCAGCTTAGACTATCACATCCGGGGGTAACGTTTGAGAACATAGACGACATTGCGGCCACGAACCTATTTTACGTTCTTCAGCCGCTATTAATGAACACGGTGAACCTTTGGCTACCTCGAGCCTCGAACTCGGAACCCACTGGTTGCGAGGTCAATGCGTTCGCAGACTGAGCAACCGCAGCTCTCTAAACCAAATCGAACACAAACTTCATTGTGACCTTAAAATTCAGTGTTGTTTTGAGATCTGAGTTCTGTTTATTTTCCTAAATGAATTTTTGTGGCCTGGCATTAATTTAAGATTTTTGTAAATCCATTTACTCTATGCTGTTCCAGAAAGACAGCCAATTTCCGTTGATTCCGACGGAAAACCAGAGGAAGATGCAATGCACGAAATCATAACAATTTCAGAACAAGAACCATTATCGACGTTAAAACATCGTCTTGTTGAACGGAGTTACTTCCTGACTTCCGCAACGAAGCAATTTAATGTCCATCACAGGAAAAGCCACCACTTTTAAGAATCTTCCTAGCCCATTAGCATGCCTCGCGAAATGCAAAATAGGGGAGAAACAAACTTTTCATCCAATAATGCAGAGGAATCTTATCTAAAAATAACTCCTCGAGAGTCCAGTTGTGCGAGCAGGATTTTACGGTTGGCTGAATAGCTTGATGGACGATAAAGGCAGCACTTCTTTTTCTATTTTTTTTTTTTTCGTTTAAAAAGAAAATATTCTGAACGTAATCGTTCGAACGGATTTCGCGTAAAATCAGCTGGAAGAGGGTAAAGTCCCCTAACGACACACAAGAGATTCCATTGAACATCCGGAATTTTTGAGGATCTGTAATA
>CM063507.1:5461003-5506003 GCA_032207245.1 Pardosa pseudoannulata | reverse complement strand
ATATATATATATATTAATTTTAATGTTCGTCCTGACTTTTGGATCACCCGGTATATATATATATATATATATATATATATATATATATATATATATGTGTGTGTGTGTGTGTGTGTGTGTGTGTGTGTGTCTGGACGAACTTTAAAATTGAATAATTCGAAAACGAATGAATATAAAAAGATACGATTTGTATCAAACGGATGGAAAAGAAACCTGATTTTGTGTGTCAACGAAAAATAGTTCTGTTGGAGACCAACAGATGGCGCTGTCTAATTCATGATGTAGGATTATGCAAAGCAACAAACAATATAAAAAGGAGAAACTGCAGCAAGTAATGATAGTCGAAGCTTGTATGCATCGAAATGCTGTCCATAGTTGAGAAACCCTCTTAATTAAACTGTATTATTAGAATTCTGAAAGTGGTGGTGACTCGTCTCACAGCTGTACTACTGAATGATGGACAGCACATTGAACGTTTAATGTAGTACTAATTAACTGTAAGTTGTCCACATTTTTTCATTATTAAATCATCCTTTGGTGCAATAAATCACTACAGCGCCATCTGTTGGTCACCAACATAACTATTTTATTTTTTGTTGACTCACAAAATCCGGTTTCTTTGCCATCTGTATGATGTAAACCGTATCTTTGTATCTTCATTCGTTTTCGAATTATTCAATTTTAAAGTTCGTCCTGACTTTTGGATCACCCGGTACATCCAAACCTTTCGGGAATCAACCCCGAACCCATTATAGGTGTTTGGTAGGGTTTGGTAAAAACGGTAATCCTACCTTTTTCAACGAGATGGTTAATGAGACCGGGACCTACTGCTTAAATCCAATTCCGAATGGCTACAAACCTCCGTGCCACAGTAGGATTTGAACCCCCAAACTCCGGAACGGAAGATCAGCAGTTTAACCATGCGACCATCCCACTGTAGGGGAGCATATTCCTTACCGTAATATGCTCCCCTGCCGTAATATGCTTCCGTACTGTAGGGGCCACCATACAATCTATGAGGCATGTTAAGTTAGCTCGATATTCGACTTTCTTTGATAGATATCTTTAAAATTTAGAGATAAACTAAATATTCATATGATTTAATTGTATAATAATACGAAATAAAACGACCGATTTTATAATTTGTTTTTGGTTTGAAAAATGGTCGCCGACCTAACTGGCGTGCAAGGCTGTGTTTTAAATGCGTTTTCTTGAGTAGTTAAGAAATATCGTGAACATTTTCCTTTTCATTCCATAACCCTTTTTTCTCTTCTTTCCGCATTTCTTTGTGATTCTCTTCTCAGCTCTGCCAAAAAAGATTTTCCTTTATAAACTGGGTCGTTCTACTGAAGTATGAATAATGTCATATGCATAAGAAAGAATGCTATATCAATATTTCGGTCAACGAATATTTAGTCATCGGTTAACTAGTAATTGACCGGTAATTGTTTTCTGAAAAGTAATTTAAATAAGTAACGTAATAGGAACTAAATAGGTATATTTGTATAAATATATATGTATATATGTGTGTGTGTAATAAGACGAATTATAAACCTACATGGCCCTAGCGGACAATTTAGGAAATTTCCAAATAAAAAGGAGATACACGCTAGCGGAGACAGATTTTTCTAGAGATATTTTCCCACAGATGTCGACCCAGGTGTTATGTGTCTTGTACATAGAACTTCATGCTAGCTGACCCTTCAGTTTGTCCCTATGATGAAGTGGGGACCCGTCCTTCAATGTTATCTTAATAAAGGTTTTTAGCTGAAACGGTATCATTTTTATGGCCATGACTGCAACCCCCCATCGAGAAGTCAGTCTCATTACATATATATATATATATATATATATATATATATATATATATATATACACGGGCTTTCTAGGCAAAGAGAAGCCTAAATAGCTAGACTATTGAAGTAATATGCAGTCGGGCCACATTGAAGAGAACGGCATAAGTCCGAGTAGAACTTAACTTTAGTTTAGAGCTTCTAAACGACAAGTTACTCTTTCAAAGACAGACAAAGGAATGAACATCGAAACACGTGCTGGAACACGGTTGGACCCCAGAGCGAGACGCGGAGAAGAAAATCACTCTCAACAGTAAAAAGAACTTAGATCATTGAAAAGTGAACCGAGGAAAGATGGAAAATATGCAAAGTGGGCAGAAAATTTGATTTATTGCTGATAATGCTTTGGGAAATGGGTTGAAAGAAATTTAAGTTGCGGACACTCCTTTAATTATGGTATTTTGTGGCTGAAAAAATAGATTTGAAGGAATAAGAATGGGAGAGGGGGGAATTTTTATGACATATTAAAGTACATATATGTGTATATATGTACACACACATATCTGTGTGTATATGTATATATACATATATTTACTTGTGTATATATATATATATATATATATATATATATAAGTATAGATATATGTGTGTATATATATGTATATATATGTATATATATGTATATATATTTACATATGTATATACATGTACATATATTCATATATATATATATATATGTATGTATATATATATATATATATATATATATATATATATATATATATATACATATGCATGTATACATGTACATATTAGTATTGCACACTGAGATTAGCCTCGGAGGTTGGCTGCGTTCTGCACGACAATTTCCCGAAGTTGAACACTTTTTTGTGTTATTCTTCTTAAGACAGTTTTCAATTTTTGATAATTATAATGATAGAGAATGGGAAAATACATAAAAATTTAAATCTTATATTTTTCATTAAATCAATTTTTTTAATTTAAAAATAACATATAAGTAATGTTTATATTTTTAAAAACATTTTTGGAATTGAGAATATATGTATAGAGTAGTGAACTTTTTGTATTACTGTTCTTATGACGGATTTCAATTTTGGCTAAATATAATGATAAAAAAGGGAAAAAGCATAAAAATTAAATTTTCGTAGTTTTCAGAAAATTGAATATTTAATTCAAAAATACCATAAGAGTATAGATTACTGCTATGAATTTTCTGCCCTATAATGTGGTAAAATTCGTTTAAATAAGTTTTTAAATGCAAACAACTTAGATGTAGAACATTTTTTCTTAGAGGTTAACATAGAGTTAGAGGAATCTATATGGCAGCTACGCAACCACTTTCACCGTACTGAACTTTTCAACTCAGAATTTTAAAATATCATACTTACTTGTAGGGCTTCAGTAGCCAGGGCAGTCCAGTTATGCTCTGAAAGAACGCTGCTCTTAGCTGTAATTGACCAAAGCCCAGTAACGACATCTTCCCTCTCTTTTAGCATTACTTGTCTTTTTGATCTCTCGTGTCCAGCCTCCAACGCTTCGAACGTGAAAGCTCCTATTATACTATAACCAACTACGAGAGCACACAGGCCGATGTGAGAGAAAAGAAATGTTGCTACTAATCGGCAATATCTCTGACATTTGGAGCACTTGGATACTGGCATTATGTCAGTAATTGGCACTGAAATCACATTCAGTGGTTATTACATTATATCCTTGTCTTGTAGTTTTTTTTTTTCAGTGAAATTAACTTATAAAAATGAGGCGCCAAAAATCACAAGTTCGAACAATTATTGCATTCTCCTTTCCTGTAGCATGTTTCTTCTTCAATGGAATTAACTTATAAAATTGCGGCACCGAAATCACTTTCAATGGTTATTGCGTTATACTTTAGTCTTTTAGTACGTTTCTTTTTCAGTGGAATTAAATGCGGCACCAAAAATCACCTGTTCTAACAGTTATTGCATTCTTATTTCCTATATAATGTTTCTTCTTCAATGGAATTAACTTATAAAAATACGGCACTGAAATCAATTATTTTAACAATTATTGCATTATCATTTCTTGTAGCATGTTTCTTCTGCATTGGAATTAACTAATAAAAATGCGGCACCAAAATGACTTATTTCAATAGTCATTAAATTCTCATACTTTTGTTTTACATTATTTTTCTTCTTCTATGGAATTATAAAAATCCGGCATTAAAATCACTCGTTTAAACAGCTAATTCTTTCTCATTTCTCTTAGCATATTTCTTCTTTAGTTGAATTAACTTATAAAAATGCGGCACAAAATCATTTATATCAACAGTTATTTCATTCTCATTCTCTTCTTGCAACATGTTACTTCTTCAGAGGAATAGACTTATTAAAAGAATGAGGTACCAAAATCACTTATTTCAACAGTTATTGCATTCTTATATTCTTGTTTTATATCAAGTTTCTTTTTCAGTGCTATTAATTTACTGCAATATCTTTTCTTGTTATTGCATTATCAATCATGTAAATAATTGGAGTGAAATTTTCATATATTCGACTGAATACTATTACATTTTTCACAGTATTTCATAAAATCCTTATAGTATACAACATTCAAATGTTCATCATAATAAACTCCTTTATTCTTGTTAATAAGAATTCTTGTTTATTACATAATTTTTTGTGGTTTATCAAATTCCCTCATAATCAAAGTCAATTATAGAGAATATTTTCTCAAAACGTTTTCATAATTTGTAAAAGTATGTGATTTTTTACAAAGTTAATTTATAGAAGAGCAAAAACAATTGTTAAATAAAACTTGTTCTAACGTTTTCTTCCGCTGCCAAAAAACGAAACAAAACTTTTGTTTGTCACTTTTGAGAATAATTTTCGTATAATAATTATTAGTGTTTGTCTTAATATATTCAGTTCGTTTAATTTTCACTTTCAAATTACTAAATTATTTGACTTTCTATCTAAGTTAAAATCTGATAATCAACTGCACAAAATCCTAATCAGTAAAATTACAGTTTTAATCTTAATGTCCAAATAGAAATATCATTTTTAAAAAATATGATCTACTGTTAATATTCAAGATATAACTACAGTATTACTTTTACATACACATTGAAAATGCTCAAGTTTCACATTAGAAACTTTTATGCTTCAGAATTTACTGTATAAAAAGACACAATAATATACTACACAAGAACTACAAGAAAAATTGTTTTAAGCAAATTAAATCACAGTAAAGGCTGAAAATCAAACATTGAAGAATATCAACGTAAATAAATCTTCTTTCCACAGGAAATTTAAATCGGCTCAGTGATGAACAAACGGAAAATCATTTTAAAATACCTGATTTTTATTTAATTATTTATTATTTTTTAATCCGGAGATGAAAATGAAAATACAAAAGAAAGTTTATCCAACTGGCAGATGAACTTCAACTGTCGATTATCAAAGCATATAACGCAGAATGCAAACGATTTGTTGAAGTTTTAATACAATTGTGTTTTTTAAATATAAATTTAAACTATTAGCTATGAAGTTCTGTATTATATTTTAAAATGAACTAATAAATTTTCTTAATTTTCTTTACTTCGATATTCTTATTAGATATCTTAAATTCTCAATTCTCAAGCCGGTTTTGATAAATCAGGTAAAAAGTTTTCTTGTATCAAATTACTCTCTATTACATAGAAAATCATCGATTTCAGAATTTGTTGCTTTACTCTTGTTACAATAAAACTGTTCCTAATAAAATTGACAAGCTTTTTACAAATAAATATTTTATGTTCTTATTTTAAAATTTTTTTATCGTTTCCATTATCATTTTTCTGCATATATTTTCGAATAATGCGTTTACTTTTTCTTCCGAATAGTATTTTGGAATGTGACAAAAAATAAAACTGTCGTGAATGTTTGCTTTTATATATGCAGTTCGATTAAAATTCACTTTCAAACTGCCAAATTCTTTGAATTATTTTCAAGAGTTTGTATCTAAGTTAAAATATGATAATCAAATGCACAAAGAGTTCTAATCAATCAGATTACAGTTTAATCTCAATATTCAAGAATTATGATTCTTAAAATATAGATTCTAATGTTATTATTCAAGGTATAATTACCATATTGTTTACCGTAAAGCTTACTATCTGCATACGCTTGTAATGAGAGCAGTTTCTTCTTTCGGATTCTTTACGTCGTCTTCTAAGACAACCGAAAAACGTTGAGCAGCAAATTGCGTGGGATCTAAATTCGTTTGAGCTGCTTCGGTATGGCAGGAGGGGAACTGTCAGTTAAAGATCGGAAACCACGTGATGGGATTCGGGGTTTCTGTAGTCACGCGTGTAGCAGATGCAGGACTTGCGTGAGGAGCAGAAGGTTTGACACTTTCCCAAAGTGCATAAAGTAGAATAGTCCGGACACTAAGATTAGTCTTGATGTTTCTAGAACACAGCAAGGTCTAGGAAGAGTTATTTAGGAGATAATATTTTATTCTTAGTCATCTTATTCCATTGGTCTACAGAATATAACTGACGCCCCGGACATGATACTTTTTTGGCTCCCTCCTCCGTAAAAATATATAGTATTATAATATATAGAATATACTATTTGGAGCCCTTTGGCGAGTGGCGCCCGGAGAACGATACCTTTTTGGCTTTCCCATCCGAAAAAAATATAGTAATATAATGTATAGAATATACTATTTGGCGCCCTTTTGCGAGTAGCGCGCGGAGCACGATACCTTACTTGGTTTCAACCCTCTGAAAAAATATAGTAATACAATATATAGAATATGCTATTTGACGACATATTTGGCACCCTTTGGCGAGTAGCGCCCGGAGCACGATACTTTTTTTGGCTCAGCCCGCCGAAAAAAATATAGTAATATAATATATACAGTATACTATTTGGCGCCCTTTTGCGAGTAGCGCGCGGAGCACGATACCTTTTTGGCCACCCCATCCGAAAAAAATATGGTAATATAATATATCCAATATAATATTTGGCACCCTTTGGCGAGTAGCGCCCGGAGCACGATACTTTTTTTGGCTCAGCCCGCCGAAAAAAATATAGTAATATAATATATACAGTATACTATTTGGTGTCCCTTTGCGAGTAACGCCCGGGGCACGATACCTTTTTGGCATCCCTCTCCGAAAAAAATATAGTAATATAATATATAGAATATAGTACGCTCAATAATTTTTTTATGTGTCAATCAGACATCAGGATCTGGAAAATCAGACCTTATTGTTAGAGAATTGAAAAAATAAATATTTCAAGTCCAAATGTTAACAAAAGTGAAAGCAAGTTGAATAGAACTTGAAATGAAAAACAAAGAATACACCATTTCTTCAAAGTGTGAGAAAATAATAAAATCCAAACATTTTATTTTTGAATTATAGAGTAAAAAAAAATAAAGCTACGGCCAATCCTAGATTATACATCCCCCCTAAATAAACATTATCTTCCTCATACATCTCTATAGAAAAAGTTAAAAAAGCTGCACTACTGATTCTGCCAATCAGCATTTGAATTGAATCAGGAACATACGATTAAATAATCATGTATTTAAAAGTAACATCATTTGTAAAATAGCAAAAACATATAAAATGTTTTAAAAACAATGTAAATGTTTATTGAAACACATACATATGAAAAATGTGTACGTTTAAACTTTAAAAAACGACACACTAACAAAATCCATTCCCCTATATAATAATAGAAGTTATCTATCCGTCTGTCCTCGAATTTATGAAGTGTTTCGACCTGGAATAGAGGCATCCATATTGGATTCTTGATGAGTTAGAGTTAGCAAAATTGGTTACAACGGCTACGTACCTTTGTCAGCAGCAGGATTCGAACCCGCGAACTCTGCTACCAAAGACATTTCTGATACTACGGCTTGATCATTTAGGAGTTGTCCAACTTCGCTATCAGAGCCAGTACTGCAGTGGTGAAAAATTGGTCATAGTGTGGAAGGGGAATTAGAGACAGATTTGGCCTGAATTAAACTGTAGACTACAGAAGAAGAATGTTTGGCATATTTTGTTCCACGAGGAATTAGTGACTTTAAATTCCAACCAACCAATCTAACACAATGTATGGTTTTATCCGTTTAAAAACAGGCGACTAGAATCTGCGCACGGACAAAACGCATTCGAACTCTGATTGGTCAGGGGGAGTTCATCTTTTCTGATTGATTGCGATGACTGTGTTGTGAAAACATTCATTGCAAATTTAAAAAGACATGATCTATAATTATACTTGGGAGTTCCGCCACCTTCCTAAAAACTGTATAAACTGTATAATAGTTATTTGTGAACTGAATATATCTACCCTGTTTATATAGATCTCTCTGTAAACAAGTACCAAATATTTTTAACATTATACAGAAACTTAAAAGTGTATACTGAAGCAACTTAATAGGGTTTTAGGAGATACCTTTTATAAAATTGTTGCATTATGATGGCTTAAATTCTTGAAAATTTTCTAATAAATGATATGGTTGAACTAGAATAACTAATAATTTAATATAAATTATAATACACTAAATTATTGGTAGGTATTTTACAAATTAATAAATAAATACCACTAACATTATATAAATAATGAACAATGTAGTCCAGCAAATAATAATTTAAAATAAATTTAACTTTTATTAAAATTAAAAAACTTTTTTTCAACATTCGTAGCAAGTTAAACTGCGGGATGGTAAATATTTCATATTAAAGTGAAATGTCCGTACAAAATTTCAGTTACTATTAAAATTGTATAACATTTTTTGACAAAAACTTTACTATTTTTATTGAAACAAATACAACTTTCAATAACTTCAGTTCTATTTCCTTTGGACACAACAGGAAGGGTTTGTCTGAAGTCTCCACCAATTACCATTACTTTTCCTCCAAATGGCCTATCATTGTTCATAATTTCTTTCAATAGTAAGTCAATACATCGAATGCCTTCCTTTGTCAACATTGTAATTTCATCAATGATTATGAGCACAGCTTTTTTTAGTAGTTTAGCATCAGATGTATCAGCTGTCATTCTTGAAACTGAACTGTCCAATAGAGGTACAGGTAATTTAAAACCACTGTGAACTGTTCGACCCCCTCTCAGTAATGTTGCAGCAATTCCAGTAGTTGCAAATGGGAGTGCCACTTTTCCTTTTCCTCGAATAAAAGATAATAAAGTGCAATATAAAAATGTTTTGCCAGAGCCACCTGGTCCATCCAAATAAAAATATCTATTCTTTTCACATTCATTCTTTATAGCTTGTAGAATAGTATTGAATGCTTGGAGTTGATCATAATTCAGAGATGCTATTCTTTCATTGGCTTCTTGCTCTTTCAATTCATCATACATTTTATACTCAAAACCAGTTCCATTTGGTACTGGTAGACCAAATGATGCACACGACATTCCATGTTGTTTCAATATTGTGTTAATATCATGAAGAGCAAAGTTTAGGGCTTCATTTTCATTTGAATTGCGGAAGAAATCTATACACATTTCTCTCGAGTACTTATTCCACAGGTTAAGTGCATTTGTTGGATTACAGAATATCAGTATGAATGAAAATGTCTGGCGGAGTTGTTTTGGCATTTGAAGAACGGAAGCTTCTTGCAAACAATTATACCACTCTTCATCAGAGTCTAGTAAGTGAAGATGGAAGGCTGCTTCTTTAAAGGAGTCGTAAACAATATTGTGAACTGTTCGTAGAAACTGAAAGCTTGTAGCAGCAGGTACATGAAGCAGCAACATTCTTAGGTAAAATCTTTCTTCATCTTTCACACTAACTATATGCATTCTTGAAACAATCTTGGATCCACCTTTTTTTCGTTTCAGCCAGTTGTTTCCAACATATACATAATTATAAGGAACATCAGTATACAAAAGATCTTTCGCATCTATATCTGTTTTATTTAAATCAAACCAAGCCTCAAGTTTCGTCCTGCGACTTCTTGCAGATTGCAATGCTTCTTCTTCATGACCCTCGGTAAACATTATTCTTTGTTTTTCTGGAAGGTGTACGGGGAGTCTGATAACTGCATGTGATCTGTCATGCATTCTAAATTCTAACAAACGCCACATTGCTTCTGGAGCACTAACATATCGTGCACTAATATAATTAGCAATTTCATTTTGCTGCACTTCCCCTGCACTCACAACTAAATTAGCACAATCATAACCTTTGTATATGTACTTGTAAATATATTTCACAGCCCTGACTGATGTGCATACCTCAACATTTATGTGGGCATCATACTTCATTAAAAGATAAGGATTGTAGGGCACCACAAATCTGTTGTCCATTTGCACCCCTCTAACTAAACTACTTGCACCTACTCTTCGTCTATATAAAGGATAACCCTCGTCATGTATAACAGTTTTTGACTGATAATCCTTTGGAAAGTTTTTATTGCATTTCCCTTGTTCCATGCACGGTGCTCCTACTCTATTGACACCACAAGGTCCATGCATCATGCATCGTGTCACAATATCATACAAGAGTGGATTCTCCTTCTGGTCTGGAATTTCGGCACACACAATCCGATCAATCATTTCGGGAGTAGATAATTTATCTTCAGAGCGTAATACGAGTAACAAATGTGCATGTGGCAAACCACGTTTTTGAAATTCTATGGTATATACATGTGCAACCGAAATGCCTAAAACGCCATTAGTTGTTACATCTTCAAGGAGTGCTTTCAGCTTCAAGTTATAAACTCTAGCAATTAAATCAGGCCTGTCATGTGCTTCTTCACAAATCAGTAAATTTTCTGTTATTTCTGGCCACTTTGGATTTGCTGTAAATGTTAAAAACACATCGGGTGACCCAGATTTTCCAAATATGGACATGGCATCCACACATCTTTCACGCATATTTCTTGGAGAACCCTCAAAAGATGAAGGTAATATTACTGGAATACCTGGTGGAACCGTACTATTATTTTCTCGCTGTTCAATATGATCTGCCAAACCTTGGTAATATTCACTACGCAACTTGTTCTGACGAGTTCGGATGAAATTTAAATTGTTTGCTTCCACTTGTAAATAAGAATCTACAATATACTGTTGTGTCAGCTTGCCACCATTTAATACTGGATTGAAGTCGCCTCTAATTGCCAGTAATGCAGCTTTATATTGCAGCATAGTTACATTTATTCGAATCTTATTTTTTTGGACCCCTTCATAAGCATCACAAGTCCAATTAGGCTGCCACCCTGGTTCCCCAAAGGGAAAAAATAAAGGGTAACACATAGGATCTAAATTAGGACTCAATATGTTGATATTCACAAACTGTTGTTTAGGGTTTTTGGGATTATTTGGATAAATTCGTAAATCCCGTTCAAAAGGAGGTTCGCCATCATCGTTTACAAAAACCATTGCGATTTCATTATGCGTTGGTTCATTATAACGTCGTCTGTCCGATTGCCTATCTCGCCTGAACACCAAATTCACTACTGGAACATTTTCAGCTGCTTGTCGTGCTTCTTCAAGTGCTTGAGCTTCAATTTCTCGTAACATGTGGTAGGTATGGCACAGTCTGTTGTTCTGTCTAAAGAATCGATCAATATTATCAAGAATACATGTCAAACATTGCTCATTAGCTGGATGCGATACTCTAAAATTGGTAGCTTGGGTACTGTCGAGCACATAAAGTTGAGCAAACTTGGGTGTCTCTCCATCTATAGGTTGAAGGTGACTTGTATGGTGATATATCTGTCCATGAACTTTGAAGACATATGGTCCCCGACCACTAAAATTTATCACTTTGGCGCCCATGGAGGCAAAAGATACAGCACTGTTGTAGGAGCGAATATTTTGTTTGAAGTTTTTGTGATGTAAATTTGCAGGGTTTGACATAAGATCTTGTAAAAAAGTTGGATAACTTAACTCCTTTCCTTGAACATCCAAGGGTTTGCTGAGTGCAACTTTGCCTTTTCGGCAACAACTTGTAAATTTCCCATCTTGTGGTTTTTCACCAACAAAATGTTTAGCTCCACAAAACTCACAAATAACATTAAGGGGTCCACAGTTATGTATATTAATATTTTGTGGTTCAAAAGTGTCAATCTGTTGTTCAATTATTTCAAGTTGACGAATCTTTAGTCTTCGTTTCGACATACGTTGCTCACTTGCCTCAATTTTATCTTCTTGAATCTTCAATCTTTTTTCACGTTTACGTTCAGCATCTTTTTGTTGGCGAGCCTTTTTTACAAACGCATTTTCTTGAGCCCTTTTTCTTCGTTTATGTGTTGCATCTTTCTCTTTACGGATTATTTGGCGATTATACTTTATTGAATTTGACACAGAATTAACGTAAACGTCAAAATGGCCACTTGATAATTCATTGGAAAAGCGTAGCCGCTTAGTGGGGTTTCCCTCACTTCCAAAACTGTAATAAAGGTTACAATCACGGTAAACCTCAAACACATACTCAAAAATTTCACCTGCTGCATACAACTCGCAAAATCCTCCAAAAGTTGAACATCGTGACATTTCGGAAAAATAAACTGCAGCCGAACTATAATTATGGCCATATTCATTATGTGACATAATACTAAAATGATCCCAATTTTGTACTACATGAGTAACAATTTGTTTTCGAATGTCACTGCTAAAAGACTGTGTTTCAAACATAACATAAGAAAGCGATCGAAATAAACATGACCCATCCCCAACTATTGGAAAGACAGTATGGGGAACCATTTTACCATTTATATTTAATAAATGTTGTTCCATTTTACAATCAGGCTGACTAAAAATTATTCGTATAAAACTTTACTCACTTTGAATTTTCCTAACCCTGATTGATCAAGAGTTCAAAATGGATGTCTCTTTACATTCAAATTTCTGCGGTACAGTATAAAAAAAAATTACTTGGTTCGTTGGCGCCATCTATTGACTAATATATTAAATAAAAGGCGATAAATTCAGCGATAAAACGTATGAAAATAATGCACGCGATATTTAAATAATTTAAAACAAGAAATGATTATATGAGATGGTTAAAGGAATGACGTCATAATGCTAGAAAAAAAATGTTATTTTTACCTATTTATTACGTGAATAAATTGATAAATTTAATCGCCTGCCCTTAGCCGAGGAAACCATTCCAGGTACAACCGCTTCAAAAATTTGCCGACAGACACCTTAGGCTATTATTATATAGGGGATAGAATATACTATTTGGCGCCCGGAGCACGATACCTTTTTTTCGTTTCCCGCTCTGAAAAACAATATATATATATATATATATATATATATATATATATATATATATATATATATATATATATATATATATATATATATATATTAATATAACACATCGAATATACTATTTGGCGCCCTTTTGAGAGTGGGGTCTGAAGATGATAGACTCCCTTGCCCACCCCTAGGTAAGCCAGTGTACTATTCTTGACTAGGTTACTAGAGTTTTATGTATGTATGGGGGTATATTTCAGGATTTGATATGAACTAGACGAGGCATTAAATCTAAAACTATAGATAAATTACTGAAATTTTAAAATTATCTTAAAAGTTACAGGTATCTTTAAAGTGTTTATTTATATATATATATATATATATATATATATATAATATTTAAATTTTTGTAATTTCTATTTGGCTTTAAGTTTTAAGTTGATTTTATGAAAGTGCTTTTTGTCTTTCTAAAATTTTTGAAAGTTATTGTTGTTTTGTTGCATTTTCTTGTTTTTGGTGACTATTTTCGGAGCACGACTTCGCGGAGTCGTGTTTCGCCAATAGTCGCCAAAAACAAGATGGCGGACAAAGAGCGTACCGTTCACTGGGAATTAACCTTGGAATACCGTCGTTCCCACACACTTGGAGTTTAGAATTAAATGCAAATCCCCCCTCACACCTAAGAATACCCTGATATTTTTTAACAATTTCAAAAATAGTTAGAACCGAAATAACTTCACCTGTCATAATTAAATTAACCAAATATAAGAACAAAAACAAAATTACTTACTAAATCCCAGAAAATGATAAAAACAACAACAACAACAACAACAAAAAAAAAAAATACAACCTGACCAAGGCGATTGTAAACCAAAAGAACAGTTAAGATACAAATTTCTCTAATAGTGCCGGGTACTAACGTCAGAAATCACGTGCACCAATGGGGTTTAAGAACACATTAGAGGTGCCCTATCCCATCACCAAAGTAAGGGCAAACACACCAACCCACTCATCGCCCCATAAAATCGCCAAAAGAACGCCAAATTTGGCGAGAAAAAACACGGCGTCTATAATGCATCTGTACCGCATGCCATCCTTACTCAAAAAATATTTAGGAGGATACACACTAATCCCATTGAGATTATGAATACTCTTATATGAAAATTATGCCCCAAACATCTAGATGTGGCTCAAATATAGTCCAGATAGCTGTTAATAAAGCTGTTTCTATTTTTAATGAGGGTCAAATTGATCGACTAAGAGTTATGAGTGAACTTGGTTACAAAATAGGTAATAATGTAAAATCTTTTGCATATAACAATGATCAACAGCGTATTTCTGCTGCGGAGATGAGTACATTAGAGGCTCGAAGAGCAATCAAAAAAGACCAAAACTGCTGCACAAGTAAAAACATTAGAAGATGGGATAATGTGTGCAACTGAACAATTTTAAAGTATTTTGAAATAATTTTTTAAAAAATATATAAAATTCTAACTTTAAATGCGTTTTACTCAAAATGATGTTTTTTGTACTTGCGCGCACTCTAAATAAAAAACTATTGTATATATTTTAAAATTTTCAAGATAAGTACATTATAGTAGTACAGTTAAACTCTACCTACTTTTTCCATAGTTTTTAATTTTATTTGGTATTTGGAGATTTTTTATTGAAATTTTTGTACGCTATTTTAAATTTTTGAAAAATTCATTCTGTTGGAGAAAAAGTTTTGAAAACTTTTAAAAACTAAATAGGTAGAAATTCATGCCTAATGATATGAGTTTACAAAAATGCAAAAATTATTAATGAAACTTGTCATGTGTCATTGTAAGTTAGCGCACAGTGTGTCAGCAAAATTTTGAAAATTTAGAAACAAGCACTTACATTTCATTCCATAAAAAATTTCTTACTTAACAGAAAAAAATATTAAGTTTAGATGTATAATTAAATAATTATAGAGAAGAAACGATGGAAATTTTATTCAATTTCAATTGTAATAGTAAAAGTTATGCAAAGTCGAAATAGAACAAAAATTCTAGCTTTTAGGGTTGCTTACAACTGATTATTCCCCTTAAAACAATTTTACACAACAAAATTTTAAGCATGAAATGACTTCAAATTTTTTTAAAACTCATTCACGTTTTCAAAAATTAAGGCATTGTTTCACGACGTTTAAACCCAACTACCGTTTTTAATTATTAATGCATTTTTACGTGCTTTTTAAACTTAATTCGCGTTTTTAAAAATTAAGGTATCCGTCTACGTTGAAAACGTCATTTTTTTGCCAAAAATCATAATTTTATTTTTATTTCTCTATTGTAAAATTTCAATTTTTAGGCTTCTAAATCGATTTTTGTTTTGCCTTACGGCATTTTAAAGCAAAGTTACAGCTGTTTAAACATCAGTGCCAGCTGTCAAAACAAACCGGAAGTAGCGACTTCGGAACAGGAAGTTGTGAATTTAAAGCCTTTTAAAGAGCATTTTTTGGACAAAACTTTTTAAAGTTTCATGAAGATTAGTTTAAACATTTTTCAAGTATTTTTAATAATTAGCAATGTGGCAATTAGAAAGTTTAGAAGCAAGAAAATGTGGGGAATTTTAAATACGTATTTTAAATTTTTAATAGTTAAAGTTGCTTTCATAAACTTCAAATGCGTTTTTCTCAGAACGGTATTTTTAATAAAATATTGAAACTTAAAATGTGATTTCTCAAAAAGTTCTTCAAATATTTTGTTGAAAATTATTATGAATGCTTTCGATAGTATTTACTAATGAATCACCTAAAAGCTTTAAATTTGGATAATTTTTAAGAATGTTACACTCACAGTTAGATATGAAGTAATGAAAAATTCGTTGAAAATTCAACGTGTATGATTTTGAAGGACCAAAATTTTTTACCAAATGTAAATTAAGCAGAGATTTTAGGTGATTCACTAGTCCAGTGTATAAGAAATATGCTGCATCAAATAATATTGAAAGAATTTAACTTATTAAAAAATTAGACCTTTTGAAAAAAACCCGATTTTTTTACTAAATTTTATTTATTTATTAGAAATTTTATATAAACTTCTCTAGGAATAATTTTTTAAGTGCAATTCTCTATGATAATATAAAAAATAAATCTAAAAATGTAAAAACATGAACCAGTTTCTACGTTTAAAGAAAAAAGTTATCCGAACGTAGACGGATACCTTAATACATTGTTTCACGGACTTTTGAAACTTAATTCACGTTTTTAAGAATTAACGCATTGCTTCACGTGCTTTAACTTAGTGAGCTAGTTCCCAATACTATATAGCATCAACCCATTCTACCCACCTAAAAATCCAGTCTCGACTGGAAGCATAAGCCAGAACAAGGCAGATAATCGTCTTATTGATAAGCAGCTTAGCGTTTCTAGATTAAAAGTTAAGATCTATAAAAGGTTCTATTAGCAATAGCCAAACATCTCTTGAATTCAGAAACGATATTATTTTTTATTAAACATCGAACCTAAATAAATTAATTCACTGTTTCAAATTTCTATTCCCAATTAAAGGATTATACAAATTCCTTCTGAATTGTTAAAAAAAAAAAAACAGGAGTAGAGCAATAAAGGTTTTTTCACAAATCAGCATTTGCATGGCATTTTATGATTCCTAATACTGGTGAAGAATGCTGGGCCTGATCAAGGCAAAGTTGGGCCTAGGGCCTGGTAGTCTTTCGGGACCCCCCTACCCTCCTTTCAAGGCAACAAAAAAAAAAAAAAAAAAAAAAAAAAAAAATAATAATAATAATAATAATAATAATAGTTTATAAAAGAGGATACAAACGTATATTTTTGGAGGAAAGCTTATATTACTTTTTTATGTTTACATATCATAAAAAAGTAATATAAGCTTTCTTCCAAACATATTCGTTTGTATCCTCTTTTATAAACTATTTTTTTTTTGTTTGTTTGTTTACATACCTTCTCTGGAAACTGAGGCCAAAAAGATGAATTTGAGCATTAATGAAACTAAAACCAAATATATACCTTGTTTAAAATCAGAATATAATCACTCCTCCTTAGAAATAGGCAGTTATAGATTTGAGACTGTAAAGCAGTTTATATACCTAGATCCGGAAATTAATACACAAAATAACATATCTGTTGAAATTCATAGCAGAATTACTGCGGCTAATCGATATTTTTATGGATTAAAGAAATATTTAAAGTCTAAGTACATTAAAAGATTGACTAAAATAATATTGTATAAATGCCTAATAAGATTTGTTTTGACTTACTCAGCTGAAACCTGGGCATTGACAGAGAGAGACAAGGAAACCCTAGCAGTTTTTGAGAGAAAAATATTGAGAAGTATTTTATGGGGGGGGGAATTAATGTAAATGGTATATGGAGAAGAACAAATATTGAATTATACAGAACATATAAAAACCTAGATATAATTAATTTTATTAGCTTATAAAGATTAAAATGGGCCGGACACCTAGTTCGACTTAATGACAATAGATCCACAAAAAAAGTTTTTACGGCCAAACCAATAGGAACCCGAATGAGAGGACGACCAAAACTTAGATGGTTAGACTGCATTGAGAAAGACATAAGATCCTTGAAAATTTCAAATTGGAAATCCAGAGCCAAAGATAGTATGGAATTCTAGAGAAGGCTAAGGCCCATCCTGGACTGTCATGCTACTGAGGAAGGAAGGAGGATGTTTACATACCTTTGTAGTACAGTCAAATGCCAAAAATCTGTATATCCTCAAGGATGTAAACTGTAACACCAGCAATTAAGTTCTTATATAAAAAATAAAATAAAATATCATAGGTGAGATTAACAAATAGTAGCTGTTCGTAAATTTTAAGACAAAGTTAATAAGAGAAAAAATAATAAAATTCTTAAGCAAATAACAATCGTATCTGAGTTTGAGAAATATAATAAAAAGTGCTTATATTTCTTTATAACTGGTTGAAAATTTTAATTTATTACTAATTTATATTATATAATACATAAGATAAATGCTTTTTTTTCCTTTAATATTTTGTAAATTATTTTCTTAATGATTCATATTATAAATGTTGATTGTAATAAACTGTTATTCCAGTATTATATTCCTTTAATTACTACAAACCATAATAAATTTTTTATGTATGCTATGAGCTATTTATAAATAAATACTAAAAGTTTAAATTTTTAATTTCTGAATAAGGCTTCATAAAATATTACTTGAAGAATTAACAAAAAACATTTTCAAATTTTGTTAGTTAAATTACTTAAAATTTAATAATTAAGTACTAAATTTTAGGGAGGGCCCTAAAATTAGGGGGCCATGCTTTAATTAGGCCCTGGAAGAATGTGCAGATATCTTGCAGTGAAAATGTTTCACTGTAACAAAAGAAAAGCCTAAAGAATGCCATTTTTTAACGTTTCCTAAAATTCCAAAATTACATTATTTATTAAATTGATTATAAGGCATAAAAAATAGATAATGAGCAGTAAATTTAAACTAAAAAATAAATAACACAGATTATAAAAATAGATTTAATAATGTAAAATACTACATAAAAGTGATTATTAGATATAGTTGTCAGAAGGAAAAACTACATTCAGAAATTAGTAAATTCAAAATGATATTATAGTACAGACAATGCGTAGAATTATACTAGAATACACAGCATTTTCTTTCACAACAATAGTTTAGAACACAAGTGACAAAAAGGATTTTATAAAAGTACCCAAATCAAAGTTAATTGAAATTTAAATTTTTCAGATGCATGTATCTCATTCTTGTATATGTAGTTATAATTATTTTTATTTGAAATAAATATTATACAAAGCACAATGATAGAATAAAATATTTTGTATATAAAAGTGTCAAAGCTGATAAAATTTTAATAATAGTTATAATAGGTGGATTGGCAACTCAATACTAATTATATAAATTATGTTTTATGCCATCTAGTGAACTATTGATACATTTGTTCAGACTTACATAACATTAAACCAGTATAATATCATTTCATGACATAAAAAGAATATTTTTACACTTATATAACTTTAAAATTTTTATTGGTATTTTAAATCTTTTGACTTGCCACGAAAATTTTTTCTGACATGCCAAACATAGCACAGGTGCCATGTAGTTGCCATTTGTGATTTAGGAATTGCAGTAAATAATGAAACAAAATGAAATTTAAATAATAAATCCATATAAAATTAATACAATATCTATCATAAACTTTATCAAACAAATCTTCAATTACTCATAAATATAACATTAAAGCAATAAAAATTATACTTAATAATTTTAACTACCATTAACAAAGGATATTCTAACAGAAATATTTTTGAATTGACAGAGATATGACATAAATGTGAGTAACATTTGTAATACACTTCATTTCTAAGAAATTTCTAATTAGAAAAGCTGCCTATATATATATATATATATATATATATATATATATATATATATATATATATATATATATATATATACATGCACACATATTTATAATTGAATAAATACATAAAAATAATTTTTTTTATGATTTTGCTTTTTACTAATCATACTATTATATGATTAGTAATGCTTTGAAATTCATTATATTGAATGAATGGAATTATATCTAGCTGCCAAATTAAACTATTAACTTAATAAAAGTTATCACTTTAAAGAATAAAAATGTAACTCAATGTATAGCCATATGTATGCTCTATTCAAATCATTCTGGTGATTTTTTTCACATTTATTTATTTTTTTTTTACTAATATGATTATATATTTAAAAAGAAATTTATATTTTTTATATATTTTTGTTTATATTTAAAAAGAAAAAAGATCTGCTAGTTATTATTCCAACAATTCAGTATATGTTATTATTTTTCAGCAATTACCAGTATATTTTATCTATTTAACCAAGTTTTTTCATGTGGTATGAGTTTAAAACGTGTTTTAATAGGATTAACGCTTTTATGAGCCAAAAGCAGATTACTTCCCACCTTAATGATTTTATAAACTATACAAGTGGCAATATTAGAACAGCTAACATTTGTAAACATTTTATAACGTGGAAGCTTCTTGACATCATTTACAGTTTCTTTTGAACCATCCCAAGTCATCGATAAAAATGACCTGGCAGAATAAAAGTTGATCACTCCACATGCGATGGTAACTGATTTTATTTTTAAAATATTATCACTGAATTAAAAAAACACTTCTTAAAAAATATAAAGTTTAACATAATAAAAAAACCAGGCGTCTTCTTAGGCATAGGACATATCCAAAAACGAGACACAGCTCTCTAATTGTCAAAATAATAACACCACACAGCATAATGAGCGACTTGCCTTTATATATTCAGCTAGTTGTGAAATACACAGTTTAAAAAACAAATTAGCATACCATGAAGGCTTCTTCAAGGAATAGAAAAAAAAAAACAGAAAGTGCTGGTTAAATTGAAGAAACTAAACTGAAGGTTACATTAACTAAAATGTTAATCAGTGAGTGGTGGAAACAAAACAGACAATAAATATAAAGTTAACAACATTCTGTATAGAATGAGCTTGCAAGCTAATAGATGGATATTCCTCAAGAAAATAGGAAGGCCATCCTGCTAGCAAAGAAATGTGCAGTTCCAGATAATGTTTGGTTTGGAGCGCTACGGTCTACTTTTTGCAAAACGAGGGCTAATGAGACCGGGACCTACTGCTTAAAGCCGATTCCGAATGGCTACGAACATCCATGCCACAGTGGGATTTGAACCCACGAACTCCGGTTCCAAAGGCCAGCACCCTAACCATTCGATCATCGTTCGGCACCAGATAATGTGAACTCAGCCAATATGGAAAATCATGATAAAGTTGGTTCCCAACAATAAACAATGAAGAAAAGTAGTACAAAGGAATCAAGAAAAGAGATTTGTTATGGGTCTGCAGAATAGGATGTATCCTTGTGGTTTGCAACAGGCTTCTCATGTATCCATTGCAAATAACTGTCATTAAATTGAATTTTTCTCAGATTATAAATGTTTCTGCAGGAAGTATACTTACCAGCCCTAGAATTTAAATGTAAACATAATATTTAACAAAATACTCTCCTTACTTTCCATAGTTTAATTGATAATAAAACACTAAAAAATGGAAGAAATTCAGAAGAGAAATAAATGGGCCACAAAAGGGTTAAACTAAATAAAACTCAAAATCTTAAATATGTTGTTTTAAATGTACAATAAAATTAAAAGTAATTGATTGCTTTTAATTGTGTTCTGTGTAATTAAAGAAATTGTATCAGTAATTAATAAGATTTTAAACATATAGTACAATTAATAATATTTCAGAGTGCAATTAAAAGTAATTAAAATTATTTCAATTTTGTAAATAGGACTTTATAGATAACAAGAATAATTAAACAATTGTGTTTCAGTTTAAAACCATAATCAGGGGGGGGGGAATAACTGTTTGGCATCATATTAAATCTTTTGATTTTACTTTAAAAGCCAGGCAAAATTTTACCTTTTTTGAGAAATTATTTATTAAAAATAAATAATCATCCATCAACATAATGATAACCTGTTACTAAATATATAATCTTTTATTAGTCAGGATCAAAATTATCTCATAATAATGCATTTACATTTTTGAAAATTTATCAATACCTGGTTGATTTTGAAGTTCTGAATGTATATGTCCAAAGTTTAAAAAAAACTTGTTCAATGGAAGCTGAACTTGGTGTACAATACAGAAGAAAAATATTCATATTAACAAACTCAGAAACATGAATTAAGTCAATGCATAAATTTTTTTAATCTTTCACAAATACCAATACCACCATGTTATAGAATTGCTCAACTGTGCAAAATCACGAAAGCAGGACAGTGAAATAAATATGATTTATTATAAATATGACATTTTAATTTTTTTTAAATATTAAAAACCAATCACTAAAATTATAAATAAACATGAAAATTTTAAAATTTTAAAATCAAGCATGATTTTAGACTAGATGCTGATTAAAAAATACTTGCTCTAACATGTTGATTTGTGTCTATAGTAAATAGTTAATAAATTTTAGTTAAGTAGTAATAAAATAATTTATTAACTAAATAGTAAATTATTCATAGTAAAATGTTTGAATAGTTTAGTAATTGACAATAATATATAACAGTGAATGGCTTGCTGTTACCTAATTTTATGGCAATAGCAAATAACACTAATTTTATAAGTTTTTAACATTTTTCGGTCAGAATTTTTTAACATGATGAATAACACCATAGTTAAAACCAGAAAATACCATTACATGTCAAAAACTTAACAAGCCTGTTTACAACCTACTGAATACTTCTTTAAATAAAATCATTGTCAGGGTTTATACTCAGCTGGTAATGGAAAAAGGAAAGCACTATGAATTTAAAAACAAGAAAAGAATAAAAACCTTACAAACATGACATCATAGCACTACTTAAGGAAATTTTAGAGTACACTTATTCATTTTAAGATTTCACTGTTTATCACTATATAATAATGTTAATTTACATGATATTACAACAAAAAAATGAACAATTATTCCATTTACAGAGTTCATTCTAAATTGGCAGGATAAAAAGGAAGCACCTACTGTCGGGAACATGGCTGTTTTTAGTTTACCGCCGGTGGCAACGAGGAAAAGAGATGAAAAAAAATAAAATAATTGCTGTTGCTGATATCGAATGTGGTTTTTTTTTTTTAATACTAATTTGCTCTCCCAAAGACTATTTTATAGAGAATAGAACAGCTACTGAAAAAACATCATAGTAATGCAAATTTAATCATTACAATTCTGTATTGGTATTTTTTCTAAATAACTTTTTAGCAATACATCCACTGATGCAGCATTACAAAAGCAAACGTCATGAATACACTTATTGCATTTTTAAATTTTACAGTTTATGCATATTATAATGAGAACTCACAATAAAATAACAATAATTAAAAATTTACACTTTGAAGTTGGTTACTTATTAGTATTACATCAAGATTGTAATAATAATAATAAAATGAAAACACTTATATTTGCAATATATAGATATTATAGAAAATAAATTATAATTTGTTATCAAATAGCTTTGGTAATAATATTATTATAAAAATATGTAATAGTAATTAAGCACAAGGAACGTAAAAGTGGTAAAACCCTGCCCTGGCCTTAGCCATCCAGACTGGCACAGAAGCACAAGGGAGGTAAAAGTAACAAAAAAAGGCATTTTCACAATTTACATAAAATAGAGCAGTTTTAAAGACTTTTCCCCACTTTCAAAAAAAAAAAAAGGGGGGGGTAATTTTAAAGCACTTTCAAGCACTGTAATAAGCCCGTTGGTGTGTTCTTCAATTAGTTGTACCTAATATTAATAAATTACTGGTCAGTCTGAATTTTAATTAAACCAATAAATTTTTTTTTTCAATTTAATAAGCTCATATTAGGTAATGTACAGATTATATATATATATATATAATTAAATAAATTAATTAGATAAAGTGAGAAAATAAATAAAATGTCCATGCTTTAACAAATGGCCTCAATTTATCCACATATTACCTAGTTTCTGCACTTTAGCTGCTATATATATATATATGGGTATTTGTGTGTAAGAAAAAAGCAAACTAGGCATGCCCACAAATTTGTTTATAAAACCTTGAAGACAGCTCCTTAAAAAATATACTATCGAAAGGCATCTTGTAATCTGACACATGACTAAGTAAGTAAATTTAGAGCCTAAAGCACTCATTATAGTCAACGAAAATTCTCAGCATTTTTCAGATCTACATCAAGGGTGAAAACCCTGCATGTCTATGCTTTACCCCTTTTAACCCCTACCTTAAATGGACCACTGGGTCTACATTTCTGGCCCTAAAGAAAAGAATGTAATGAATTAAAACTTTATAGTGCCAATTTTGGAAATTCTGAATAAAAAGGTAATGCATGCTGTCAGAAACAGATTTTTGTAAATTTGTGTAGGAGATTTTTCAGAGATTTTCTTATAACTGCCACACAGTATGTCCTTTCCCTAGACTGAAGTGGGAACCCATCCAACCTTCATTATGAAAATAAATATCCTTGTCTAAGAAACAGTTTCCAGTTCCTTTTTTATATCACACCACTTGGTCATGATTGCAAATCCCTCTATCATATACTTTATTTTATGACATACTTGGCACAACATCCAAACTTAGGGGCCATGACCTATGGTGCCAATCTCTGTTTTCGAAACTAATGGCCCTGGGATGCGAAGCACATGTCCCAGTTAAATGGTCAACCTTATGCAAAACCTTCAATATTTAGTTCCTCAGCATGTTTGGTTCTCAATTTGTCTACCCACCGGAGTCATGAAAGACTGAGTGAACCTTCCCCAGCCCAAGGATTGAACCTTGGACCTGTGTCTTGGGAGCTCAAAGCACTAACCAAATGTCACTGGGCTTCTTTATGACATATATGTATGCATAAAAAGCTTGGACTTGCTGATTATAAAATCCAAGAAAAAAGTACTTTACCATTTTCCTCATAAGTTTCTCCAAATCCCCTGACATATTTGCCCTCCCAAAACATTTCTCTGAAATATGCTGTTAAATATAATTTTAATCCAGCAAAGGCTGCATACTTGTCAAGTTAGTTATTTTTTGCATCTATATAAATAAAAAGTATAATTTAGGTATAATTTTAGGTTTTTTTTCATCTAGATGCCCATAAAGATTTCCTCCCTTTTTCAATTAGAGTAATTAAATTCTCATAAATCAAAGGCAAATATCTCTTTTCCATGTGCAGTATGTCAGTTGTAATTTCTCGCTCAAATAGTCATGAATGATGCAACAAAATGTGATAAATTTTTCTTTAAACTGGAATTGGAGTGAAAAATATCTAAATTAACATACATTCTGAATATTTAAAAAATATTTACTTTAGCTTAAAATGAAAATAGGAAATGACCTAACCTTAAAAGAAAATAATAAAATTCTTTACAGCTGTTTAATATTTTTTTTTAATTTGAAATAGATTTCAAAAATAGTCTTCTTTGAAGTTTTATTTACAGTGAATTTAAAACTAAATAATGTTACTTTAAAACAGTTAAAATCTCTGATTATCTTAACAACTTATCTTACAACACATCTTAATCTCTAAATTCCACGAAAATTTAAATGCATTATAACTGACTATTCAGAAAAAATGGTGTATTGCTCTAATGGTGATTAAAAAACTACCTTTTTCAAGAGTAGATGAAATTTTGGAAATTTCACTGATTTCTGTGGCATTTTGAAAAGTACCCTAATATTTTCCAGATTTGCAAAACACCATGACAACTCCTTAATTTCTCAGTTGTTTTTTTATGTGTGGCCACTTTGTTGGATTCTAAGCCACAGTTTAAAGCATACTGGCTAAAATATTAACAAAACTTTATTTATAAATATTAAAATGCATAAAATTTTAGTTTTGTGGAACAAAATATGAGGGTAGAATTAAAATAACTTGAGAGTTGAGTGCAAATATTTAGAATTTCTGAAAAGCCAATATCAAAGGCAACTCAAAATTATTCTCTAGCAGATTATATCTGTAGGTTACTGTGTAACAAGACTCAAATCTTATGTCAGTGGGGGATGTGCACCTGCACTGCAGATGCCAGATTTTTAGACTGGTGAGATGCACCATAAATGGTTCTGAAGTGATGGTGCTAAGGTGTGGCTGGAATAGTTGACATGTAAAAGAATGAATAGAATGCCTTACCTCAGAGATGTGTGAGTTCAACCCAAGGGCAGAAAGAGAGGGACTATACACCCCTGCCCTCACCAGCTGCAAGGGACAGAAGACAGATTGGGTGCCCAACTTGAAGGGTGTAAGAAACTTTTTTGTTTTGAGCTGGCTGATGTTCAACACTTATGCACTTTACTTGGCATAATTTGAATTTATGATGGTTCAGTCATTATTTGATATACACTGTCTTCCAATAAGTATTTGGACCATGGCCTCTGCCGGTATACATTGGGTAGGAAACAGCAAGTCGCATGCGATGCCGAATAGTTCGGAGCTTTCTGATTTTGAGAAAGGTATAATTATTGGGTATCACAAATGTGGCCGATCCTTAAGGGACATATCTAGCGATCTGAAGCAAACAAAATCGACAATGGTCTATGTTATTAAGAAGTGGAAGGGGAGCGGTAATTGTTGGAATGTACCCTGGTTCGGCAGACCAACAAAACTGGGAGATAGAGACCGACGAGTGCTGTCCAGAGAAATTCAGAAGAATCGCACCAAACCGATGGGCCTCATCCACCAGAAGTTTCACCAGGCATCCGGGAGTATTGTTTCAAAGTCACAAAGAGGTGAGGTGGAATTATGGTCTGGAGTTGTTTCTCCTGGTATGGACTGGGACCCTTGGTCCCCATTCATGGTAAGCTCAATGCCGATGCCTACTGCACTATTTTGGATGACAATGTGCTTCTTACATTGTGGCAGTTTTACGGGTTGGACCCCTGTTACTTTCAGGATGACAATGCCAGTTGTCATGTTTCGAGGTTAACCAAGGCTTGGCCTGGTGCCAATGGAGTTCATCGAATGGTCTGGCCTGCCCAGAGCCCAAACATGAACCCTGTTGAGAACCTCTGGGACAAGTTGTATCACTGAATTAAGGGGTGCACTACCCGTCCAAAATTGGTGAAGGAACTTGTATGTCTACTCCAAGCCAAGTGGGAGACAATACCACTAGCTGTAATACAAAGACTTGTGGAAAGTGTGCCCCAGAGGATTCACGCTGTAATTGCTTCTCGTGGAGGCTCTACCAACTATTGATGTTGAATATAGTTTTTCTTTTCTATCGCAGGTGTCCAAAAACTTATTGGTAGACAGTGTATATTTGCTTTATCTATGTTCATTTAAATTTTTCATGAAATGTATTTCAATAAATGTTTTCAATGCTATTTGCTAAAAAAGTTTTTTGTCATTGAGACTGCTCTTCAAAAAGAACCTACAATATTTGCTCTGAAGAAAGTAGATGGGCAGGTATAGATGCCACTACTACATTGAAATCTTTTTATTTTAAGGCAAACATCAGCATAAAAATTTTAATATTTTTACTATCCAATACTACTTAAAACTTTATACATGATAACCAACACTGCATATATATATTACTATAATAACAAAGAAATGTACATAAAATGTCTTAAATAACAGGATAACAAAATTTATATAAAATATCAACAAAATTATATAACAATATATAAGTTATCTAAATTTAAAATCAAGTGATCTGTTTAAAAGTTACATTTGTACTTTTTATAACCCATGGGAAATGTTAGAAAACAATATTTCATTCAGCTATTATTGTCACA
The DNA here is from genome assembly GCA_032207245.1 of Pardosa pseudoannulata. Lineage (NCBI taxonomy): Eukaryota > Metazoa > Arthropoda > Arachnida > Araneae > Lycosidae > Pardosa > Pardosa pseudoannulata. The sequence goes on along the minus strand of CM063507.1, from coordinate 5,478,654 downwards.
ATTTTCTACAGCCTGGACATTATATACTTTGTGAAAGCTTTCTTTATTAAAAGAAATCACAGGGGTTGATTTGATTGCACATTTTAACTGTTCACTTTCTAGAAAAGCATTCATAACATATTTATTAAAGGTTGTAACTTGTGGATGATTTTTATAAGTTTCAATCTGAAAAAAAAAATAACAAGAATTCTTTTTAATCATAATTTAATAGGTTTATTTTCTTAAAGTAATGTCACAATAAAAAATACAGGAATATATATATATATATATATATATCACAGGGTTGGCATGATTTAAATCAGTTGATTTTTTAAAAAAAATCATTGATTTAAATCATTTTTTTTTCACTTCTCTTAAAACCTAATTTCGAAAGACAGGAGAATTGGAAATCAGTCAGAACAGAAATACCAATAAGTAAATAAGTGTAAATAGATAGCATGTTTTCTAAGAATTTAGGGGTTGTTATCAGAAAGTATGTAGTAGGGGTAGGTCCAATAACTAGTTATGACTAGTGGAATTTATTTTATGTAATGGGGGGGGGGGGTAAAGAGAGTATTACAGAACTTGAAATCCAGTTTGTCGACCGAATAACAACAGCCGTCACATTATCTGCTAGAATGGAAAGACAATTTTTTCTTTTGGTATTGTTCATTCTAGCCTTCGTAACCAATTAGGAGTGGATACGACATAAAAACTAGTGTTTTTATTGAAACAGTTAAATCCGTAATTTGATGCTTAAAAAATATTGAAATAATTGTGATTTGTTTTTTTAAATAAATAGTTTGCATTAAAAAAGAATATTTAATCTGTTCTTTAAGTTTACATCTTGTTTAGTTTGCACCATCCAATTACAAAATAATCAAATGTATTTAGATTAAAATTTATGTATTTAATTTTAGGTGATCAGTGTGTAGATTATACCAGATAGATCAGTTGTTACTTATAAGAAACTATTCCATGTATATTGCAAAAAATATAAAAACACAACAATAATTTAAATTAGAATTCAGAAAAAAATCAAAAAAATCTGATTTAAATCGAAAAAAATCTGATTTAAATCAAATAAATCTGATTTTTTTTATTTTTTTTTTAAATCATGATTTTTTTCCAACCCTGATATATATATATATATATATATATATATATATATATATATATAAACACCAGATAAAAAGCCTGTAAAATCAGACTAAAATATTGGATAAATATAAATACATATGTATATAAAAATATATTAATTCAATAATAATGTTATCAAGCTGTGTAGCTAGATAAAATACCCCCCCCCCAATTAAAAAAAAATCTTTGATGGGGGATTTACCAGAAATTAAAATTAATTTTATAATTATGTGCACAATATAAAAATAAGAAAAAAAATAAGCTTGGTCATAGAGGATTGAACTGATGACCTTCACATTATTTGCACAGTGTTCTAACCAACTGAGCTAATGGGCCATGGAAAAAAATAAGAAAAAATACTGTAGAGGTCCTCCGATACCTCCTAGAGACAAGGAAGCAATGGATTAGGTCTTCACATATTTCATAATTTTAAAATTCTCCTTAAGAGTCTATAATACAAAACAGAAGGCATAGATAGTAAAATATTAAATTTAATACTAAAAAATTGCTAATTTATCTAATCAAGTAGTGTGTGTATGTATATATATATATATTGTCACGAAGATTCAAATGAACACATCGTTTAACGTAACAGAAGAATTTATTGAAGCTAAGTAGCAACTCGCAACTTTACAAGACCGAGAAGAAGTTGCCTACAACTAGTGGGTATCAGCTTTTATACCCGAACAGAATATTTGAGAAATAACTAATTTACATATTAAAGAAAGATCTAGAATATTCAAGAACATAAGGAAACAATAAATAATATTTTTAAATTAAAAATCCATACTCTGGATAAACTGCCATGGCAAGCATCGAACCCACAATCTCTGGGTCTGGATCGCATGCTTTGACCATTCGGCCACAGAGCTAGTTGGTTAAGCTTTTTTATGCGGCAATATATATATGTATGTATGTAATATATCAAAATTATTTAACTTTAATATTTCTTTAAAAACCTCCTCTTTCCCATTCTAATTCATTTAAATCTTTTTCCCAGCCTCTAAAAGTTTAATCAATAAGAGTATTTTCCAATTAACATTCTTCATAAAGCTGTCTATCCTAAAAATGTAAACTTTCTGTCTGTTCAGCAGTTTCCCAGCTGTTGCCGGCAAATGGTTTCACGTTTTGCTAATATTGCATTTAATTCGCTTATTAAGGGTTTTTTTTACCGTGGGAAAATTTTTTTCTGTCATCGCTCTTGGGTGCACCTCTGTTCGATCAGAGTGAGCGAACTCTGTGGCTTTTCTTTGTCTGTTGTGAAGTAGGAAAGATGTGCGTTATAGCAGGAAATAAAGTTTTCAATTGGACTGGTGCCATGTTCTTCAATGTTGGCCCGACTGCATTTTTATTACTGCTAGCTCTTGAGCTTTCTCCTTGTCAAGGAGTTTTACAAAAAATGGATTACATATATATACACATAAAACCAAGTAACTTTAAAACTCTTTATAATACCCATATAACTTCTTCTGAATTTATATTGAGGGCTATCTTAAATCTCAATTATTATGGAGTTCTAAGAATAAAAAATATGTAATTTAAAAAACAAATAAACTGTTCTCATTCGTGATCAGCTGTTTTGCTAAAAACATCATAGGATGTCAATATAGAAAAAAATTATGTGAAGAGAGTTTTGCTATTATATATAAATACAGTATTGTAAATCAAAATTTGTAACAGATAGAGCTATTTGGTAGGATTTCAGCTCATGCACCAACTTAAAAAGTAAATTTTTGTGCAATGCTTGAAACACCATAAAATGTGTTAAGTCTGACATTGATTTAAATTACAAAATTATAAATGATAATAGACACTTGTTAAACAGAAGTATTCCTTATAGGAATACTATCTACCTACACAAAAATGAAAAAATTGTTCCAAGAAAACAAGTCTAAAAACTGTTATTTAACAACCTCTAAAGAGGAATGCAAAGCATTAACAGGGTTTTTTTCTTTTTTTCTTAAATAGGACTTTGTGAAAATACTTTTTCTAAGAAGAGTTGTGGTAGGTCAGTCAGTAAAGGTATCAATCTCATAACCAAAGAATTATCAGTTTTAGGCTTGAGCAAGCCAAAGATCTACTGTGTTCATTAATGTCTAATACATCACGACAGCTGGGGCATATAAAATAGTGTTGTGGTTATAATGTCCTCCAAGTTCCTAAACAATACCTCTGGAGGTGGCAGGCCAAGCCTGGAGTCTTTTACTTGGTCCTTGTTCCTAAATTATAAAGACTTACTTTGTTCGTGTTATTCCTTGGGAGTAATGTTGGAACCTTAATGGTGCTCCACTAATAAAACATCCAAAAAACATCTACAGTTTGGTTGTGGTGAATGCTATAAAAACAAGTGCCTCACATTGGAAAATAAATAAATAAACTCTTTATCAAGAACTTTTTGAAATGAAAATGCTAAATAATTTAATTTTTTGAAATTGCTAACGAAAGCAAAATTTAAAAAGCCCCTTTGCTGTCTCATAATTCATTTAAAAACAACACAACTTATTTTTTATTCTGTACATACTCAATTAAAACTATATCAATACTAAAATAACTTTTCACCTATTATTAACTAAACTACCATAATGAGTTAAAACTCCTATACTTACATCCATCCATTCACACTTTGCAATTTCTTCTTTGCCTACTAAGATAATGTCACTAACAGGACGTAAATGACATATAATATATATATCACTACAATGAAAAATATGCTGATGATGATGACGTAAAGCAATGACAGATAAAAATTCAGTTTCAATACCAGTCTCTTCAAATACTTCTCTTCGTGCTGTATCAGCAAAATCTTCACCTGTTTAAAAGATATAGATGATCTGGATTTAGAAAATTATTAAAATGTTTTGCCCAATGCTAAAAGACTGTTAAACAAATATTATATGAGATAATATCTGAAATTTCCCTGCTGTTACTGTAATTGTTTCTATGAAAGTGGGATCAAAGGAGGTCAGGGCCGCATTCCTTCAACTCTTATCTACTCATTTCCCTATTTGACTTCAAATTGTAAGCATACAATCTTTTTATGAATTTTTTTTCTGGCCTCATGCTTGTGAATGACTCTGCGATTATGCTAAGGACAAGAAAATTGAGCAGAAAGTGCATAGAGCTAAATTCTGTATGAAACTTGGTAAATCTGCAACCAAAACTCTTGAAATGTTTTGTATAGCTTTTGGTGATGAGCCGTAGTAGGTCAGTCAGCAAAGGCATTGACTGGAGAGTTGTGAGTTTGAGGCTCGAGCCAGCTAAAGACCTGTGGTGTTCATTAATGGCAGGTGAGGAACATAAAAGTCTGCGGTCACAATGTCCTCTAAGTTCAAATGATACCTCTAGAGGTGGCAGGCCAAGTTTGGGGATCTTCTGCTTGGTCTCTGCTTATAAATTGTGAGGACCCAGAAGAACAATGTTATCTCTGTAGTATTCCTTAATCTACATGTGCTCCCAGGTGGTGCTAAACTAGTAAGGGCTTCACAGCCATGTTTGGGAAAGATATCTGTCTGTATTGGAAAGAAGAAAAAAGCTTTTGGTAATAAAGCTTTAAATCGAATAATGGTTTTTGAATAGCACTCGCATTTTTAGGTGGGTTATGATTCATCTGAAAATATTAGGCATTCAGGACAACTAAGCACAAGCAAGACAAGTAAAAATGAAGAACAAGAAGAAAAACTGCTACAAGATGTGTTTATTCCTCCTAATGTTACAGGTAATTCTGACCACTAGTACAGTGATGTTCTAAGGTGTTTGGCAAAAGATGTGTAATGAAAATGACCTGAACTTTGGCATGATGAAGACTAGCTTCTTTATCACAACAATGAACTAGTCCAAACCTCCCCAAAAATAACATAGCTTTAAGCTTAAAAAAACATAGCTGTTGTTCCTCACCCACCTCCTTCACAGGATACTGCTCCTATGATTTTGTATTATTCCCAAAGTTGAAAATGAAAATGATGTTTCTTTGCACCTCTATCTGATAATCAATGATAATTGCAGATATTTCTTGACAACTTTTGACAGAATGATATCATGAATATTCTACAGGGATTTAAAAAAGTGATAGGATCAGTGTATGTGTTCATAAAATGGCTACTTTAAAAGAGATTGCAGGCAATATTAGTTAAGTTCAAACAAAACAAGTTTCTCTACCTACTCTGGTAACTTTCTGATAACACCTTTTATAACTTATTATACCCCAAACAAAATATTACACTAAGCTTTACATAAAGGTTTTACTATTGTATGTACCTTTATCTCTCACAAATCACAAGCACAGTTTATACATCATTTATGGGACCAACTTAAAATGATGTATAAATAAAAAGATCTGTAATCAAAATTTTTATAAAACAAATTTTGATTGTTAGAAATTTATCTAAGAGTAAAAATTTCTAAATATTCTAAGGTAGTAGTACTAGTATATTACTTCCTCTTCTTCTAAAGCATTACAGCTCATTATAGTCCTAAACCACGGATGGACAAACTTTTTCAGCCGCAGGCCAAAAATCAAAAGAAAATAAATTTGGTGGGCCAAGATAAATTTTTCTAAAATTTTAAAAACAATATATAAGTACCTAAAGGTTTAAATACGTTAATGAGATGAATGAAATTGCGATTTCATTTTTAAAAGTTCCTTATACTGAGGTTTGAAGTGAGATGTACTGATTTTAAAGAACGATGCTAAATGCTCATCTGTCAGTCTACTTCTGAAATCATTCTTTCTAAGGTTCAAAATTGAAAACACTTTTTCACATATACGAAGCATATACCGCTGATTTTCTAGGTGTGAGATAGTAAATTTTTGATATAATATTTAAGCAAAGTAGAAAAAGAGATGGATATATAATGTATAAATATATATTTCTTTTTATTTGACTCGGACCGGCAACTTAAAATTCTATCTGCGGGCCAGATAAAACCTTCTGGTGGGCCGTAGTTTGCCCATCCCTGTCCTAGATAATCCTAATCAGTCTCCACTATCTTGTCCTATCCAAGGCAATGCCCCTCCAGTCTCCCTTACGTAAGATTTTTAAGTCACTTTCAACAGAATTAAGCATTCTAATTGGAGGTCTTCTCCACTTTCTGACTCCCATATGTTTTGTAAGCTTCAGCTTTTTTACTGGATTTGTTATGTCAGCTCTAAATAAATGTCCTAGCCACTGAAATCTACAATTTTCTATGACCTCTTCTATGATTGTCTAAGTACATTACTATATAGTATATTAAAGAGTAGAACAGTAACAAACTTTTAAAATTAAGCATTTATCAGAAAAGGGAGAAAAATCATACCTTTTTGCACATCTTGAGTACTAATTATATCACTAATGAACAAGCAGGTAAGCATTTAATTCAATTTTTAATAATTATCATCTGTTGTACTGCTTAACTGTGAGTACTAAGTACAGCAATATGTGTCAAATTAAATGCATTGACTTTCTTTTAGCCAGGATTTCACATAAAAAGAAGACAAAATTTCCAACAAAGTTTATTGATGGAAAAATTTTTTTTAGAAAAGAGAGAAACAACATTTTGCCTATTTTACATCATACGAATGAAAAACTTATTATTACAGTAACCAATGTATCAAGACTGATAAATGTCATATAAATACAATCAAGGTATTAATAAGAAACATTTTGGAAATTTAATTTTTTTTTTAATTTGCCAGATAGCAATGTATTTGTCCAAAATATATGTTGCTAAGAAATATATTTCAGGTATGTCCCCCTCTTTTCATTTATACAAATAATAATTTGAACAAGGCTGATAAATTTAATCAACTAAAATTTTTTTGAAAGTTTGACATTAATACAAATTTAAGATTTAAACATCATTAAAAATAACTATGATATTGCAGTTTATTCATTGAAAGATCAATTCAGGGGGAAAAGATATAAATGTTGCTAACATTTACTGAATTTGAATCTTGTAAACATGTTCTCATTTAAATTAATATCAATAGTTATATTGTAATTATTTTGTTCATGCAGGGTATCTGCCAAAATAAAAATTTTCAAATCCATGACTTTTCATGACTTTCCCTGATTTAGCAGATCATTTTCCATGACTTTAAAAAGCTTTCGTTAAAGTATATATGAATAAAACTTCTGATGTACATACAAATAAAATATATGCTTTTAGAGAAATTACAGGAATTTTGCCATAAAAAACTATAAACTTACTTTCTAAGTGTTAATAAACTCACATACATAAAAATAAATTGTTGTATCTACATACCTAAGTTTAATCATATAGCAATTTTTCAATCAAAATGTTTCCAATTTGAATTCAGGGTACTTTGGTATTATCCAGGTGACCATGAATAATAGCCAAATATAACCCTATAATGTTTATATACAATATCCCTAAAGATAAACTTATATTTTGTGCAAAAATCTTAACTAATTTTTATTAAATAATAATGAATATTATATTAATAAAATTTTAATCTACAATTTAAGAAAAAACTAGAATAATATACATTTACCCACCCATTAAGCTTTCTTGCTTTGAGTTTCCTTGGTGAACAAATTTTACTTGGCAATATGGTCAGTAGGATAATACATAAATACCAAACTCAGTAACTTCAGCCAAATGACAAGTAAAAATAGAATTAAACAATTCAATGCATTTTTTTTAATCGGTAGTTTAGCAGAATCATGACTTTCCGTGACTTTTACTCATTTTACTTGAAAAATCATGACTTTTCATGACAAAATTAATCTATTGTCTAAATCCATGATTTTCCATGACTTTCCAGGTGCGCGGAAACCATGTTCATGTTCATTCCCTTGAATCAGCAAGAGTTGAATGGCTGTAGCAATTTTCTATTTCAAATATTATTAAAAATAATTCCTAATGGTTACTCCTAATGAATAAACTCCTTGGTGCAACAGCCCCTAGGGAGCTAGGGCCTATGGTGCCAATCTCCGTTTAGGTGACCAAGGGCCCTGGGGTGTGAAGTATATGTTCCAGTTAGGTGGTCAATCTTACGCGGAACCCCCAGTGTTTAGTTCCCAAGCATGATTGGTCCTCAATTCATCTACTCACTGAAAGGATGAAAGTCAACCTTGCACAGACCGGGGATCGAACCTCGAACCTGTGTTGTAGAAGCGCAAAGTACTACCCCAACGACACTGTGCTTATACTCCTAAAGAATACAATAAATTAAATAAAGAAGAATCATGGAACTGTTAGAAACTTTTAGAATTTTGTAAAAAGAAAATTAAGAATAGGAAAAAAATATATTTATTTTAAAACTCAAATAATGAGAGGACACATAAGAATTAATGATAAACATTCATATCAAAACAATTATTCTTTTCACTTTTTACCAGCCCCACATAAACAGAAGGGGAATTCAACAGCTCTGGCTTTGAATGTAACTTACATAAGGGTTGTAACATGAGTTCTTACAGTATTTAGAGTGTCATAAATCTGCTAACGGGAAAAAAGGGTTTTAAGAGAAAATGGTAGATGTTATTTGTTTTAAAAGAAATCATATTTTCATACTCTAAGATTCGTTGCAATTTGTGTAAAAGGAAACAACATTTTAATTACTGAAGGGTTTGGTATTAAAACTAAACCAGTATTTAAAACAGATATTGCTGTGATTCTCATAAGACAAAACAAAATAGAAGAAAAGTTTATTTATAAGCATTAAATGTTAGCACTGTAAGTAAAAACAATAGAAATTTATGCATGTTAATGAATACCAGTAGTCATAAACCATTTATCATTGAGCAGATTTCAAAACAAATGAAATTGAAGGTTATAAGTGAGGAAGAATTATAAATATACAAATTTAGTTTGTCTGAACCCATGATAGGAAAAAGAAACGAAGTAAAACTTTTCCTAAAGAATCTTTTGAGTCATCAGGCTTACAACTGCTGAGGTACTTTCAAAAAGGTGAGAAAAGTGACAAATAATACAGAATAAGTGACTAAAAAGTGACTAAGCATTGAAAAAAAAGCGATTTTTTTTCTCCTCTTGATAACAGATGCTATTATTAAGATTCTTCTATTTATTTTAACTCTAAATCAAATGATTCATGCAAGACATGATTTTAGCGTCAAATACAAAAAAGGTTAAGAATTTTGTTTAACACAACTCAACATTGCTTTTTATTCAAGAAAATCAATAAATTAGATTTGAATACATACAATACATTAATTTTATAATCACAATTTTTTGCATATATTAATGATGTTTTGAAATATATACATAGCTATATTAGATTATCTAAACAAAAATTATGAAGAAAAGGAGAAATGTGTGCTTTGACATAAATTACTTTAATGCATTAAATGTACATTTTAGTACAAATGTAGATTTCAGGAACTTCTTTACGACTTTTTAAAATCATTAAATTCTGGAAATCATATGACTAATTATATTTTAATAAGAAAAAATAAGATTAGGTTTGGTTTGGATTGGAGCAGTATGGTCTACTTTTTGCAACACGAGGGCTAATGAGACTGGGACCTACTGCTTAAAGTCGATTCCGAACGGCTACAAACATTCATGTCACAGTGGGATTCGAACCCATGAACTCCGGTTCCGAAGGCCAGCACCCTAACCATTCCGCCATCGTTCATAAAAAAAAATAAGATTGGAGCATCACATTTTTGGTCTCTTATTAAAATATTTTGTTATTAATTCAGATTTTCTTTTTTCAACAACAGACTTTTTCTAATACACCATGAAAAAAGTGACTAAAGGTGACTGTTTACTTAAAAAAGTGACTAAAAGTGATCAATTGTAAAAAAAGTGACTAAAGGTGAGAAAAGTGACTGAATTGCAAGCCTGAGTCATTATAAAATAAAAATTATACAGTTATAGATGAAAAGTTTCATAAATTCTTCCAAAGCCACAAAATTTTACGGGGTTGGCCATGGTTAGACCACCCCAGATGTAGGCTGGATTGTTTATCAATATATTATTAAATATTAATATTAGAAGATATAAGTATTGAAAAAAAATAATAATTCTGATCTACTGATACATTTTTTTATCAGCAAAACTATTTTTTATCCCACATGATGTTATAGATCAGGGAAGGGCAAACTACGGCCCGCCGGAAGGTTTTATCCGGACAGCGGAGACAATTTTAAGTTCCCGGTCTGGGGCAAATTAAAAGAAATATATATTTATACATTATATATTTGTAAGTATCGTGTCCGTCTCTGTTGGGGGTAAAAAGAGCATCGGTTAAAGCGAACATTTGGTTCATTGTAAGGCGCCAAACATTTCAAAATGCTGAACAATTGAAAAATGGCAGTATTGTACCAGTAATGGTCTTTTGACGCATGAACGATTAGAGGTGTCAAATGTGCCGTTTTGTCAACTCACCGACAGAGAAAAGAAATTGTTCTTTGTGTGACCGCGTCGGCTGGGCTCCAAAGGGCTACTCCAAGGACAAAGGTCAACTAGGGGGGTGTCGATCTCCCCTAAAACCGAGGTTTCCTGTTTGGAAAAGAAGAAACAGGAGGGGACCCCAGCTGAACTTTGAGATGAGCAGGTTGTCTAGAATAATCTCCTCTCTGGATGACTTTACTTATATACTATGATATTTCTTTAAAAGTTTTTTTGTTAAATAAACGAATAGTTGTTAAGTTTGAAATCATCTACAGCTGATTATTTGGCCTCCATACCTGCTCCTTATACGAGACCCATGCGAAATCATATCCAGATGATTAGGGTATGACTTACAATCGGAAGTAGAAACATCGCTAACCGCTCGGCGAGATTACAATATCCATCTCCTTTTCTACTTTGCTTAAATACTATATCCCAAATTTATTATCTCACACCCAGAAGATCAGTGGTATATTTGCTTCTTATATGTGAACAAGTGTTTTCAACTTTGAACCTTAGAAAGAACGATTTCAGAAGTAGACCGACAGATGAGCATTTAGCATCATTCCTTAAAATCATTACATCTCACTTCGAACCTCAGTATAAGGAACTTTTATAAATGAAATCGCAATTTCATTCATTTCATTAACGTATTTAAACCGTTAGGTAGTTATATACTGTTTTTAAAATTTTAGAAAAATTTATCTTGGCATGCCAAACTTATTTTCTTTTGATTTTTTGCCCGTGGCCGAAAAAGTTTGTCCATCCCTGTTGTAGATTATTAAAAGATATTCTGAATATTCCACATATATTAATATAAAGCAACAATCCTCCTACTTACAGCATTTGTTTTATATCCATTTTGTGTATTTGCACACCTACTTAATACAAACACAAACAAAAAAATATGTCTTAAATTATCTTTCAAAGTCTTTGGTAGTATATCCAAATACATCCTGATACATGCATATGATGCAGTAACAACTAGAAGTTCATCAGTGTCTTGCTTCTTTATCTGTTACTGGCTGGTATCTATTAATATGTATCTAAGATATAGATAATCACTGCTTCAGCTCAATAGATGGTGATATGTGTGCATCTTCATATTTCTGGATAACTTGATAGCAATATCTAGTGACATGTACATGTGTTAATATATCTTGCTAGCTTGCTGCTTGCTTATACATATTTATTCTGTTAATATTGGAGGCTATTGGAGTTTTTGGTGAATGTGTGGATACTGCTAGTCTCTCAAAATATCTATTCATACCCAGTTTAAAGAATAATCACAATATATTAATATCAATACAAATTTGGAGATATATTGCAATATTAAATTTCTGATATCACTCAGCACTAATGCAAAAGATTCTATTCAGTCCAATACAACTTATACAGATTAAAAATTACAAATTGATAAAAATAATTTTACGTACCTGGATTACTATAACCCCCTGGTAACTTCCAGTATAAATGAGGTGGTTTGTGATATTTTTCTTGTATTGTTAACACTTGCCTTTCATCATTAATTACCATACCAGCTACACCTGCAAAATGCAAAATTTATTTGAAATATTATTTAAATATTTTTTTCAGTATAAAAAAAGAAAATATAAGATGAAATTCTACAAAGCATAGTAAAAAAGTGATATTCCATCTGAAAGCTAATACACAAGGAAAGTAATATTTATTTTTTTTCCTAGAATAAAAAATTAAATCTTAATATGAAACATTTTGAAAAACAACAGCAAATTTTTCTACATTTACTTTTTAATTTCTAACAGATGTTTGTCATGATAAAAAAAATCTTGGAAAGTTTGTAATGAAAAAACTCTGTTATGTTAAAATGCTAAATAAAATATTTCATTAAATTATATATTTCAAATAATGCATATAGTATTATCCAAATATATAATAAAATACATATAAAAATATTTTAAAAAAACATGTGCTTTAATTTAACAGAAAACAATAAAACTGCACTGAAAAGTTTTTGTAAAAATTTTAAACATTGCATCAAAGAAAAATTGAGTGAAAAGATCCTATATGAAAATTGTAATGTGTTGATATCGAGAAATTGTGTAAGGAGCTTCTGTATGAAAACTGTAATGTACTGATATAGAGAAATTTTATGAGAAGTTTCCATAGGATAAGGGTCAGTTGCAATGCAATTGTTAGAAAACCCTTTTCAAATTTTAAGGTTTTCTTTACAAATATGTAATATGTGCCTTATGGCGTACAGTCAAACCACACATGGAAGGTATAATGCTAAATTTTACAATGATAGGGAAAGGTCCATGCTGTTCAGAAAATCCTTTTGGAAATTTAAGGCTTTATCCAAAAGAAGTAAAATGTGCCTTATATGCAGGTTTGCCACACCTGGTAGATAAAAAGCGAAAATTTACAATGATAAGAAATGCTCATGCCTCACACATTCTGGTAACCAGATCATAAAATGAAGGTGTCAGAAAAAGTACCTTCAGATTAAATAGAAGATGGTGTTAGAAAAAGGACACTTTGAGTTCTGAGTTTGTCAAAAGGTGGTCAGTACGTGAAAAGAAAACTGGCTAGTAAAACTTACGTAAAACTGCCAGCTTTTGAAAAACACCTTTTTGAGTTGAACTGAATTTGAAGCCAGGTATAACAGGTACAAAGATACTACCCTTATAGTACATAGGGAAGAGTACTTAGAATTTAGAAATGAAAGTATTTTCTGAAAGTCATAAAAGAAGACACGTCTACGAATAATGCCTGATGCTCCTTCAATACATAAAAAAAGGGAGAGTACAAAAAGATGCTGATAAAAGGGACCAGTACAAAAAAGGGAAAAAAAGTTATATGGGCATGTTTATGTGAAGCTGTGCGAGAAGGGAGTCTTGAAGAAATGAAATTATAAAATAAAATAAATAATTAAATAAATATGAGCGTGGGGTACTCTAATCCAATGAAATAAGATTTTTCTAACTGACCACCTGCATTTTCAAGAGTGGATAATTCCCGAATGAGGACGAAACCAAAGAGGGGCTAAGGAAAATGTAAAGGGATATATATATATACAAGAAACATTTTGAGAGAGAAAACAAGGAAAATTATTCGAGATATATTTTTTTTTTTTTTTTAAATTTTGGCAGAAATATTAAAGCAGTAGGGTAAGTTCTGTTTTACTATTTTTAAGGCAGTGACAATTGATTTTTTTTTGTACATATGTATATTGTAAATAAATTCTTTTATTTTAATCTAAATTTTCTATGTGTTAATGAAATTGTTCTGAGTCTCTTATTTTGGGAAAGAACCTGGTAGGACCTTATGGTCTAAAATTAATTTTAAATGATTAAGAATTAAATTGATAAAATAAATGATTAAGAATTAAATCAAGTAAAATTTTAAAGTAGTAATGACTCATCACAATGTTGGGTTATATGACTAAAACTAAAAGCATCAGGCATAATTAGAATCAGTGTCAAAGTAGCATTTTCAATACAGATATAATTATATAAGGGAATATTCATATTAAAATACTAATCTGATATTTAATTGAGAGCCCCACGTTTTTATTTTTAGTCACATAACAAATCATAACAACTGGCTCTTATCGTATAGAATTTCCTCACATAATTTCTTTATATCAGTGCCTTACAGATTACATACAGAAGCTTCTTACACAATTTCTCTATATCACCACATTACAATTTTCATATAGGAGCCTTTCACTCAATTTTTTACATTCATTATCTTAAAAATGTTTTTTACTTTTTAGTACATTTTTTTATCACTTTTTTGCTAAATAAGAGCAATTGCTTTTTAAAAATATTTGTTTTATTTGAGACTTTTTAGCCTCAAATTTTGTAATCAATTTTCATTAGTAATTTCTTCAACTTATATTGAATCAATTATAAGATATTTACTATCAAAGTTCATGTCACTTGCTTTATTAATTTTCTGTTTTTCTCAACTTATTTTGATTTTGAGCTATTAATTCTCAGTGCCACTAATAAATGAAACTTCCAAAATTTTCAGAATCACATCTGTTTACTTATTTTGATAACTGGCTTTGAATTAATCTATTTGCTTTGTATTTATCTCCTGTAAAAACAAAAAATTTCAAATATATCAAAAAATGTTAAAATTCTAAAAAATTTAACAAAAACATTAGAGCTTTACAAGAACATACAAAAGTATATATGTGTATTCTTTTCTTCTAAACCAGGAGTCAATATTTTAACTTTGTCCAAATCACTTTTGAATTTTAATTTGAGTTTTATTTAGACTGATTGCAAATAGATACTAGTTTAAAATTGCTGCAATCGGGATTTAAAATGCTCTCAACAACTTTTTAATTTACCAAACTGGTTTTTTTTTTTTTATTTTATTTTTTTTTTTTTTTTTTTTTTTAATGAATGAATTTTGTACTGCTACTAGAAACGAACCTAAGTGCAAAATTTCATATCTCTATCAGGCCAGGAATGTAGTTAAACACTGACATACAAAATTTAAACTGATACACAAGTTAAATAAAAGCTATTAAAAAGAATTTATTATGATCTTGTCTTTTATAAATTAAAATAAAGTAAAAACAGTTTCACTTGTGTTTCATACGAAATTGTTACATAATATATTATTTAAAACTCATAATTAAAAAATTTGTCTAGTTTTTTACTAGACAAATTTATTTAAATTAAACATATGAGAAAAATTTTTGAAATTTATACGAATTGCTTAAATGAGCATATAAATACAGAAAAAAAACAGCAATATATCTTTTTTAAGAAATATATAGCTATATTTCAAAATATCTGACATTTCAAAATGATTTTTTAAAGGATGCAAATATTTTTAATTCAATTTATATGTTGTTAAAAACACTTTTTTTAAATGTTAGCATATACCATAATCAAAGTTTAACTGAGTACTTTACCTATATGAGTATGTGGATATTGTGGCAGTAAATTTGGTTGATCTGCTGGTAACCATCTAGTCAGCATAGCATATGATGTTTTAGCATGATGAAAAGTAAACCCATGCTAATAAAAAAAACATTATTAATATCCATTCACTATAAAATGAACATAGCATATTCTCAAAAACAAAATATGCATTATATATCATGTATGGCAAATAAACCAATCTAAATATAAATCTAACAAAAATAAAAAATAATACACTGTCTAGTTTTTAAAAAATTTAATAAGATTTTTCTTTCTAGATGTTATTTCAGTAATATATGCAGGGTTGGTAAAAACCTGGGTTTTTTCAGAAAAACCTGGGTTTTTTCAGAAAAACCCCAACCCAGTGGGTTTTGTCAGGGTTTTTGAGGTTTTTGGGCTTTTTTCGGGTTTTTTCTATACTTTAAAGGGTTTTAGATGCTTTTTTGGGGATTTGAAAACTATTCAGGTTTTTTGTTATGTAAGAGGACAGGATATATAATTAATTGTATGATTAAAATAAATTTAAAATGTTAATCACTTTTTAAAATTAAAAATTTTAAAAATCAATTTTAAATTATGCAGAAGAAATTTTTGTCTAAATTAAAGAAAATTTTGAAATCTTAAATAAAATTTTTTTTATATTATAAAATTTTTCTAACATCAAAAAACTAGTTTTGAATGGCGATTATTTTATACTAAAAGTTGGCTTTGAAATAGTTGCATTTGAAGTTTTTTCTTTTCAATAAAATGTATTAAATTATTGCTCTATATTAATTAGCAGTATTGTGTTATTAAAGCATTCAGAAGATATTTTTTTAGTTAATTTGTAAGTTATATATGATAAGTAGCAGAATTTATATATATTATCCCCATGTTTATTATTTGCAGTTGTTATACATATTTTTTACCCAATTTTTCTTGTCCATTTTTCGATTAATTTTATCACATGTAATACTTCAATATTCTTATTTTTTTTCATCATACATTCTTATTAACTTTAATTTAGATTTTATTGTATTTGTTATACAGATAACTATTTTTCCCTGAAAAGGTTTTAAGTTTTTGTTTTTTCTAGCAGTTTAGATTCCCTCAAATTAGAAAAAAATTCTAGGATCATTGTCAAAGATGAAATATGTAATATAGATTTCATTCAATATATTTATTATTAGTTAAATATGTGGAATTTTAAATAAAGATTTTGGGAACCCAATTTTGAAAACACCCACTTATGTTTTTTCAAGTGGGTTTTTTTGAAAAAACCTGGGTTTTTTTGGGTTGGGCAAAGGAAGCCAACCCTGAATATATGTGTGTATGGGTGTTAAGTGTGTGTATAAAACATTAGAAATTTTGACATTCCCCAAAAATATTATATCCAGAAAGCACAGCTTTCCAAGACAGATAGATGAAAAACATCTTGAAAAAGGAATTATTATCATTCTACTTAAGAAGCTGGCAACTTTAAAGGTTCAAAGTACAGACAAAGACATAAGCAAGAATGAGTGAACCATATTATGATAAGTCGATATAAATTACAAAAGTAATAATGCAATACATTCACCTCTCATATGGTATGAAGTCTACAGGAAAATCAGTAACACAGGGATCTATACACAGTCTGTTTTTAGAACATTGAATAAATTTAAGGTATCCGTCTACATCCTGAGAACTTTTTTCCTTAATCGTATAAACTAGTTCATGTTTTTACATTTTTAGATTTATTTTTTATATTATCATAGGCACTTAGAAAATCTATTCCCGGAGAAGTTTTTATAAAATTTCTAATAAATGAAGAAAATTTAGTAAAAAAAAAAAAAAAAATCGGGTTTTTTTCCAAAAGGTCTAATTTTTTAATAAATTAAGTTATTTCAATATTTTTTGATGCAACACATTTCTTATACACTGGACTAGAGAATCACCTAAAATCTTTGCTTAATTTACATTTGTTAAAAAATATTGGTCCTTCAAAATCCTACACATAGAATTTTTAACGAATTTTCATTACCTTTATATCTAACTATGAGTGTAACATCATTAAAAATTATCCAAATTTAAAGCTTTTAGGTCATTCACTAGTAAATACTATCAAAAGCATTCATAATAATTTTCAACAAAATATTTTAAGAACTTTTTGAAAAATCACATTTCAAGTTTTAACATTTTATTAAAAATACCATTCTGAGAAAAATGCAGTTCTTTATCAGGTTTAGTATGCTTCTCCTGCTTGATTTGTATATCTATATGTTT
>CM063507.1:5376003-5456003 GCA_032207245.1 Pardosa pseudoannulata | reverse complement strand
ATAAATTCGTGGACAGACAACTTAGGCTATTATTATATAGGGGATAATGTAAAAAACATTCTAATCATCAGATTATTGGATTAAGAAAATAAGAAATAAAATATATATATTTGTATTATACTAAAAATAAAGAAAATGGCTTCGCTTTCATTTACACAGAAAAAATTAAAAGAATTATAATAAGATATATTTTTTCAACAATAAGATTTTTAAATACCTTGACTAAAATAGGTATATAGGAGGAATTTCCAAGGTTCACTTTAAACCATACACCTCGAACACCAGAAGTTATCCACTCATTCAGAGAATCTGAAGCAATATTAAAAAAAAGTGAAACAGAAGTATAGTATATAAATATAGGAAAAAAATTCAGTACAGAAAATATGTTTTATGCAAAATGTTCATTTCCTATAACAGGGTTCCCACTTTTTTTCTAGAACAAAAATTAAGGACTTTCTTAGGACCAAAGTAACATTTTATAAGGACCTACTTAAAATACAAGGCATAAAGACATAAACCCTATTTCCTGAGGAACCTATTTTAATGATTATGATCCAGACAAGGAAAGTTCAATAAATGCCCTGCAATATTTCAGAATTAAGTGTTTTAAAATGCCTAAAAATTGATATAAGATAAATCTATTTGACAAAAACTAATTTTGAAAAATGTACATCTAAAGCTTTTTGAGTGATCAAAATAGAAATAAATTGTGAATAAAAACAACATTATAAACAGTACTTTCTAAGGGTTTAAAAATGACTCATATATATATATATATATATATATATATATATATATATATATATATATATATATATATATATATATATATATATATATATGTATGTATGTATGTATGTATGTATGTATGTATATACTAGCTGATTATACCTGACATTTCCTGGGAAAGAAGAAAGTTTTAGACTTTTCTATTACATTCAATGCAAGGAAAATTAAACTTCCATAAGTAACTGAAATATTTACAACTCCCCCCCCCACAACCTCTAAGCTTAGTTTAATTAAAATCTGCATGACTTAGCTATTAGGAAAGGGCAGCTGACTTTAAACCTTTTCAGTATGCGAAAGATTATTTATTGGTCAAAAAATAACTAAAAAAAAACTGTCCAATAAGAAAACTGATAGGAAATCCTGTGACGATGGTGGATTGCTTTGATGGAGAAATTGATCACATTCCAATTTAAAAATTAAGGAGTTTTTAAGGACCTTTGACAAAACTTAAGGAGTTTTAAGGGCCCTTAAAAATGAAAGCTAAAATTAAGGAGTTCTTAAGGACTTTTAAGGACCATGGGAACCCTGTATAAAAGACTCTATAAGAGTCGCATCCGTCTCTGTCAGTGGTTTATACGAGCATTTGTTAGAGTAAACTTTTGTTCATTGTAAGACATCATTGCAAGCGGCAAACAATTGGAAAATTGGAGGTGTCATCTATCAACGCACCGATAGAGAAAAAGGAATGGTACTTTGTATGACCAAGTTGGCCAGGCTCCAAGGGCATTTTGGCTACTCCAAGGACAAGGGTCAAAGAGGGGTATGTCGATCTCCCTTAAAACCTAGGTTTCCTATTTGGGAAAGGAAGAAGTGGGAGGAACTTTCGGCTGAACTCTGAGAGAGTAGATTGATTCAGACTGCTCTCTTCTCTGGACGAAAGGTTGCTGTTGGCATTTTCAGAATTTTAAGCATAAAATAGCCCATTTAATTACCAACTTAATTTTCTTAAAATCGCTTATTATCAGTTGGTTTTTTTTTAATTTTCTTCCGATCCTGGGAAACACCCTTTCCTACTATTGATGTAATACTCACAACCAATCGGGGAATTTAGCAGCTGTAGCATACTTGGCTCCGGAGTGAGCGTTATGCAAATTAGTAAGTATATATATAGCCTCGAGATATGTGTTGGCGTATATATGTGTTATGTTTATCAGGTTGTTTCCCCCCCTCCTCTAGTAAGAGTTAATTTCTGTTTAGCTTAGGACATGTTAGGAGATATGCTTAGAATTGTAATTTAAGTGTTTATGCATTGTTCTTTTGTTATGACAATAAAATTGTTATTGTTTACTGACTTCTACTGTCTTACAGCACGCTAATCCAAAATAATAGGCCAGTAAGCTTATCAGTTGTCTGTGCATATCATTTATTTTTTTTCTTTAAATAGTTTTTTTTTTTTTTTTTTTTTTTGTAATAAATCAACAAAGTGTTAAGTTTGAAATAGCCATGGCTCTGATTATTTAACTTCAAACTCCGCTGCATTCCAAGAAACCCATGCGAAGTCGTATCCAAATGACTTGGGTGTGATTTAAGACCAAAATAGAGACAGCGCAATCGCTCGGCGTTATAACAGACTCTATAATTATTTTTAAGTAAAATTTTAAAATAAAACATACTATAAAAAGAATTTAATGATTTGATTGAATCAATTAAAGATTCTTCAAATCATCTTTCAGTCCTTTATGAATAGTAGTATGAATAGTGATATATGATACATGTTGATTTTGGTTTGGTTTGGCTTTGGAGTGCTACGGTCTACTTTTTGCAACACGAGGGCTGATGAGACCGGGATCTACTGCTTAAGGTCAATTCCGAGCGGCTACGGACATCCATGCCATAGTGGGATTCGAACCCATGAACACTGGTTCCGAAGGACAGCACCCTAACCATTCAGCCATCTTTCGGCATGATACATGTTGAAAGAGTATTATCTGTGATATCCCCATAAAAATTAAAGTGATCAATAATAGTAATAAAATGCTTGTAAAGATAGTGATACTTCATGACAATTCAAGAATACTAAAAAGCTATACAATTTATACAATAAAAGTATTTTTTAACACTATACAATTTTAGGAATTCTGTAATAGTATACAAAAATAATTTTGAAATTTTTCAGCTTCATTTGCAACTTAATATACTCATGAATAAAATGTATGTTAAAGCCTTTTTATCTCCTAGAAAAAAAAAAAAAAAAAAAAAAAAGAGTTTTTTATGTTATAATATTTCTACTTTATCAGTTATTTTATCTTACGAAAAATATCCAAATGATTTATGTACAAATTCAGAAGAAAAATGTAGCATAATTTTCTTTAATGACAAAAGTAATAAAAAAGTTAAAGTGTTGTTATCCTGATCTCCTTGTCCCTAATCAGAAAATTTACCTTCAGCAGCATGATTTTCTATTTGTATAACATGTGATAAGATAAAAAAAATCTTGAAAATTGATCCTTTTTTTTATTTTAAAATTTATTATTCTTTACTATTATTTTATAATAATGTAATAATTCATATCAGTTTGGAGACAAAAAAAAAAAAAAAAACTGCAACATGACATTTAAAAATAAATTATTATTACATAACTAAACTTTCTATCAAATAAAAATTTTCAAAATTTAAGAAAGAAAAATAAATTAATGTTCACACTCCTCTACTTCTCCTAACCACATGATACAAGTGAAGAGAAGTTTTAAAGGATGAATAAACTGAGTCTAGTCTCACAGTCTCAGCCTCAGTAAAGGGGCAGTTGGGGCTTGCCTTGTTCTTAAATTAGCCCCAAGGTCAAGGTCAAGGTAATTGGGATTAACAGAGTACCTAGTGAAGAAGAAAGTCTTCACTTTAACCTCCAAACGTAAAACAGATCAAAACATCAATTTAGGCCTCTAGGCAAAAAGTAATCTAAACAAAAATTTAATACACTCCAGCTCACAAGGAAGCAAGGAGGTGAGTACGTTCTCATAAAAAATTATGAGTAACCAACACGTTGTCTAATTAGGGGATAATTAGACTGGAATACTTATGATTCAAATAATTTTAATCCTCAAATGCTATTCCTGGCATATTCATCAGTTTAGAATTTCAAACTTCCTGGCCCTTGAACTTGCAGCAATGGCAAGAATATTTTTATGTCACATTACACATCCATGTGTAGGTCAATACCTACTACCATACACCATCATTACTCATTAAAAAGCAGCTGTCAATTTAGTCAGTTCCAAAATTATTATGGAGCACTACTTTTTTTTCTACTTGACGGTTTCTAGATGGCTATGAAATTCCATGCCAGCAGTAGAATTCGAACACACTAATACTGATACCGGACAGCAATGCCCTACACATTTGGCTATCATTTGGCAAATGAGATTGGGAGTTATATATATTTATTTGTTACAAAAAAAAAAAAAAGTTGCAGATAGTCTCTATCTGCAACTTTTTTTTGCATAGGTGCCCAAGACATCAAGAAATCTTCAGACATCACTGTACAAAGACAAGATAGTTTATATTTGTGCTGATATTTGAAGACTATAATAATAAAGTAATTTTATAAATTCTGCTAAAATAATTCATATCAAGAAATAACTCATAACTCTATAAAGGTAAAAAGCATATTAATTTTTTCTGGATGAAGTAAATCACAGTTACTTTTTTAAATTTAAAAATTCTTAATTATAGAAATGTATACTATTTAATAATACAGATCAAATATACACTGTCAACTATCATTCTGCTATTTAAATATTACTAAAACTTATTTTATATGTATAAAATGTAATACACTGTAAAAAATATTGAAATAATTCTTAAAAATATTTACCTGTCAGAGCATTTTCAAAGTCTTTATCTGACAGAAACAGCTCTTTTGTGTCAACAGTCATACCTTTGTAACTGAAATTTATAAGTTTGATATACTCTTATAAACTACTGAAATGTTATTCATTAAGATAATCAAATGCAATAAAATAAACATGCAATACAGATACAACTACATTTTTCCGTTACGGGTAGGAGACAATTTGCAAAATAAATCCTTTTAAAAATCGTATTTTTTAAGCTCATAACTACTACCAGAATAAGATTTTAATAATTTAATTTATTTATAATACATTTAGAGTATCAAAAAGTAGTAGGCGAAAAAATACATCTATTTCTTGGACTAAATATGAAAGTTATACACTGCATACCCCCACTAGTATCTTAATATTTCAAAGCATAAATAGATAAAAATAAAAATAGTAATTTGCTACGATTTGGCAAATTTTATAATAGCAACAGAAATATAGTTAGATGCAGCTTAAGTGGAAAATACGCTGCAGTTTAAATGACATCGAAAATAAAGAATGATATACAACACTACAATGAATAAATCACACAAGAAATAAAATTTTTAACTCACATATCTGATTTTACTGGTAAACTATTTGAAATACTAGCAGTTGATACAGAGGCCATCACTCTCGTGAAGTATTGTAACGAAGAAAGAAATTTCAGCTTGTGGTTAAATGGTTTAAAGACGAAGCACTTCTATAATTTAAAAGTTATCGTTAACTAATGTAGTGTTACATAGTAATAATATCGAGAGAAATTTAGTTAATAAACTATTGATGCAATAATAAAAATTCAGCAAACCCTAATAGTTATGCTAATAGGAAAACCATGACTAAATTTATTTACATATCACAACTAACTACATAAAATGACAAATATTAAAGTAATCAAATAAAATTGTTTACACTTCGCATGAACAGCATGAGAGCAGACATCTGACAGAGGAGTGTTTAGTTGTGTACATGCTGCGATATTTAAACATATTTTTTTTAAAACCTATCATCACTAAATTGAAATTATTTTAATATTATTCCAAAATTAAACTAAATCTAATCATGAAAGATTTTAAGATGACAAGATGGTCCGGGAAAGTCCAGATTAGATAAAATGTCTGGCGCCCCTACAATTTTCTGAAATATCTCGGTTTTTAACGAAGTTCTTAAATAATGGACCAAGTTTTAACAAAATCCCTTATTCATCCCGTTTTTCTTTTTTTCTTGTAAGAGGCGGTTGTTATTAAATAATTACGAATGAGTAGGGCATTGCTCTTCGATATCAAAGTTAGGGGGCTTGAATCCCAATTCTGTCGTGAATGTGCTTAGCTTAAAACAATAAGTTCCGGTCTTATTAGCCCTCTTATAGTAAAAAAGTAGACTGTAGCGTTCACAAACAAACAAAGCTTATTCTTTTTGGCAAGAAATACTCTTTTTCTCCCTATATATATAGGTATGCGGAGACCTTTCCCTTTCAGCTCTTGATGAATTAGGTCTAAAAAAATTCAAAGAGTGGAGATGAATTTCAATGCAAATCATAACTTTGTAATACGTAATTGTTTACGATTAAATTGGATTCGAATTGTAGATAGATCTGACTATAATGTTCCTCAAAGAATGAAACACTGGTTCTCTTACTTAATAAGGAAGTAATCAATAAATTTAGCAGATCGTCTGGACTAATATTATGAAGAAACTGTTAAATGTGAGTTCCAATTTGATGTAATCACACATCGTAGTAAGAAAATTAACCTTATTTTAAAAATAAAGTTACGAATGTACAAAATTCCTAATTTCGTACACCGGTTCCAAAAATTCAGGAATATAATCTGGTTTCTGAGGGACGAATAATAAACTTGAAACGATTTGGCTTACAGCTCATAAATATCACCTAGATACGCTACGCTAAACAAACGATAAGTTCTTGTTATCAATAAGGCGATTTCACGCAGCAGGGCACTTCTCAACTTGTGACAATTCTGGCTTTAATTTCAAACGAAAGGGCAGTTTATTGTTTGTCTATTGGCTGTTGTAAACACGAAAATGAATGGGAAGGGAATTACAGTAGATCGTGACGTCGCGACAAATCGCTCTATAGATATGAGGTCTTCCCAAAATCCCTATTTCTCAACCTCTGTTTTAAGTCAATTTGTATGAAAGTCTAATGGTGCTTTGATCAAAATTCAATTTCGCTTATTTTTTCTAGGCACTTTTCAGGTCTGCGAGATTTGCATTGCCTTCCATAATCCTGCCATTAGACACAAGGTGATGATAAGTATCCAGCCTCTACTCAAACACTGTTCTTCTACAGTCTTCCACATACACACACACACACACACACACACACATATATATATATATATATATATGGAAGTTTAATAGTGCACTAGCGGCATGACGTTCACTAGCCAAAAAGCCATATGGGCTAGTTCCATAAATGTGATCTGCCCACTGAGCACCAACTAGGAAGTCTTTGCGGCTGTATCGGATTTTGGGAGCATGACACTATGAGGTCTTTTTTCCTTTCTAAAATCAGATATTATCTGATATATATTTAACAGTAAATAAACAAAAATAGTTCAGATCGACTAAGGTAAGACCGAGCCTCTCAACAATTGCGGTGGTGAATCTAGTTCTATCATTTCATGGAATTTTAACTAGCTCATTTACAAATCTTTTCAAAACAGCAGTTTGACAAGTCCTTAAACAAACCATTTCCTAGACATTTGTTTATTCTGTGATCCGATCCTGATTAGACTAGTACATGCAGCTTCAAATACATTCTTGAGCCAGAGGGATCATCTGAACCCACTGACTGTAGTATCAAATAGCTGCACCAAAATGTTCCTTAAAAATAATTACTATTTTAATGTCATTATTACTTAGTTTAGATGGCCAAGAAAACCTTTTGTCTATCTTTATCTTTGATTTCAGGTTAGATCATTGTTGATTGTTGTCCTAAGTTTTCAGACCAGGATATAAAAAAATGGGTTACTGGAAAAAAATGATAAATTCCAGTCAAGTTTGTTTCTAGAAAATAAAAACTGCTTTACTGTGAAATTATTAAATTTTGAAAAAAAAAAAAAATCAATTGGGCAGTCGCACAGTTACACAGACATTTTATTAGTAAAGTACGAAAGGTCTTCTACTTTTAGATAACTAGATATTAGTATTTAAAAGTAGAAGAATGCATGTCATATTGTGAAGTCTTATCCCTTTCCCAATCACATATTCAATTTAATTTAATTTGCTATTAGTTTATCCTTTTACAATAACAATTTATTATTATTTGTTTGAAAAATGATCAATATTTCATATCAACACACTTTTATTGTTTATTCAAACATTTCTAAATAGAATGTAGTGACATAACTTTATTTTTACCACAGTTGTTTCTGTTCAGTCTACGTATTCTTATGTCACTGCTGACAAATACATGTCTCATGCAGAATTGGTTTTAAGCAATAGATACTTGTCAAACATATTAACCACAATATTCCATATTATCACCTGGTTTAGGCCCAATTAGATGAATTTACTGTTATAATTACTGATACTTTCTAGACTCCAAAGACCAGGGGTATTCCTAAGGAAAAAAAAATCCCCAGAATTTTTTTTTTTTTTTTTTTGATTTACAATGTTAAGAGGTATGGAAAAACAAGTATTAGTGAACAACCTTTAGAACAGAAAGCACAGAAAAACCTTTGCTCTCCATTGTCACAAATACAGTGACAACAGAGCTACAGTACAATGGGTTAAATCTCTTCTATAAAAATAAAATTTAAACCAATCTTTCAATGATATGAAATAATGCTAAACATGTCAGAAGGATTAAATTTTAATCTGAAAAATTAAATAAAAGTAGATTTTCTTTAATTATTTCTTTATATAAAGACAAGCATTTAATTCCTTTTGTTATCTAATATGACATGTATGTGGTATTGATCGCTTCCTGTACTTTCATTGAAAACAATATCTCTTTTACAGATTTAACCTTTAACTGTTGCTACTTAAGACTCCATGGCTTTCATACCTAAATTTTTCTATACTCCTCGCTGTTTTCACACCACTAATTTCTTTCAGTATGTTGTCAAAGTAGCTTACGAAGTTTTAACCTGTTATTTTAAGATACTTAGTAGATTGCATCATGGAAGATTAGAGAGTCAAAGAAAGCATTCTGTATTCTTGATTAACATTCAGAATAAATAGAAAAAAATAAGGTAAAATAATTCATAATTTTATTTTTTTGGAAATAGTGTGAGATACCTGGAATTCTAAGGTTTCCACAGAGCACAAATACCTCTATAAGACAAGTTTTTCTTACTACTGGCATTTATGTTAAGAATCGGCTTTAACCCTCTAAGTGGTTCGAACATACAATTCTGCCGGTTGTCACGTACAATTTTCGACCTCTGAAAACGTTCCGAAAATGGATGTATTGTACATTTCTGCCAGTGCTTTCCCCCATGGAGTTTTGAGGTAGAAGGGTCAGGTCAATTATTTAGGAACTGCACCCCTCTTTGACTGACATTTATTGAGGGATACAACCCTACTCCCTGAGGCACAAAGACGCTGATAGCTTCTCATGGCTTTGTCAATCTATTTCGAAGTATTTTGTTTGCGATAACACATGTATCTCTAAATGCATAACTTAAATATCTTGGATGACTTTCGGAAAAGAATATAAATGATCCTCTTAAAAATATTTTTATTCGTACTTTTAGAATCCATTATTTCTTATGGAATGATCTTCGAGACTTGACAAGCTTTATGTGTATTAATAATTAACAATCTATAATATCTATTTACAACCGGAAGTAAAGAGACAATAACGGGGGTGGGTTTCCCGTATTCCAATCTAGTCGACAAAGTGTAAAGTAAAAAATCATAGAACACTTTGGTCTCTGACACAATAAAACTTTAGCATATATTTTGGAGACATTTTTCCCCGGTGTGTTCCACTCGGAGGATTAAGAATGAGGCTCCAGTCTACCTTCATGTAACAAGATAAACAATAAGCTTATAATGCTCTCATATGGCCTGTACTTATGCCTACCTTAAAGTGTTCCTATGGTCTGTTTACAAGTGGTGATAACTCTAGGTCTTGTACCTACATAGTTTTCTGCAGTGCTATAACTCCTTCAAACTAGTATAATTCCTTTTATGAAAAGTAAGGGAATATTTTACTCTTCCAAAATTCAACTCAAGGGTTTAAAAATTGTAGGAACTTCTAATTTTAAAATACTACTGCATTGTAAACAGAAACAAACATGAAAATAAAACATTAAGACATTATGATATTAGAATATTATGCTATTCATTAGTTTCAATAAATTAAATCTATAAGGTAAGAATAATTACAGAACATACCTCTTAAGCTCATTTAAAGGCTATTTCTTTAAGATCACTTATAGATTTTATGTGTTAATAAGTTATGAATTTTATATACTGATTGTACTGTATGTTGTCAGAAGCTAAACTTATTTAATACATGTTTCTTTATAGCTTAAAATCCTTGAAGAAATACAGTCCAATTTAACAATGATACATTTAAGTGTTTATTGTTCTTTTTTTTAAACTCAAAGACAAGACATTGGTTTAAATTCGTCTAATTTCATAAGAGATAATTTTATTTCATAAAAATTAAAAGTGTCATTATTCTAATTTAATTTACAGGTGACATCAAAACATCACTATAAATGAAGTATATCTTTATTAAAGATATATCATGAAAGCAGTAAAAATTATTCTATGTATAACACATGCCTCAAGTTTTGACCATATATTTTTTAAAAACAATGCATATTATACATTTGTAAATATGGTAAAAATTGTAAATTAACTGTAGCCATCAAATTTTGTGAAGATAAAGTAATATAGATAATTTGGCCATTTATGATTTTGAACAATTATAAAAGGAAAAAACTGCACAAACTTTGTATTTATAAAGCTTTAATTATCAGTAAAATGCTGGGTATAATTATAATCACAGAAAATATTAAAAATTAATTACATAAATTATGATAAAACCTTTGATGCTTATGTAAACAATAAATAGTAATGTGGATGAAAATAGTTGCACATTTAAGTAAACTAAGGCACACTCAGTTCAAGATTAGGCCAATAAATGCTATAAAACATATTGCAGAATTATTTCCAAGGTGCTTTTTTAGGCTTTTTTGTTCTGTCATCTAATATAGATTTTAAGTGCATTTGCCCCACAGTTTTTGAAGAGTTAAGATGTGTCTGTGTAAATCTAGTGCTTCTAGAGCTGGTTGACATTTGATGTTTTTGTTCAGGAGGCAGGGAACTGCTTGTGCTTTGTCTTCTGGATATAGTTGATGCTCGAGATGAAGCAGATGTAGTGTCCAAGTTATTTCTATGTAAACTTCCTAATGACTTGTCTTTTCCAGATTGAGATGACTTTGAACTAAAAGCGGGGTTGTTAGCTAAAACATAAAAAGGACATGTTTAATATTTTTTAGATGTAAATATCAAAGGAAAATAATTTTCAGATTCAAAATACAATCTCTTTTCCCCACCCTACACATATATAAGCATGATTGTGGCTCTGTTTCAAATACCTTAAAAAGTACAGTAGAGCAAAATTCTGACATAATTTAAAATGATATCAATTTATAATATAAATTGGTTACACTAGCAGACCTACCAACCCCAAAAAGTCCAAAATCTTGCAATAACTTATCTATGAATGCAATGATCTTATACGTACTAATATAAAAAAATATAAAAGAGAGCCAAATTATATAATATTAAATTTTTATATATGACTAATTTTGTACCAGATCTGAGAAATCAGGATACAAAAACATTAAAAAAAAAATCAATGAAAGTTATTTAAAGACAGTATTATGTATTTAAAATATCTACAACTGTTCCTTTTCTCCTACATCTACTGCTGCAGATTTTGCTTTCTATAAAACCTCAGAATCAAATGTTTATTCTACATATGGTCCCAGTTGCCTTGATTTACAAATCAACAAGTTTTCAATAGTTTAATTTTTATTGATGAATGAAAATGTATGACTATTTTTGTGACATAGCTAAAAATCCATTCACACTTTTCGTTACTATGTGGAATTGTTAAAATGAATAACATGAAATCAAGCAGTTTTTCTCATTAAAAATATTTATTACTGTTCCTAATATGTCTAATCAAATGCCTCTGGGTATTGACAGATCCTTCAAGAACTGCAGAAGAGATTTCTTCTTGTAGCAGACTGCAGGTATATACCAGGGTTGTAATATCATTAAGGCAATAAATTACAAAATAAAAAATAAATAAATAAAATTACCATTAAATCCCAAGTAAAAAAAAAATATGTATTTTAAGTTTTCATGAACAGTATTCTTATTTTGTTGTCTATTTATAAGTTATGAAGCAATATGAATTACTAGTAGTGTTGCCTGCTATAGTTCATGAAATTTATATCATGTAGGCATTCTGGGAAGAACAACCACTCATCTACCATATAGAAAAAATGAAACCTATCTTTATACAAAAGCATTTATTTTCTAGTTATGCATTTCATTTACATAAGCCACAGTGGTAGGATATTTTTTTTTTCAAATGTTGAAATACAACCTGAACCCAAGCCTATCACTTGGAACATTAAGAAAAGAACTGGTCAAACAATCATGAGTTATAAAATTTATTTAATACATTTTTACTATCCTTTGCATGCTTTTATATTTTCATTTTATATTTAGCATTTTTTTAAACTTTCTTAAATATTTTTATAAACTGATAACTTATATTTAATATTTTTTCAAGGTAAATATTTACATTTTACATTAATTAATATTCAGTAATTTGGCTATTGATATAAATGTGATAGACATTTAAGTTTCATAATAAGCTTAATTGAAGCCCAGTGGTGTTGGAGTAGCACTTTGCATTCCTACAACATAGGTCTGAGGTTTGATCCCCAGGTTGATCCCAAGGTTGACTCAACCTTTCATCCCTTCAGTGAGTAGATAAACTGAGGACCAATCACGCTTGGCAACTAAACACTGGGGGTTTTGTGTAAGGTTGACCACCTAACCGGAACTTATGCTTTGCTTATGCCTTGGTCTCGAAAACAGAGATTGGCACCATAGGCCCTGACCCCCTAAGGGCTATTGTGTTAAGGAGGTTAATTAATAAACCAAATTATTATAAATATTCAGTACCTAAATCCTACTTCTATTCTGTTAATTTTTAAAAAATTACTGGTAAATTATCAATAAACTGGTACACAGATTTTCATCTACCAAATTACTGGAAAATGAAAGTCTAAATTTACAAACCCTAGATTACACATTATATTAATTTTAATTAATGCCCTAGATTAATTTTTTTTCAAAACTAACTCAAAACAATATGGTTTTTACATGCAAAAATACAATCCTACAATGTGACCCAAACCTGTAATGTACAGCTACTAAACCATACAAGTTGGAATGTATGCCACTGCGATCTGACACATTTTCATGTTTATTAATTCATAGAATAATGAATTATAATGAGTTATTAAGCATAAAGCTATGTTAAAACCACAACAGCTGCTATAAATAACAGCAAATTTCCTTATCATACTTGGCATAAATTAATTACCATCATAAAAGTCTATGTAAAGAATCAAAGGGCCACAAATCTTTTTGACTTTATCTAACCATTAATGTTATTAACTTAAATCTACCCTAATAATTTTAGAAATTATTAAAAATCAAAATGTGTCAGAATTTTTATAGACATTTTGTATTTTTTATCATTTGACACTATTTAAAAAATGAACAATACTTTAACAGTGAAAGTATAACTACTTCATAGATATGCATAAAAGAAGAAATCATTAGATTAA
Source organism: Pardosa pseudoannulata (assembly GCA_032207245.1). Lineage (NCBI taxonomy): Eukaryota > Metazoa > Arthropoda > Arachnida > Araneae > Lycosidae > Pardosa > Pardosa pseudoannulata. The sequence continues at coordinate 5,442,535 of CM063507.1, read as the reverse complement.
TGCATTATATTAAATCTTTCTTTTAGTAAAAAATAAAACTTACATTCAAAGTATACATAAATTTTTTTAACAGTATAAGGAAAGTAACATAAATCCAGTTCCTTATTTTTAAAAACTCAACAAATTGAAAAAAAAATCAATGCAAAAATACAATTTAATAATCATAAATATAGAAAATTGGTACCTTGTTTCAAATTTATCTCCTGCGTTTGATGAAAAATTGAAAAAATAATTACAAATAAGAAATATTTACCATACAAAAGTTACAAATTTCAAAGCAAATTAAATGTTACTTGCCTCTACTAGTATAAGTTTCCACATAGTGTTGAATAGTATCTATATGTATTGATAAGTTAAGAGAAAAATCAGGTTTTATACACAAAATACATACCTTTTTTAAAAAATGATATAATAAAGACATAAAATACTGAGGATCATAATTTAGAACATATCAGAAAAGGTTTAGATGCAAGATATATATAAGTATGTAATGGGTGAAATTATTCTTGACAATTACAGTTATTTCAACCTCTATTATTTGGATTTCCCGGGCTTGAGCTACAAAGTCTGATATTGTGAAACTTAACTTTATTGATACTAAAAATGAATGTCTTTACAAGACAAGAGCTTTGCTTTAAATGCTGCCAAATACACACTTTTATAAATTTTCCCAATCAGTAAGTGATTATATGTATTTTTCAAGAGACCAAGGGATTACTCAGCATTATCAGCAGTTAGAAATGAACTCTGATCACTCGAGAACCACATATGCAGCAATTTAAACATTGGAGGAGAGAAACTATTCTCCTGAGACAGCTGAAAATTGTGGTCAATGGACAAAAAATTAGCTTCTATTCTAACTTTTATTATTTGGGAGACAGGTAAAACCAATTTCACTCAGCGAACATTCCTTTAAATCTGACATTTTATGGCTGAGAGAAATTAGGTATTACAAAAAGTTAAGGGAAAAAAGAGAATTTGAGATATAATTTTTATTTTATACACCCCACACCCGTATTGTATATGCCCATGCATAAGCCAATTAATTTTCAGGGCTTTTTAAAGACAAAGTATGTGTCTATGGCGGGGGGTTGGCTTACATATGGGTTCATAGAATAGATGTAATACATGTGTTTTTTGGTGACTCTTTTAGCATTGGCACCAAAAAGTCATTAAATCAGCAAAAATTAATGGTAAAAAAAGAACAATAAAGAAAATGTATAATGGCGAAAAGTAAATAAAGGCTATAAAATTTTTGAAATGGGAAAATATAAAAATTTTAATTGACTCTTATCTATATTAAAATCGCTCCAAAATAACAGTACTTTAATGGTAGTGGATTGGCTAATCTTCTAATAGACACAATCTACGTAACCCAGAAGCAATTGATGAAAGGCAAAACATAGCATCGTTTTTTTCTTCTTTTTCTAAGCTTATACTGCTTAAATTTTAGCTATATAAAGATAACTTTAAGCTTACTGCTTAAAAGTTATCTTTATATAGGATTGCCAGAAATGAAACTTGTTGTTAGTGTCTAAGTAAAAATATGGCTGGTTGCATAGTCTAGTGCTGCAATTATCAAAACGTGCTTAGCAGTAATCTAGATAAATTAGTGTAAATTGTGAAATAAACTTAGATGCATGAAGTTAATTAAAATTTAAAATGTAAGTTGCTTTTCCTTGCCACATTTGAAACGTGGAAAGATCTGTTCTTGTTTTTAACTCAAGGTATGACCAATCCTCTACCTTTGTGGTATTTAAATTGGATGCTGTAGTGAAAATGCTTGAAAAGCATTTTAATTTAAATGGAAAATATTTCCCCCGCTTTACCTGTTTCGCAATATTTTCAGGCTTGCAACTCCTGAGGTACTTTCAAAAAGGTGAGAAATGTGACAAATAATACAGAATAAGCGACTAAAAAGTGACTAAACAATGGAAAAAAAGCGATTTTTTCTCCTTTTGATTACAGATGCTATTAATAAGATTTTTCTATTTATTTTAACTCGAAATCAAATGATTCATGGAAGACATGATTTTAGCGTCAAATGCAAAAAAGGTTAAAAATTTTGTCTAACACAACTCAACATTGCTTTTTATTCAAGAAAATCTATAAATTAGATTTGAATATGTACAATACATTAATTTTATAATCACAATTTTCTGCATATATTAATGTTTTGAAATATGTACATAGCTAGATTAGAGTATCTAAACAAAAATTGTGAAAAAAAAAGGAGAGAAATATGTGCTTTGACGTAAGTTACTTTACTGTGTTAAATGTACAAATGTAGATTTCAGGAACTTCTTTACGACTTTTTAAAATCACTAAATTCTGAAAACCACATGACTAATTACATTTTAATAAGAAAAATAAGATTAGATAATCACTTTTTTGGTCTTTTATTAAAATATTTTGTTATTAATACAGATTTTCTTTTTTCAACAACAGACTTTTGCTGTGATACACCATGAAAAAAGTGACTAAAAGTGACTGTTTACTTAAAAAAGTGACTAAAAGTGATCAATTGTAAAAAAAGTGACTAAAGGTGAGAAAAGTGACAGAATTGCAAGCCTGTATTTTTAGCAGCTTGGTGACACATTTAAATGTTCCAGAAATTATTTTTTTTTTTTCACTTTGGCTTATATACAGGTTTTGTATTTGGGGTAAATTTTTTTAAGGAAGAATGTACCCTTGGCTTATATTAGGAAATATAAGAGGTGTGTGTGTGTGTGTATATATATATATATATATATATATATATGTGGGGGGGAAGCTATTGTGCCTATGTCCTATTTAGAAACCAGTAAACAGACTTTCATCTACAGAAAAAAACATTTGTTAATTAGAATCCTCTAGAGGTAAACTTAATATCACAGAAATAGGATTCATGAATCTGTAAATAGTATTCAATTTACTGATAAAAACTATAGGAGGTTAAAAATATGAAAAGTAATTCAAAATACTTTATAGAACACAGTTTCTTTAGGTGCAGCATCAACTGCAAAGATACAGAAATCGTCCTTATTTGTTATGCACTTACATGCTCTACAAACAAATCAATAAATAAGGCCAAATTCTTAAAAAATAAATAAAATTTTCAACAGCATTGAAAACATTGTAGGATCAAGGTAAACCAGCATGTGTGTATATATATATATATATATATATATATATATATATATATATATATATATATATATTTCAATGCTATTTAGTTAACCAGAGTATTTTCCTCTAATTTACAGAGTGTCTACTGGAAAGCCTTAATAAATAAATAAATAATAATCATAGTAATTAGTTTTCTGTTGCCTTTCAGGAATTAAATAACACCTTGCTCCCAATTTGTACAGCACTTTTGAAGATTGGTGCTACACTTCTACAAATATTATTATTATTATTATTATTATTATTATTACTATTATTATTATTATTAATAGTGATCATGATTTTCCTGACCAGTAAACACCATTGATTTAGTATATTCAGATATTATAAACTAAAAAATCCTTCAAACACAAAATCTTCAGAATTTTATTAAGATTTAAACATTAATAGACACAGGTAAATTTTTAAAAAATTAATCATAAAAACCCAATACATCACATGAATTTATATGAAGGTATCTTAATAAATTTTAAAATAACTTTCTCAGATTATGAATGAGGTTATAAGGTTAGTTGATTTTTTTCATGATGTTATGATATAATTTGATTTCTAAAGGTTGTGCAAATATTATAAAGATTATAATAATTTAATGCTACAAACTTATTTATTAATCTATTACTGATATATAAAATTAAAAAGTGATAAAGGATATCTTCTTGAGAAAAATATTGCTTTCCAATATTTTTCTGCATATTTGAAGAGGCACCTTGTGTAAGCATATGCACAGGAGTTAGCATCTGACTAGAAGTTGTAAGACCATATGGGCATACCTCCAAAGCAAGTTTTAGACCTATAAAACAATACACTAAATTTGTAAAGTATATTTTTAAAATATCACAATAAAAATGCATTACTTCAGTTAAGAAAATTTGTATACGAAATTTATAATCTAATAATACAGGGTGCTTCATATTGAATGGGACAAAAAGAACAGCGCAGTGTGACTGTCATAAGGAATTAATTCAGCCGAAACAAATTTATTCTGCAATTATAATTATACAAGTTTTATTTGGAAACAGGGAAAAATTATTGAATGACAAACTAGCCGCTAGAGGCGCTGTTAAACATTATATTAATTACAACGTTCACAATCATGTTTTCTTTTTGTCCCATTCAATATGAAACACCCTGTATATTGAGCAGTACTACATATAATAGAAGCTTTTAAAACACTTTTTTCATTTATAAATATATTTTTTACATTAAGTTTATAGCATGATGTCTGGGGAAGAGGGGGTGGGAACACTTAAAATTTTATTCAATATTTCTCCAATAATTCCCTGTAATTTGCACTTTCTTTGCTGATAAATACACACTATTTAATACACAATTTCTTTCAATTCTTTTATTAACTAGTTTTAAATTTAAATTTATATTTAAAAAAGTTAAAAATTTTAATATAAATAAATAAAATTCCAATGCATTTAAAACTAAGAAATATTCTATTTTGTTTTTTAGGGTGTTTAAAATAACCGACATGATTAAGAAAAGAATATCAACAAAATAATTATAAAAGAAAACACTGACAGCTTTTGCAGTTCTGCTTTCTTACTTTTTCCTTATATTTAAACAATGTATCCTAGTAAGTTAATTAAAAATATATTATTACATTATTATTTTAAAGATTCAATTTGTTCCATGATAGCATTAATTTCCTTATTAGCTTCTTTGATTATTGATATTATTTTTGTTCCGATTGCTTTTTTAATCAATTCTGATATTTTTTGTTTTGAACTTCAATTGTTTAATTTAATACCAAATAAGCACTTGATCACTTTGTGAATATGGAACTTTGAATCCAATGAATGACTTTATAATTGAAAACATGCACAAGTCCCTATTCCTTTTATTTTATTTTAATTAAAAATAAATTATATATCTTTTTAAATTTACTAAGACATGAAATAAAAATAAATCCATTAAAATAATCATATTAAATATAGCAAATGATAGATACATGACAGACATAACAGTACCTCCTGTTAAAAGATATATATTTTCATATCCTCGCTCAACCAGGGTTGTTGCTACTCTGATAGCCGTGGTCTCATCATCATCATACAAAACTATTAATCCATGTGGACGGTTTTTCTTCAGATTAATCAAGAAAAATATTTTTGTCCTTAAGAGTAATCCACAATTCTTAATACAATAAATACAAAGCCAACATATAATTTAAATACAAAAATTATAACTGTTTAATAGTCAGAAAATAAAATTAGGGTTTATAACAAACTATAATGACACCTATACATGTTTAGCAAATCCTACTGCAATCTTCTGTAATTTACATAATGAAGATATTTTATGGAATGTAAAATATGGATATGTAATAATCAAAAGAAAAGTAAAATTAAAATCTAATATGTTTTGCAGAATTAAGAGCACTGAATAATTAGACAAAAAAATTAGTTCTTAATTATTTATAATTGATTAGTTTCTTTTAAACAAATAAATTTAAATCTACATTGATTCTTATAACCAGAAATAAGATAAAACACAAAACTTTATTATAAATATATACTATATGCATAACTAAAACTTATTTTAGATTCAGCGAGGAGTAAATAATTAGAAAAGAAATAATTAAAGCACTCAAAATAAATACATAGAAAGAACAAAGACAAATATTCACAGTGAACAAATATTTTAAATTTTTATGTTCATTTAAAAATATGAGAAATATTCTCTGGAGAATTATTAACAGACTACTTTACTATTACTAAGGCTATTTTACTATTTTATTTTTTAAATTTAATTTGAATTTAAAGGTAAAATATATGTATTACAATAGATTTACTACATTTGCTTGTATTGATAACAAAAAATTAAATTATATTATGATACTAACCTAAAAAAATATAAATTAATATTAGTAACATGGATATTTTTATAAATTTGACTGCTTCAAATATGCATTTAGTTATTGTTTTCACCTTCACTAAATGTTGCACCACACTGTTGAAATATAATCTACATGTTTTAATGTATAAAGAGCCCATAATTATTTATATCCACTGTCCAGAAAATACTGCATGATTAACTTAGGTGAGCAATTAGGCTGAATTAAAATAAAAATGATAAATTATATGTGCTTTAATGAAAAAAAAACCTAAATCTCATACACAAACAATAAGTTTTGCATATTATGGTTATGGTTTGGAGCACTACAGTCTACTTTTTGCAACACGAGGGTTAATGAGACCGGGACCTACTGCTTAAAGCCGATTCCACATGGCTACGAACATCCATGCCATAGTGGGATTCGAACCCATGAACTCTGGTACCAAAGGCCAGTACCCTAACCAATCGGCCATCGTTCAGCTAAGTTTTGTAAATATAAGACAGATACAGTAATTTAAAACAGAGGTTTCCAAATGGTGGCCTAAGAATATTGTTTAAAAAATCACATAAAATATTTCATAGCTCTATAATGTTTTTCTTTGATAAGATTCATTAAAAATTTGTATAGAATCATACTCGCAGTCTTGTTGTCATCATCTGATATTAGAATTAAGAGAGCTGTGTAGACATCTGTTCCTGGGTAGATGTAAATGACCATCACAAAACTCCCTTTAAACAATCCTGTTAAAAATTTTATTTTGATTATATTACGAATTTTAGTTTGTTTTGGGGTTATTTTTTCTTCTTAACTTCAAATAAATTAACACAGTGATTCAAAATTCAATATTTGGGAGTATGCTTTTTGTTTATTTCCAATTTCACTCTTTTATGTAATTGTAAAATAATTAGTGTTATAAGAGCTTTAATTAGTTTGCATAAGCTTAAAATAAAGCTAATTTACTATTTTTAATTCCTACTTTCTCATGTTTATTCTTACATTTAAAATTTACAAGCACTCACGAGCCTCCAAAAATGCATTTCACAACATAGATGCTTCTAACTGTTATAAGCAACAAAACTTATTAAAATTTTGTTTTAATTAAACTATACATACTATTTCATACTGACAGCTTTGTCTTACCTGCTGAATTTTACAAAAATTGATTAGTTATTATTGATATTACAATGATGCAAATGTTTCCAATTTTGCCCTTGAGCCATTATAAGTTGGAAGATTTTAAGAATATAAAATTAACTACAATATGGCTAATGATAAAAATAAACTAAGATATGACATTAAATTATGCTGAGTTCCAGTTTTAAGTATTAACAATACATCAATACAAAACTTATACAAGAGTAGGATACAAATAACTTCATATCTTCAATTTCATAGCCAATAGAGCGGGATAGCATGGTCGAAGGATAATGTTTTGCTATATTAAGAAGAAACAAAAACAAGCTTAAATGCTATAGTGATTATTTTATAAAATAAAACACATCCATAAGATAAAATTATTAAAGTAGATAAAAGGTACCTGTTATAATATGGCACTGAGCAAAGGCATCTCTATCTCTTACATCTAATAAAAGGTAAGGCATTGTTTTCATTGGCTTCATAGGAGCTGACTGACCTTTTCTTTTATCATTTGCAAGATCAAGTTCTCCTATACCCATCAAAACACTGCAAAATGTATTTAGTTTATAAATAAAATAATCACATCAGCTATTTTTTTATCACATTACTATTAATAATATTTACTATTTAGATATTTCACCAGAAAACTAGACTAAATTGACAATTGACATTTATAAACTTTGAACAGGAGGCATACTTTCTCTTTCTTGGTATTATACATACACATATGTGTATATATATGTGTGTATATATATATGTATATATATATGTATATGTGTGTATATATATATATATATATATATATATATATATATATATGTATATATATATGTATATGTGTGTATATATATATATATATATATATATATATATATATATATATATAGAGAGAGAGAGAGAGAGAGAGAGTGAGAGAGAGAGACAAAGCCATGCCTCGTAGGCGTGCATGAGTACAAGTGGATAAATTTCTAGGGCTGCTAATCGAAAAAATATTAAAATATGCTACCTAAAGCTTTTATTGACAAAAGATTTTACTGAAAATATTAGGTAAAAATCTATTTGCCTTTTTGTGTCTAGAATTATTGCTATAAACTTTGGTTGGTTTTAATAAATGCTCCTTCACATTTTATTCTTTAAAAGCAGAATGACTTATAATGTATTAAGCCATGCTAAAATAAATTTCCAAAATATTCCTTAGAAAGCTCCAAACAGATATATGGTGAGACAGGATTATTTGCAATTGAAAATGTGACAATTTAAAACTGTCATATTTAACATATTACTGTTAAATAAGAAAACAAGAAGAGTGCAGTTTCTGGGTACATTCCATTAGTTCTATTTTATAGGGTATACATTTTAATAAACTTATTATAAATATATGATTATGTATTTGTTTTAGCTTTTTTGATGCATAGGCAATTATATGGAGCACTCATATAAACATAATAGTTAACTTCTTATGCATTGGGGTAAGTTTTCATTTTGATAGGGGGCAAACAGATACTATTTGCATACTACAGTCTAATCACTCATAATTGGCCCTTTGTGTGTGGGTATACACACATACACACACACGAGTGTTATATGATAAAGAATAAGAAACATTTATATATCATACATAGAATTTCATAATCCCTTACCACAGTGGTTCTCTAACTTCCTAAAACTGAAATCCTTTTATACAGTTTCTTATGTTCTGGTGACCCCCAACAAAATAATTTTTACAGTAATTAATTGTAATTTTGCTACTGTTACGAAGCACAATGTAAATATCTGATATGTAGGATGTATTTTTATTGTTACAAGTTGAACATAACTAATGCATAATGATTATTCAAAAACAACAGATTAATCATATAATATAAAATATTATTTTTAATTACAAATAAATGGTATTTTTTCTTGAAGCCTGGTGTAGGATAGGTAAGTCTTAATTATTACATTTTGCAAAAATATATATAGAATAATTATAATTAATAAATGTCCTTTTGATTCCAACACTGCTGCTTTAAACACAATGACTACTTTCTATATATTGTGTGACTGATTTGCATAAGTTTATTATGCTGCCAACCATGTCACATATCCCTATATTTCTATGGGGTGCATGCGATATGGTTGGTAGGTAGATGTCATCTCATTGGGTATCAATATGAAGGTGGAACCTACCTAAAGACAGAGAGGAGTGAGTGATGGTTCCTATGACTATCTGAAATGTGCATTTCCCCCGATGGTTGCCTAAGACCATAAGACTTTGGGTGTCTAATAAGAGAATTAGACACCTAAAGGGGTCAGAAACCACAAATTGAGAACAGCTGTCCTAAAATATTTCTAATATTATAAGCATATAACTGAACAGAAGCTAACAGGCAGAGTGTGAGCTACCATTCAAATATGAAATATGCATACAAATTCATGTTAGATTTAAAAATAATATATAATTATTATTGACACAAATTTAACTTACTTAACAATACCTCTCCGTTCTGATGGGTCAGCTATAGGCATGTCTGTAACACTAGGCTCATTGACTACTAGAAAAATACATTATGTATAATAACACAAGAAAAAATTACAAAATATATGAAAAAGGATACTTCAAGTATTTTCATGTAAACCACATTCAGATATTTTCTTACTTATAATTTGTCCTTCTTTAATATTCAATGTTTTCTTAATATTTAAATAAAATCTCAAAGTCCTATTACAAAATTTTAAAACATAATGGCTACAAGTAAGTTTTCAGGAAAAAGTTTGGAGAATCAATTTTAAATTACTCAGTTATAAACATTTTAAAACATTATATCGCATCTATTACATGTGTAAAAAACATTGTATATCTCATCAAATAATTATAAATATTACTGTTTTAAACATTAAAGTTAATGACATATTTCAAATAGAAATTATAAATTTTTTTAATATACAATAAATATCTTTAAAAATCAATATGAAGAAAGTAATATAAAAATGATAATCATACAGTAACATTATACATGAGTAGAATTTTATTCAATGTAGTAATTAGTATTATATTATGAAGTCAAAACAATTTTTTTTTTCTGTAATCTCTAGTTAAAGAGGAAAATATTTTATAACACATTTTTAAATTTTTTTGTTTTAAAAATAGTAATCTGTTCCTTTTTTTTATTATGGGTTTAGGGGCTAAGGCTACTAGCATAACATATTGATTGCTATAGAAAAATAATATTCTCAAAGAAAACCCCATCAATATGCATAAAAGAGCCACAATAATCACTTAAAATAATGAAATACACCCAAGAGCCAAATCATTAAGACTACTCTAAAGTTTAAATGCTGATCATTTAAGATTGCCAAGTATGATGATTTTAATTTTAAATGTTCATATACTGGCAAAATAAAATGTTAAATAATTACTGAAAAAATAATTTATAACACTAAAGAATCAAAATCAGTGATCCCAAAGTTTTACCAAATTAGTACTTAAAATTTATAATTTACTTTTTCAACCTCTTCAAAGCACTGCACTTTACAAATACATATAACCCTTCCTTTTTTGAAACTAGTTTCAAAGAGAAACTGAAATGCACTTCAATATAATGTATTTTTAAATTTTCCCAAAAAGCACTAAGACCTATTATAATAAGTTGCCCTGTAGTATTGGCTACAAAATTACAGAATAGTAGTAGGTTTATATCCAGTATGCACAGTATTTCCTTTAACATATTCATATATAGTCATCAATTTAAATTCTTCAAAACTTAATCTGGACCATATTTTTGAAAAATTGCATCTTTTCTGTAAATTTCACAAAATATTGTATACACAAAATTTTAAAATAATGCACAAGAATTTTTTTTTTTTAATCTTTGACTAGCAAAATTAGCTCTTTTTCAAATTTTTCTTTGCTGAAAATTCTTAAGCAGATACATGTTATTCAAAAGGTACAAACCATTGCCAGTTATTTATGATATAGGATTACCAAAAATATTTTTCTTTCTTTTTCAAATGTAGCTGGTTCCCTAACTGCACAAGTCTCTCAAACTTTAATAAAAAGTGATTTTAAAAATGTTCTTTACAGAACCAAAGTTAATAAACAAATCAACATTTTTTTTTTATTTATTTTTTTTTTAAAGAAATGCAAATGAAAATCTAAATTTTAAAGTGGTTATAATGTTTAGGCTCTTTTGTAAATGCAAAGGGTTTCACAGTACTAAATGATACCTCAAAGATCAGTCTACTTTGGTGATCACCTATGACCCCATGCACTAACAGAATAGCAAGATGTCAGTCACTAGTAACCCCTATGGTAACTAATGTGATACACAAAGCTTATTGTTTCAATAGTCTGTTAACAATATGACTTATAATGTAAATTAGATTTAATGTACTGACAAAAATTGGACATTAAGTAATTTTAGTTAACAAGTGTAGTACAGTAAAATTAAAGATACATACCAGTATCACTTTCATTACTAAAGAAATCAGTAGAAACAGCAAGAGCCTAAAAAATATTTCAACAATACAGAATAAAAATAATAGTTATATTATTGTATGACATTGCATACTTTGCTGTATGATATTTATGGATATCTTTCTCACTCAATTTTGAGCAATATTATAGCAACAATCGTTCCCTCATACCAACAGACACACAGGTGACCATTTGGCAGACTACTATTGATAAGTTTTTTCCTAGTCTATTGGTACAAGAGAATGATTATTCTTATGAGATCCCTCAAATTTAAGAGGGAGAAAGAAAAATATGCAACAATGATGCATGTATTGTCATATGACATACATAATTAGAATTTATATGTATAAAATCCTTTGTATATGTATGTATTCTCTATGCATTTTAAAATGGTTTGTTCAATCTTGATGGAATTTTGAAGAGCGATTCAAGTAAACCCTGGGAAGGTTTTAGACAAATGAAATAGTTCAGAGGTCAAGGACATGATGAAGAGAAAACATTTCTCCTTATGCATCTAAACAACAACATATTGCTTAGTTTTCTTTGGTGCGCTAAAATGATTGAAATCTTTTTGTATAAAATGTGCTTTAAAACTGTAAAAGTAATGTTACGTTTGCCTAGTGTTTGAAAAAAAAAGAAACTAAAACTCATTAAGAAACACATGGACAAATATGTCTTGATTAAATGATTTTATACAATTAAATAAATGCTTACGGAATATAACTGGAATCAACTTATTTAATAATTGTAGATATCGAAGACTGCTCTTGAGTCGGCGTCGCCCCTAAAAAACAATATGGTGAAGATTTTTCTGAAAAGGTTTAGCCCACAAGCCGTGGATGCCAGTCATTCACTTTCTACTCTTTTGGTAACAACCTTGTCTGCTCAAAAAATCCCCCGACTAGCGGAGAAAAAGCAAGGGTCCACTTCAGAACGACGGGGGGTCAAAATCCCCCCAAAACCAACGGACACTTCTACTGGCTGGGAGAAGTTTGAAGTTTCTTTCTAGTTCAAACCAGTCATGTTCTGGTATGTCTTTGATGATGACTCATGAGAAGAGGTACAAAAAGCTGAACCAAATATTTTGTAAGGAATAGTTTAGTTATTTAATTTTTTCTACTTTTGGCATATTTTTAAAGTTTATTTTACCATTCGGTGTGGCAAATGTATTTCATTTGCATGAAGCCATCAATGCAAATTAAAAATATTTATTGTTATATAATTGATATTTAAAAAAAAAATTACTTGGTTCTTTTTAAATAATCATGCCAAAATATAGAAACTTTTATGTGGAGTACAAAAATCAATTGCCAAATATCATCAAATACAATCATATGAATGCATTAGTTATAATTATTAAGTTTATGAATGATATTAAATTTAATTGAAATTTGTTGTTTTGTGAAAATGATTTGTAAATAATAAATAAAATGATTCATATACAGCAAACTTGGAACTTATATTTAACAGAAGTTACTTTAGCACATGGCTGAAAAATTAATAGGATTGTAGGCATTAGTATTTATAAGTCTATACAAATTATAATACAACAATTTTAATGCATGCAAATAATAAAAACATACACAGTATGTAGGTATAATTAAAGACAAAAAAAAATTTCTTTTGAATTTGTTTTGGATGCATTTAGATTATAGAAATATCTATGCAGGTGTACATAATTGGGGAATGAGTTGTAAGTAAAATATTATATACAAATGAAATCTAAATTACATACTTAAATTTTATGTATCTGTTAGTATAAAAATATAGGAATATTCAAATTTTATTCTACTCTTGGATATAAAAGAAAAAGATAACTGATATTTCAAAAAACTAAAAAAACATAATTTAATATATGCATAATATAAACAATAATTTATTCAAGTAAATAATAGACAAAGAAATATACATACTAGTTTAATAAATGTAGAAATTTTAATTCTCTTAAAAACTTCATCTTTTTTGTGGCTGCAATCTAAAGAAGAAAACTTTTAAATATTCAATGTGGCTATAAAAGTACATTAGGAAGAATACAACAGGAATTTTTTTAAAATATATAGAAGCTTACATAAACTTGGGATACAAATCTATAAGCAATTCAGTGACTTTGCATTTTTGAGTATAAAAATTTTATTAGTACAAAAGCAAAACATTCAGTCTTTACACCGAAAGAGAATGATTATTATTATTTTTTTTAATATTAACACATAAAAAGTATATTTATATAATTAGAACATGTGTTATTCTACTGAATACAAAATTTTAATACATAAATAGATCTATATTTCCTTTAACTATACAAATAGCTTTAAATGCAGATAAAATGAGAAAGATAAATTATCACTATCTAAACCAAAACTAAAAATCCAGTTGTGATTATTATATGGATGTACATAAACTAATATGTCCTGCCACTTACAGGTCTACAGGTACAAAATTAACCCTTAGTGCTTTGTTGGCTCCACTATGGGGCCATCCGTCATTTGTTCCACAGCTCCGTAGGCTCTACTGCGGAGCCAAATGGTTTTAGCATGACTATGCTTAAGACACTGAGGTATCGTCAGCTTTGGCATTTGTTATCTGTAGTTATAATGTGCTCAGTCTTTGTACTGTTATGATTAATCCATTGTTTGACCTTTTTTTATGGTTATCTCAACATGCAGAAAAATAATTATGATGAGAATTTAGAATTGAGTGGAAGTGAGAAGCGTTTGATTCTGAAGTGCTAAAAGATATTGCAAAAGGCAAATGTTGATTATAATTTCGATACTTTAAGTAGTGGTTCCGAAATTATACTACCCAAGTAAACCTACAATGCATATGGGAGGTTGTTTCCAAAGATATCACACCATGGTGAAGTACAAAATTTAAAATTTATCTTTCATTTGCAAGAAGGAAGTGCATATGTATCAAATAAACAAAATAATATTCACAAGCTTGTGTGATTCTTCTCACTTAAAATAAGACTCCATCTCTGTAAACATATTATAACGAGGAAGCTACTTGATATAATTTCCGGTTCCTTTTGAACCATCCCAACACATTGATAAAAATAACCTTGCACAAATAAATGATGATCAATCCACAGGCAATGATAACTGAATTTATTCTTAAATATCTTCACTGAATTAAAAAAACACTTCTTAAAAACATATTAAGATTAACTTAAAAAAAAAAACAGGCATCTTCAATAAGCATAGAACATATAGAGAAACGAGACAGCTCACTAATCGTCAAAATAATAACACCACCACCACACACAATAATGAGCAACTTGCCTTTATATATTCAGCTGGTTGTGAAATACAGTTCACGAAACAAATTAGCATGCCGTGAGGGCTTCTTCACAGAATAGAAGAAAAAACAATTAGAAAGAGCTGGCTAAACTGAAGAAACTAAGCTGAAGGTTACATTAACAAAGATGTTAATCAGTGTGTGGTGGAAACAAAAATAGACATTATAAAGTTAACAATTTCAGTAGTTCCACTGCGAAAATGTTGCTGGTAGGCAGTGGTACAAAAATGTGCAGAGTGAAAAGGGTTAAAAGTAAAAGTTCTCTCTCCCGATGGAGATAAAGGTAATTATGGCACAAATCTGTAATGTTAACTTCCAAATGAAAGTCAGAAAACAATTTTTTTTTAAAAGTTTTCAGACTTATTAGAAAATATTAGTACTTATATCAAAAATTTAATTTTTAGAGGATTTTTTTTTAATTATATAATCATGATTTATTACATCCCTTTTTTTATATATTTTTTCATACCACTTGTAACAAATTATACATCTTAACTTCAATGAAAATAGGTATTATAATATAGTAATTAACTTTCCATAAGGAAAAATTAGCAATATTTATTACAGACATATGTATGTATTGACAGATTGCTCCAAACAATGAAACATTTTTAAAAAGCATAATTAAAATTTATTAAATCAAATATTAAATATATTTAGTTTACACTTTCCATTACATGAAATTTTATAGTAAAGTTATAAATTTTGAAGAAAAATCATCAAAGTTGAATATTAAATTCTAAATTCCTTACATTTTATCAGTTGCTGATATTCATTAGCATATTTTAAGCAAAACTGATAGAATAAAAAAAAAACTTTTATCACTAATTATTTAAAAATTATTAAGTAATTATAATGCACTTACTCTTTTGTTTTTCTTTAAGCTCATCAATATGTCTTCGTACATTTTTACCTGAAAGTCAATGAATATATGTTTTAAAATATAAGTAAAATTGATTTAAGTAGATACAAAAGCCATAAAAAAATAGCCTATAACTTTTAAATAAAAGAGCATGAAAAGAGTAATTAAAAACACAGATCACAGAGGGGAAATAAAGCATTATTTTGGGATTAGATAATAAAAAGAAAATTTCAAACACAAAAGTAAAAGAAATTTTTATGTAGGATTGACTTAAGAACTGGGTTCTACCGCCAACTTGGCGATAATGGTTTAAGTATGGTCGCCTAACATTTTCTCCTGGTCTTGCCGTGTCCAAGCAATCTGTATCTATATTACAATTTATATGATATTTGCATCCAACTCTCCTTGTGTAACTATTTTCTTATATATTAAAAGTGCACAATACTTAAAAAAATTAGATATAACAAACTATCAATGGTTCACTACGGCTGATTTTTAATAATTTGGAGCTGTTGCGTTTGTAAACTGTTAATGGATTAATTGCCTATAAATATAAATGTCGAGTTTTCAAGTAATTTTCTTTAATTAAATAAGAGTATATAATTCTATTACGATGGCGCACTGTGCATTCATTAAAGTTGCCAGAAAAAGCAAGAAATACAATGTTTAGATGGATTGTTTTTGTGTTTTAGTAAATATCGCCAATATTTTTGCCAAATTTGCCAAGGGGAACCCAATTCTTAAGTAGACCCATTACCAAGGAAGTCAATTTTCTAATCTGGTTTCATAGTAAATAACTTTTAATCTACACTTTTTCTATTAGCTTTTAATATTCAAGGTCTATATCCTTGAACTCTGCATCTATGCCACATTATTTTATTCACTATCTACATAATACTAGCTACTATAAGTACTGAATACGTAAATCTACAGGGTATAAATTAATATAATAGATTAAGAACAAATCCCTGTATGAGTAAACCTATCTCTCAAAGCCTTTTCTTCTATTCTAATAACCTGTCAGTCATAAATAAAATAAACATATAACATCAAACGAATACACAAGTCATAGATATCATCAATAGCTCTATAAACAATCTTTAAGTACACAGTAACATTAACTATTTTTCCAATAAACAAAAGCTAAAATTATTTTACCCGTATCAATGGCAGGTTTTACATGCTTGTATTTGGGATTCTCGTGTATCTTTTTGTTCAATACCTGAAAAGTAATTAACCAACAGTTTGTATAGTGATACATCAAAATGATTCAACTTCTGTCAACATAAATAAAAACGCAATAAAACAATAGTCAGGCTTCAGTAATAATACGGAAGAAAGAAGCCTTAATTATACCTTGTCGTTAGGAATATAATGGCCAAAATTTAAGGATTTTTGTTTGGAGTACATATCACATAAAACATATTGTAGGTTTCAGATGGTGATGTCGATTTAAATTTAAAACACCGAAATATTGCGCAATAGTGACAGTTCCAGTTATACTAGAAAACTATTATCACCAGTCCGAATAGTAGACATCTCAACTCAGTTTTAGTAGCTACTACAACTTTCAGTTCTTATGTTTTGAAACACAATTTCAAGATTAGTTATTTTATACATAAAGTCATTTTATACATTCGGAGGTTAAATATAGTACTATTTACATAAAATAATTTTTTAAAATGCCAAAGGTTGTATCTAGGAGCATCGTCTGTTCTGATACTAAAGATCAAGAAGAATATAATGAAGATAAACCACTCAATGTTTATTACTGTCTGTGTGGTAACATGGCATTAATTTTAGGTAAAATTGTATGTTTTGTGTTGGTACCTTCAAATTCTTTAGATCGATTTCTTTTTAATGTAGTATAGAAAGTTATTCCTTATTGTCTCGTTAGAAATTAATTCTATAATATTTAATTTTATATTTCATACGTACTTCAAAAAGTTGATATAACATTTTGCATTCCTTTCAAAATGACAGGTGTATCTACAAAGTTTTTTAATATCTTTTAATGTTAATTTTGCAAATTTATACCATGTGAGAAGTGTTTCAAGAAAGCCCCATTTTTGTGGACGTAAAGCAGTTTGTGCTCCAATCGGTGAATTATTTAGTATTTACTCATTACAGTGTATACTACCTCAGATTTTATTATAATTGTAAATCAGCTTAGAATTCAGACAGCCTGACTCAAGCTTACTTTTAACAGCTCTAGTGACTCAATATGTTGACTTGAATTCTTTGCAACAGAATCAACGTAAGATTATCATTACATTACATCATAGATGCTACTTTATGAATTTCATTGGTACAAAACATTCTTTAGCATTATTTACGCTCCACAATTTGAACATATTAATAGAAGTTGTCAAATTAATAATTGCCAATTAAATGTTTCTTTTTAAGAGAGGTCTGTATAATATATTCACACATGCAAATTTGAAAATTAAAACAGGTTTTTGCTATAAACTCATTATTATAGAGGTGTTTTCAACAAAAGTTGATACTTTATATTGAATATTTGTGTTATTATATGTAAACAAGCATTCATTATTAGATATAAATTTAATAAATTAGCATTATTTTTTACTGTTATGCATACATATCAATAAAAAAAATATACAGGAATATAAATAACTTATTTAACACTAGATTGCCCAAGGCAGTCATTTTGACTGTTTTTTAATTTCAATTAGAAAAACAATTATGAAATATAATGACACAATTTCTTAGAATTTGGTGACTTTTTCTATAACATATAAATGGGTTTATGAATAATTGTAGTTACTTCCACCCTCCTTTATTATATAATATTAAAAATTAATTTTAAACAAATTTCTTTACATGTTTGTTATTTTTTCACAATGCAGTCATTTTGACTGTTTTTGGGCAATATAGGTATACAAGAAATCTCGGGCAATCTAGTGTTAAACAAACTTTTTATATGTCTAATACATATAGCACATATTACTATACATGAACATATATTTTAAATACTATAAGCATGTTATAACATTATATAAGAAGCATATTATAGACATCATAAAGCTGACAGTCCAGATATTATGAATTTCAGAAGTCAAGCATAGGGTAATACTGCTGTCATAGCTGGAAAGCATACAGGAGTACAACAAAAGGTTAAAAGCATAAATTCTAATGTTAAATTTATGCGTTAAATTTGGCATCTGCTGGATGTCAAAAACTTTTTCTATGCCACTGTGTTTCATCATCTAATATATTATTATTATTTAGTTTTAAAATTTATTTTCATATTATTTTTTAGATTGTGCTATTGAAAGATTGCCAGTTAGACCTAAAGATGGTGCACGAGTTATTGATGGAGCAAAACATGCTCACAAATTAACATGTGAACAGGATGAAACTGTATACCTGAAGCGGTAAATATTTTTTCTTTCATATAATAGATTTATAGAGCTATTTTCACAGCAATCTATATTTAACTGATTTCATTCGTTATCCATGTATTTGATTTACATATCTGTTGGAATTTTATTAATTTTTCACAATTAAATGAATAGCTTTCAGTTGCAGGAAATATTTATGGTATTAAATATAAAGTACTTGTGTTATCTGAATAATAATATTAATGTCCTGATAATTACCAGGTTTTAAAATATTTTAGCATCTAAATGTTGAAGATAACATTATTTTAAAATTATTTGTCTTAAGTAAATTTGAATTCAATTCTAAGGAAGAGTAGAGTTCAAAGCTGTATGCTTAGTTCATAGTAAAGTTGTTCTTCCTTTTTTATACTTCAGATGAAAATAGAAAATTCTCTGTTAACTGATTTTCAAACTAGTTGTAATTAAAAGCTAATTACTTACTACTAACTTATAATTATACATTATCAACTAATGACTATTTTATAAGACTATTATAAAATAGGATGGAAAAAAATCATAGTTTATTTCTAAAGATTTTAATAAAATTATACTTAATTTTTTAATTGGGTAATTAGCTAAATTTGACACTAGTACATGTATGGAACCAATTTTAAAGAAATTTTAGAATTTTAAATTAAATGATTTAAAAAATATTAATGACTTATAGGCTTGAATTGTTCTTTTCTATTTACCTTGCTTTTCTTTTTTTCTATCCTAAGAGTATGAATTGGAGAAACATTTTATTTAATTAAATTGTAATTAATACTTAAACTTTTTTAAAAAAGAAAAGGAAAAGAGGTGCAGTATATTCAGTGAAATTAAAGAAACATATTGATAATAACATAGGAAACAGGTAAGAGTAATTAATTGAAACAAAATAATTTAATTCATATTTTCTGCAGGTGTGAAGCAATTCAGTAATTTATTTTGTTGTGTTAAGAGAGCTCATGATGATAAAATATAAGTAAAAAGAAGAGGTTAGGGAGGGGGGAAGGTTTCATCAGGAATAATTCAGCTCAACTGATAATTTTTAGTGAAATTTCGAAAATAGAAAAACAAATATTCTTAAAATATAGTAGTAAGTACTTTTAATTATTTACAATGGTAAAAAGGGGAAAATATTAAAAGTGTATTGTAGAAAAGTAAAGTAATAAAATGTTTTGTCATATAAAATTATTTTTGAGGGTCTCTTTTATAGTTTTTATTATTTCTGTTAATAATAATAATAATAAAAAGGGTAAGTAGGTTATTGTATTATTATGATGTTTATTTTAGATATTGGACAGTGAAAAAAATAATGTTAATTTCTAATAGTTATTTTATTAATTCTGATCTTATCATTGATGCTTTTTTTTCTTTTAAGGGAGGAAGGTGTTGAAAAACAATACAGAAAAAAATGTAAAAAGTAAGTAAAAGCAATTTTAAAATTATATATATATATATATATATATATATATATATATATATATATATATATATATATATATATATATATATATATATATATGTATATATATATATATATATATATATATATATGTATATATATATATATATATGTATATATATATATATATATATATATATATATATATATATATATATCATATGTGTCTTATGGTATTCTATGTGATGTATACAGACAAAGGGTTAATGTATGCAACCTTTGCATTCATAGTGTTCTCAATTTTTGTAGTATTTCTTTATTTTTTTTAAATCTTAGAAACAGCATTTTGTTTCCTGTAAATTTTCTTTGTTGAAAATGTTACATTTTATTTAAAAGTAAGACATTTTTGTTTTCATTTCTTGCCTGATTATAATTTTCGTACCAACTTTTTTAGATAAAAGTTATTGTATTTATTATATGTTTAACCTCATATATTTTCATTTCACCAAACTTTTCAGAGTTTTTCTGAAGCTTTTTTTTAGAGCTGAAAAGATGAGTTGATACTTATATTTTTCTTGGTCCTTCATGAAAAAATCTGTTACTTTAAGCTTAAATAAGTATTAAACCAATTTTCTCCACGAGTACTGGAAAAGATATATGATGAATATCTATATAGTAAAATTTAATTATTTTTACGAATATATGTAGTAAATTTTAAGAGCTTCACAGTTAAAGAATATCAGTGATTTTTTTCCATGACTTTTAATAGATTGATCCTTCCCTTAAAAATTAGTAAATAAAACTTTTGCTATACTTTCAGTACTTCTTAAAATCTACTAAAGTGGTTTCTAAAGGCCTTGGAGGTCCTTGGGTATTAACATTTAGTTTGGGAGAATGTAAAAACCTATTGGGTCATTGAAAAATTTAATATAAACTTAAGATATTGTGACTCATTTTCATTTCTATGAAAGTTAAATAGACTAGCAACTAATTTTTGACTGTTCTTAGGAATATTTTAAAACCAAAATGAAGATTAGTACATTGTCAACACTTAATGGCTCTTCATTCTTACTCTGAAAAATTTAAATCCATTTAAAGTGTAGGACATTTTTGCATGTAAACTCACAAACTCAGGTAAATCTATGCTGTTGAAGCAACTCTGTGAATTATATATAAATGTGGAATTAAAACTAATGTTTCAATAAGGATACCCCAAATTCTGGTTACAAAAACAGATACCAATATACATAAATAATACCATATGAACACATTAGGTTTGTCAATCTTATTGGTAGCATTGAAAAGTAATATTCCTATAATTTAAAACACAAAGTATAATTTCAATAGTTATTACTGAAAAGATAAAAATGTTTTATTTATCTCTTATTTCTACACTGCCATTATCAAATATCAATATAGCAAAATTAAAATTTAATTTGGTGTTACATAGTTGTACAAAGTTTTTTCACTCAGAGGTTTATGAGAAGGGGTTTGTGGGGGGATATAATGTTTATGAACCAGTGATCTACAAAAATTTAATTTTAAATATCAGTTTTTGTAGTATATGTATTTTAATATTTAGATATTCATCCTGTTGCATAAAATGTAAATCTTTCCCAAAATGATAAGCTTGATGGCCCTCCTTTTAGAACCACTGAAACCTAATAAACAAATGTACACTAATTTTTTTCAAGTTTTATAATGACACCATTCATGAATATATTACATAATTTATAAACTTTATGAATTGTATTCTCTGTGACAAAATAAATTCAGAATAATTTGATTACCTTTGTATTTTTACAGATGTGGGCTTATTTTATATTATCAGCATGAACCAGATAGCAATATCACATTTATTATTAAAGGTGCAGTATGTAAAGTGAGTGATGGGCCTACACAGACTAATGTTTATTCACATGTTCCTGAACCAAAAAAGGTATATTTTAATATCTACTTCAATAATAAAACTAGCCTTTTGGTAACTTTTTTAGACAATTATGCCTACTTAATTCCTATACTACATAAAGCTATAATTTATAGTCTGTTAAGGATAAAATTGACATCCAGAAATAAAATTTAAATATGATCTATGTTTGAAAAAGCTATTAAACCATTAATCATTTGTGTATATATATAATATATAACCATTCATTGAAATTAGGATAAGTAAAAGCAAAATATAAATTACATTAGAAATGAACTTAATGTCTAAGAGAGAAAAAGGATTAGAAGGTATGAATTGTTTGCAAATACCATTGGAGAATTGAGGCTTTCATATGCATATATATATACATTGTGTATTTCTAAATACAAGCCCATTCGTATATAAGTTGAGGGTACGAATTTCCTTCAAAGATTTACCCAAAGTTTAAAACCTGTATATAAGCTGAAAGGAAGAAACAATTTCTAGAACATTCAAATATGTCTCCAATAAGCTAAAAACGTCACCAAGCAGGCAAAACAGGGAACTATTTTCAAATCAAATTGCTTTAAAGCAAAATGCTTAACCACTGCTTCTTAAATCTTTTTTGCCACGACTTCCAATTTAAGTACTGTAGAGATAGAGGATCGGTTGCACCTCAAGTCAAATACAAGAACATCTCTTAGCATGATTTTAAAAATGTAGAAAGTGATGAGAAAAAACAGCTTACATTTTAAATTTTAATTAACTTCTTGCTGTCTTAATTAATTTCAAAATTTTACTCTCATCTAGTTAATTGCAGAGGTGCAAGGTTTAATAATCATGGTGCTAGACAATACAGCTAATGATATTTTTACTTAAATGTTAATAAGTTTCTACTTTGGTAACTCTATATTAAGATGACATTTTCATAATCTTAATATAAGCTAATAGAAGAACAAAAAATGGTTTGGCAATTTATCGATTGCTTCCTGGTTATGTAGAATTGTGTTTAATAGAAAATTAGCTGATCCACTACTATTATAGTACTGTTGTTTTGGATTGATTATAACACATATAAAAGTAATTTTAAATTCATTTTTCAATTTTTTTGTTTTTTCTCATTTCTAAGTTTTTGCAAGCTTTATTTACTATTTCAATTATACATTTTCTTTTTTGTTCTTTACCATTTTTTTTCTCAAACCATTTTCTTAATTTTTGTCAATTTGGCATCTTTTTCTCACCAAAGAACGCATGTATTATAACTGTTCCATGGATACATATATTAGCCAACTTCCTCACTTAATGTCTTTAAAAAGCCCCCAAAAGTCTCTGCTGATACACGAAAATGTATGGTGTATATATGTAATCCAGAAATTATACAACTGCTGGATAAGGTGAAGCGTATTCAGCTTAGCAGTACTTTGGTAAGATGCAGTCTGGCCACATTGAAGAGAAAGGCACACGTCTAATTAAAACTTTATTAAAATGGACATCTTTACTAGTCATCGACAGACAAAAGAAAGACACAAATCACTCTGCTCGAACAGAGGTACACCCAAGAACAAAGACAGAATTTTCCTAAGGGACAAGAAACTTAGCAAATTAAACTGTTAAGATCAGGAAAAACATGGAGCCATTTGCTGGCAACAGCTGGAAAACATGTTGAATAGACAAAAAATTTACATATATAGTATAGAAAGCTTTAGGAAATGTATCGAAAGAATTTTAAGTCAATGACACTCCTTTGATTAAGACATTTAGAAGCTGGGAAAAAGATTTTAAGGAATTAAAATAGGAAAGAGGAGCTTTTTAAGGAAATATTAAAGTTGAATAATTTTGATATATTATATATATATATATATATATGAAGGGTTCAGGGTCTAGGGGTGTCGTTAGACAAATTTGAGGACAAACTAAATTAGCGATAAACATTTAATAATGTAACAACACTGACAACATTTAAACATGAAGACAGTTAATTAGACCATGGTGTAGCCTCAACATAGACAAGACACACTACTCAGTGTTTATATTAATTGAAGGAACTCAAGTGCCTAGGGTCCTTAATTCAACCAGGTCACTCTTTTCTCCTCGACTTGACTGTCTCTCTCTCTCTGTGGTTCCTTGCTCACCAACTCTTCTGAGTGATGAGAGTGCAACCTAGCGAGGATACACTGTTCTAAAATTCTACATATATATATGGGTGTGTGTAACATATTAAAAATATATCCTAATAAGAAAGTAAATTATTTTCTCATACTTAATAGTTAATTATACCTTTTAGGTAGTTAATGTGCAAATAGAAAATTTTTTAAATGCTCATAAAAACCTTAGAATCTTATTTTACCACTGTGTGTTAATTTATACCTTGTGTACAATCAAATTCTTTTATTTGTTAGATGAAATGCTATTATTCTAGTAAAAAGAATAAAATATTTGAATTATGTTTGTGTATTATCCATGGTGTCAGTAAACTAAATTTAGGATAAAACACTCTATACACAGTTATAAAACACTTTTAAGACATCCTTATTGTTATTTTCTTTTATTAGAACTCCTTATGAAATAATGATGCTTATGTTTGGAGTTTAGCGGTAGATATCTGAAACTTAAAAAATACTCTTAACCTATTAATTCACAGCATCCTTCTTCATATACAGTTAAACAATAGATTGTAAAATTTTTATTTTTCGTCCATGAGAACATTTAGCAATAAACATAAAATCTTTAGCAAAATTTCCTTTTTTCTCTAATCCAACATTTTGTCTTCTCTCTTTGAGAAGTAAATAATTTTTTTTCTATTGCAATCAGAGAAGTAAATCCAAGCCTCAATAATTATAACTATATAATTCCATTTTTTACCAGCAATATAATTTTCATACAACAATCTGGACATAGTCTTATGCTGAATAACATGTTTTGGTGTTAATTTTTTTTTTTTTAAGTTTTAAATCAGATATTATTATTTGTTTAAGAGTTCCTTCAGAGATATTTTAAGATTTTGCGATAGCTCGTTGGGAAGTTGGATTTTCTTTTAAAACATAAAATGTGACTATAGGTTTAATAATTAGATGTATGTATTTTTGTTAAATATGCATTTTTCGTCTTTTCCCCAGTTAAATATAAATTTTTACGTTTTAGAAATGTGTGAACACCCTCTGTATTTACTATTCTTATGCATGCAAAATATGCTTACATTTTAAAATGATTCTTTTTTATGTGTATGATATACTAATTTCTTTTAATTGTAGATTATGGTCACAAAACACACAAAGAACATGGGAAAATTTAGTTCTGTTACCGTTTCTACTATTGATGAAGAGGAAGAAGAAATAGAAGCTGTAAGTTTTTATTACCAAAATTGTTTAAAAGTTGTGAAAAAATGTGAAATTTAGTCTGAGATAAGCACAATTTTTATTGCCTTTACAGAGAGAAGTAGCAGATTCTTATGCCAATAATGCCAGAATTATAGAGAAACAGCTTGAAAGAAAAGGCATGAATAAACGGAAATCTCTTGAACAAGTAAGATTTTAACATATTTGACATGGGGTTTATGCTAATTTGAATTAGTACTTCTTGAGATAATTGTATACATTAATTCAGTTTAAAACTTATTCAGTTAGAGAAGAGTAATTCATTATCTGGTTATTTACTTGTCAGGAAAATTAATCACAGTTTTTATCCTTTCCATAGCAATTCTTAAATCAATTTTTTAACAATTTTAATCAATTTTTCTATCTAATAATTAAAAGATGTATTAAAGAAGATTTGAATATAAGTATTAATAATTTTCTATTCTAACTCACTTTTTATGCCACATTACCAATAGTATTTTTCACTAGGATAGGTACCGTAAGATTATCATTTAAATTATAATTTATTTTTTTAACTTCCAGTAAATTGCACACCTGCTGACTTTTAAAAATTGATATCAGTAAGACCTTTTGATTGAAACATCAGTAACAACAGTAAAATGCATACCTGCTAACTTTTAAAAATTGATATCAGTAAAACTTTTCAATTGAAACATTAATTGGTTGACATTTAGTAGTACAAGTAATTGTCTTTTTTTCTATCCCAGGAAAATTGTAATTAATTAAATCCTTAAACTTTCATTATATATAATAAAACAGTTAATTTTTTCAATTAAATTTGATTTTAATAAAATCACAAAATTAACTTATTTCAAACTGAAAATCTATTGGATAAGAACAGAGAAAAATTGCCCTCATTTTGATCATAATTATTGAAATTTTAATAAATAAGAATAATTTATTTTCATTTGTGTGGCCTTTTATTTTTTTTAAACATTCTTAACTAGGGGCATAAATATGCAATGAAATTACAATATCCAAGCAGTGCCTTATTTGTTGGCCACTTAGAGTCATGCCAAATGTATAATTATGCTACAGATAGATATTTATACATCCCTTTTATCAATACGTAAGATTCTGCTGAAATTAAAAATATTTTTCACTTTTTATAAACTACTAAAGTAAAAAATCCATTGTCTTATTTCAAAATTTTTGATTTCATTTACATTGTACCAAAAATTATAAAAATTCTCAGTATGTCTGTAATCTGTAAAATTAAACCCAAAGCCATAAATTTTATGGATATTCTGTAAAAGTTGGCAAGTGTGAAATTGAGTCTTTTCATAGATTTTAAAAGTTAAAATAAAAGTAGTTTTTACTGTAACACAAGTATATACATATAAAGTAATTTTTGTAGCAGATTTTTTTTTTAATAAAATATATGAATATAATAAGAAATTCTTTGAAAGTATCCAAAAATGACAAGAAAAAAGTCAGGAAATTGACTTTTAGCAATTCAATAGGTACCCTGATTATTTAAGCAATACATATATTTTTAATCCTTCCTGTATTCAGTATTTTATGAGCAAATTTACTTCATTTTGTAGTTCTCTTTATAAAGGGAATTAAATATGCCATGATTATATCTTGTAGCTCTATAAATAAGTTTTATATTTGAACTCAGAGGATAATACTATTTTGAGAATGGACAGCTAATTTATTTATAATCTCTAATAAATATTTTAAAAGGATGATTTTGAAAATTTCATCTGTATAAGAACTATGAATTAATTAAATTTAACTTTAACACTTAAACACAAAATGTTGAAACAAGACAGAAGACTTAAAATTCAGAAGAAACTAATTTCAAAATCAGTAAGAAGCAGTCATGACTGATTTCTCATAAATTTATTTTAAGACTTCTTTATACTTTAGTATATTTTTAGTGTTCTTTATACTAAAGTATAAAAAAAAACAATGAGATTTGTAGAGCTGTATTGATGTATTATCTTAAAAGTCTAGAAGTATGAATGTATATTGATGATATTTTAACTCATTTACTATCATTACTTAAGCTTATTAATTAATACTTTACTATAAAGCAGAACTCTAAAATAACAAATATTTTACAAATCATAAAGTAATTTTGTGTGCATAAAAATGAAGTTTCATCTATTCACATCCCCACGTTAGCTTCGAATTCTTAAGCTTAGTTAAAGCAAAAACCAAAATATCAGTGTAATTAATACAATTTCTTTCACTATTTTTATTCATAAAATTATTATATTTGTTCATAAAAAGGGTAAATAATTTTTAAATATAAGGTACTAATTATGATTGTTGATTCACAGAACATATGTTACTGAGCTAAAAGTTATAGTGTTAAAAACAATTATTACCACTGTAAATCAATTAATTATATTATCAATAGACAGGTGTTAGTGGAGCCAAAAGAAATTTCCAGAAAATTTAATGGATTTAAATGTTAAGAAAGATTGCTGAAACAAGTAGCAGCTAAAAACATTTCAGAAGTGGAGGGGAGGGGAGAGTAGAAATTAAATCACTTCTATAAAAATAATAAAATTTAAAAAAAATCTTTAAAGATATGAAAACTTTGAAAAAATTGAATGAAAGCTGATTATCTGAAATTGTTTGAATTACCTTTTTAAAGACAAGCATTCAATTTCTTTTGTTAGCTTATATTGCAAGTAAGCAATTATGAACACTACCTGTACCTTTTTCAATCTTTTAAATTATTATTTTACAGTCTCACAGACTCCATGATCTTAATTCCTAAATATTTCTACCTTTCAAAACGAAAAGTGACGCTTGCCTTTTTTAATACCTTCCTGCAGTATTCTGTCAAAGTAGCTTACTAAGATCTGGAGTCTAATAGACAGCAGTTGGAGAATTATTTGATATTCTTAAAGAATGTTCTGTATACTTTGATTTTCTTTCAAAAGAAAAGAGGGGAAAATATTTATAAATTTATTTCTCCAGTAATTGGGGGATGGTTGTGCAAAATCCCCAGATTTCTGGAGTTTTCCTAAAGTACAAACACACCTGATAATAGCAAGTACCATCAATAAGCAACTTACGGCATAAACCCTGTGTTATTTCAGTGCAATTCATACCAAATGTTTTTTTATTACATTATTTTCTTTTACAATATAAACTGCTAGTTTTTTTTTTCTCAATAGAAAATGACTTAAGTTATGTATTTAAAAAAATAAATAAATAAAAAGATGATTTCCAAAATTTTATTCATAAAATCGTGAGATTATGCTTAAAATATTCAGAAATCATTGGATAATATTTCTTATGTGTGTATCAACCTTTCTGAGGTCCTGAAAGAAATTTATTACAAATTTTATAAAAGTACTGAAAATTAAGGACATTGGTTTTATTTTTAATGAACATTTAAATAATTGTGTAGCACTTTCTCAGTATGAGGGAGCCTGTGAACTAATGGCTTGGACACTAAGTGTTCAGCATTTGTTAAATAAATAAATATTTTTAATATCTTTAGTTTTTTTATAATGTATAAAGCATAGTTTCTATTAAAAAGAGTTAGAGGTCAATGAATGGAGTTGACAGCTTCAGAAATCTTAAAATTTGCTACATTTTCATTTTAAAAGATATCTCTAGGAGAATCTATGCTTTGTAATTGATTCTAAAAAATAGAAAAGTAGATTTTTTTTTAATTTTCAGTTAAATTAATCCACAATTTTAAAAAAAAGTGTGCACTTAAAATACAAATTTTAATAAAATATTTGGGTATTATATATACCTATTGGATTTAAAAATTATTTGTAACAAGTTTGAATGCATACACGACTATATAATGAAGTAAAATGTTTTTATACAAATAAATTACAAAGTAGGGAAACTAATAAAGTTGGAAACTCTGTAATTTTTTAAAATATATCCAATACTAGATATCTAGAAGTTTATAAAGATTAATTATAAAATTGTGGTAACATTTTTTTTGTGCATTATTAAACTTGTATGAAATTTCATCATTCTTTTTTAGGGTACTTTTGTTGAGGCTGAATTGAAGAAAAAGCCTAGAGGAACACTTATAGATAAATAACACAACTAAGAAAGATGACTTTGTATATAATTTGTAAATAGTCAATAAATAATTTTAAGTATACTTTTTTTCTTGTTGAATGTTTGTGATGAATGCTGTTTAGCATTTTCTTCAGTCCTTAAGAATTACATTAACTTGTACAGATACAGCAGCAAATACTAGATGAATATGCACCCCAATAACAAACACACTTAAGAAAACAGCTTACAGAATCTTGCTTTAAAAATTATTTTATTTTTAGTTAAATTGCAGAATAAGCTAACCATTTTCTATATATAAAAAAAGTTATTTATAATATATTGTAAACAAATTTCTTCAGCTTTTCTCATTGCCAGCCTCTGAATTTAATTTCATCTTTCGGAACTCTTTACTTGCTTCCTTTAACAAAATATTTGTCAATGATGCCCTGTTAGCTTTAGGTTTTTCAGGCATTGGAGGATATGGATTACCTATATTAAAATAGAATGAAGCATATCATAGGATTTGTATAATTTATGTATCAAGCAATTCATAATATAAGAATTCTAATTTTATAGTTAGCCACACAGACCAACATGCAATAATATAATCTAGTAAACTTACCCTAATTTTTGGCATATAATCCACAGATTATACGTTAAAAAAGTTTAAATTTCCATCAAATGCATATTATACGCCGCCTCGTATTATCTGCTGATAAAAATTATTTTTATAATAAATTTACAAATATCTTTCATAAAGAATAATAGATGGCAGAATAATAGATGACCTGCTCATCTATATATACACAGAATTTTTTTTTTTTTTTTTTAATGAGGATTAAAAATTCTTTTCAGCCAAGGTCACAGTGGTTTGGATAAAAATACCCGATTAAATTAATATATTCCATTTTGTATATCTATTTCTATCAAGAATTAAAACTTGTATAATCTAAAAAAATAGCATTTTGCTGCATTCATTTTTTTCCACTTTTAGCTCCCCAGATGACGCCATAATTGCAGTATAAAATTTTAATACAGATCGCAAATAACCATATTAAATTAAAATGAAAAAATGCATTTTAAAAATTCTAAATTTTAATAATTTTTTTATTTAAATATGGGTTTGAATAATTTATTTGTAGCATTGTTTCTGTACTAATTAATGTAAATATTTTGACTATATTTTTACTGAGGTTAAACTTAAAAATTTTTTAAGTCTCTCCAAATTTTCACTTTATTAGATTACTTTTTATAATTTAAAGAAAATGTTATCAATAAGTAAAGAGTTCAAATTTATGTTTTTTAACACTAAAAGATATAATACTTTTTTCCATATACATTGAAAATTGATCACATGAGATTAAAATGGAAATTTAATCTGCAGATTATACGATATTTTTCTCTGAAAATATCGTGAAATTTGTACCTGCAGATTATATGCCGAAAATTAGAGTACATAAAATGAAAGAAAAAACAAAACATATTAGCTGCACTTAAAGTAAAAAAAAAAAAAAAAAAATCTGTTGTACACAACACATGACTTTTTTGCATGGTTATATATTTTTATATTGTATGATGCATTATCTGAATTATTATTTTCATCATTCAGAGTAGGATTTGATTCTTAAGGTAACCATGTTGTCTCAGTCAAACTCAAGTACTGCCATCTGGTAGAAATCCAAGTGTTAATATTCATTATACTGAGACTTTCCATTTTAAACCAAAGTTTCTCATGATAACAATAGTTTGTTTACTCTGTACTAGGAAGTAATAAACACTTAAACACTCAAAATTATCCTACACAAATAAATTTTTGTATTTTAAAAATTGACTTGAAACAGTGCTTTTCAATTATTTAAAAAGCATTGTTACACCTGCATATGAATACGTCAATATCTTTCAGTTATGTTGTTGTAGACTGGATTGTTAATGACTATTACAATGAAATTTTTCATTCAAAAATTACAGATTACAATCAAAAATGGAAGAGCAAAACTAGAGATTGTAACAGTCCTACATGCAGAATTTTGATATGTATGGTGTGTAATGTTTATTAGTTAAACAAGAACAGACATTGCAACAAAACTAGTCAAAATGCACTCAAGGATGGTTAAAATTATATTTATAGTTTGAAAATTAAAGTTTCTTTATACATACATACAGACAGACATTGCACTAAAACTTATCAAAATTGATTCAGGCATTGTCAAAATGAGTATTTTTGTTGAAATCTTAGCACTGAAATTTTTCACAATTATAATACTTTACTTTGTACAAAGAAGTTGAAATAGCAACTTGTTGATTAGTTAATATCTCTATATTTTTAAGGAGCTAAATGATTTACAACTGTAAGAATCTTTTTATATTTAAAGTGGGGGGGGAATAGAATAATTTAATGGAAAATCAAACTGTACCCAGGATATAACTTCAAGAATCCATGCTTCTTGTAAAAGAATATATACAAAATTTTTTAGAAATATTCAAAAGTAAATGTTAAACTGTATGACCTAAGCAAACATATTTGCTATCGAAAACCTTTTAGGAAGGCTTTTAAACAAAAATTTTATATACTCCATAATATACAAAGTCATATTTGTAAGCTTTCAAAAGCTGAATAGTTACTTGTAATGCATAATTTTATATGTTTCAGGTTAGATATATTAAATAATTTTTCAAGTTTTGTGATTTTCTTAATTGTGTTAGGATTAAAATTGATAGAAACAATCTCCTTAAATATTCTGAAAATAATTTACCTAAGTTAACAGGAATAGGTGTTTTAGACCTAATACACATACTTTCCAACACAGGCCATTGTCAATTAGCACTTAATGTCAAGATCTGTTTGATGCCATATTGACAAATTAAAAGTATTTAATATTTATTACGTACTTAGTATTTTTCATGAGCACTTCAGTTATCTGAATATAATCTTGTAGAAAAATAGAGGTACTTTTCTATTAGCTGAATACAAGGTTAAATCCCTAAAAATTGCCAAATAAAGCACTTTTATCTGTCATAATATATCTGAAATTAAAATAGTATGTGTTTTCAAAAAGACACTAAATGTTGGATACAAAATAGCTAGTGTATGTATGTATGTATGTATGTATATATATATATATATATAACAGTCTGTATTGGTTATATGGTCAGCTCAGCAGTCCAAAAAAATCAGACCATATAAGCGGGGTGACCATATATATGGAACAATACAACCCTATTGTGCATATGCCGTGCATTTTTAATCCATAACAGAAGAGCCTTATCCACATTCCCATAAGGTGACAAGCGCTGACATTTTCTTTCTTGATCACCGATTTCAACACTTAAGGACCAAAGTTTTGGCAGCTAAAATGTTGTTTAATGTTGTCAGAGTAACAGAATTTGCTATGCCGAAAGTAGCCTTTAAAAGATTAGATTTTTTAAAATTTTCAATCAATTCATTTTTGGCAGGAAATGATAAATTCTTTCTTTTTGAAGCCATAATTAAAAAATGAACGTTATTATTCGGGACATATGATCCAAATGCAACAAAATTTTCCTTTACTTGTTTTGTCTCAATTTCAACTTAAGCAGGGAGAGATAACTTCAACCAATAAACAGACAGATATCCACCTTTTGTCAGGGGGCAAGAGAGAGTTGATGTCTTCACAAACAAGAAAGGGAGAAAGGGAGGGAAATAAAGGCTTGAATTTAGGTCCTCTCTGATTTTGCACTGACTTTTTTATTTATTTATTTATTTATTTTTTTTTTAAGAAACTTGTTGAAAATATGAAACTGACCATATAAGAGATGCACTTTAACTCGTTTCCTATTAAGTTAGATGGGATTTTAGAAAACTGACCATGTAAGCAGGATGACCATATAGTCAGTACTGACTGTATATGAGTTACACAGAATTTTCAATATTTAAATTTTAATATTATTCTTAAAATTTTTTTATAACAACCTCATAGAATTTGTCATCATTTTTCATATTTAACACCTGTTTACTTTTACTTTATAACTATTTCCGATCAATTTTTAAAAATCTTTCCATGTATCAAAATTATTATTTAGCACACACACAAAGACAAAAGGGAAAAAACCTTTCATATTTTCTTCTTTAGATCATTTTAATTGTATAGTAGAGCAACTTGAGATGAGCATTCATTTCACTGGCATGCCAAATTGTTTAAGTCAGAAAACCTGTATTTATTTTAAATAACTTACTAGAAATATCAAAATGCTAACAGAATAAAATTAATCAGAGTACAAGCCCAAATTCAAGAAATTGTTTCATGCATTTCTCTATTAAAATGTCTACAAATGTTGCTTTCCTTTTTGATTTAATATTTAGAGTAGTGCAGGTTTATGGCTGTTAGATTAGGAATAATCTTTAAGAAATGGATTAGAAGGAAAATTTTTATTTTTGTATAACTTCAATTAAACAGTTACATTTATCATAAAGCTTGGCAATGAGTCCATATTCATTGCTGCTTTGATTATCCATACATATTAAATGCTATAATGTTAAATCATTTCATACTTATTTGAACAATACACTTAAAAAGACTAAAGTAATTCAGTCAAAAGCTTAAAAATTTAGCAACTTATTTATGAAAATGATCAAATTTTAAAAGAATGAAACACATTTTGATAAATAACCTTGAAAAATAGCTAACAAAAATATGAAT
The DNA here is from genome assembly GCA_032207245.1 of Pardosa pseudoannulata. Taxonomy (NCBI): domain Eukaryota; kingdom Metazoa; phylum Arthropoda; class Arachnida; order Araneae; family Lycosidae; genus Pardosa; species Pardosa pseudoannulata. The sequence continues at coordinate 5,408,036 of CM063507.1, read as the reverse complement.
TAACCAAAACTTCCAATGCAATGCAAAATCTCATAGAGGCGAACAAGGGGCATTCTTCAGCCCATGCTTTAACTCACTAAATGTAACCAAAATGTAACGTTCTATACAAAACATGCCCCAGAGGATCCTGTAATGTGCACATGCAAAATGAGTAAACTCTGAGATACAATGCATTCCAAGTGATTGAAGTTAAATTTACAAACAATATTTCACCAACATTTTGGAACTAGTGTGAAACTGATATTTTTGAAATATTTTAAAGATCTACAGATCATAATCCTACTAGAATAACAATTCAAGAAAGGCTGAAAAAAAAGTGAAATTAAGGAAAATACACAAAATAAAAATACAATATAATATAAAAGTACTTCACATTATAAAAATTTAGGGAAGTCGCACATTCACAACATCCACGGAAATGCATTTCTAAATGTATATAAATAATCTTTTTTTTTCTAAAAAAAAAAAAAAAAATATTTTTAATTATTATAAAACTAATTCACAATTTAGCGAAATTAATGTCTATACAGAAAGATGAACAAACTAAAATGTTTAAATTTTTAAATATGAAAAAATTTCTGTAAACATTGATTGATTGACAAATAAAAAAGTATATACTTACCTTTTAATTCAAGGACACATAGTGGATAAAATGTAGCATTCTTCTGAAGAGCCCTCTCATACTGTATTGGTATTAGGTACATTTCTGTAACTGAAGTACGATAATCTTTATAACGTGGAGCTAAAACTTTAAATAGTTTATGAATCATCTGTTTATCCTATAATAAAACAAGAATTCAAGAAATTTTAAGTACTAGAACAATATTATTTTACAAATAATGTGCTAAAAATTTTTTTAAAAAATTTTAATGGCAACAAATTAGTGCTATTAAAATATATCATTATGGTTCATAAAATTAAAAATATTAATAAAACAACAAAAAAAGCTCAAAATTGCATTAAAATACTTATAAAATTCACAGTGAGGATTGTAACCCAACTTGAAAAATCCCCAAAACAGAGTAAAAATCCAACACTATTTCAAATGATTCAAAATTTAATCAGATTGCACATGATTACCTCCCAACACTGGTTTTCTAATTTAATTATGGATGTAATGCAATTAATCAAAAATTATCTCTAAAAGTTAACAACTTAATAAAGACTTCATAGTTAAATTAATGTTATTAACTCATTATAAGCAAAACTCAAAGAACAGTAAACTTTGGTATTACTTTTAATTTATTTTAAATATCTGATAAATAAAACATATGAGGAATAAAGTTAAAAAAATATACTTGAAGCCAGAAGTCAGCCATATCCATTGTGGGAGGATGCTTATCACCATGCCTAATAGCTTCACAAATTAGCTATAAATAAAATATTAATGTTAATTAATACAGTATCAGTATAGTACACTTAAGTAATAAATTGAAAAAAATATGGTTTATAATTAGCTACTTTTAATTATAATATTTGTATCAATGTTTTAACATAAGACAATGTTCATACTAGAATAAAAATGCAAATTCATAACAGGGTTGTCAAGTTTTTGACACATACCAGCTTTATAAATATATTTTAATGAACTGGTACGTCAAAAACTTAAAATATTAAACATTTTGTAATAGTATAAATAGGAGCCCAGTGACATTGAGGTAGCACTTCGTGGTCTTACGACACAGGTTGAAGGTTCGCTTCCTGGAATGGGCAAGGTTGACTCAGTCTTTAACCCTTTTGTGCCTATTGTCACAAATACGTACCAGTAAGAAACGCACTCACTTCCCGGCCAACACACTGGCCTGCCAGAGCGTTTTCTCGTTCACTCCCAACCGTCACATATGTGTGTCAGTGTTGTGGAACATTTTAAAAACTATAAGCTTTGACACAAGATGGCATTGTATATCCATATGGATTTAGATACATGTAGATTTGACCTTGTAATCAACAGGAGAGTAGTATGATACACATACAAGTGGTTTTTGATTATATAAACATGAGGGAAAAGGAATGTTTCCGATTGACATGTTTTATGACGGCTCTTTAAATTCCCACGTGGTGTTTGTTTATGTAAGCAGGGGAGTTTTATTTTTGCTAAAGTGTTGTGTATTTCGGTTTGCATTCCAGTTTTTAGTACAGAATTAGATCTGACAGACTTGATTTTTTTTCTCTTTTTATTGTTAGATTTTCAAAGAGTCGAAAGTGTTTAACTGAGCTTGAAACAGCTGAAATGATGCAAAATATTTCAGATTTTGATTCTGAAACAGATTAGGATATTAGTAATAGTGACACTATAATATATTCTGATTGTTCTTTATGTTCATAATGGATCTAGCGATTCTTATGATGAGGAGGACATTTCTGACAAAGAAATTGACGATGTTTCGTTCTTTCACATTCCGGAAAAATCCTCTAAAACAGCAAATGAGTTACTATGAGTGCAAGGACTGTCACATAAAATGTATTGTAGATCCCTGTTTTTAAAATTTTTCATACAAAAAAGGTTTAAATAACATAGTATTCAGTTTTGCAATGTTAAAAGTCATTAAATACTAAGTAAAAAATGAAAAAAAGTAAAGTGTAAAATATATATTTAAATAAGAAATAGCTTAAGTAAATAAAGTATCTATAAACATATATAAATCCCATTCTGTTTAAATATTAAATAATGCGTTGCTATTTTATTAATTTCATGAATTTAGGCTTAATAGCAAAAAACCCTACGGCCCAGGATACTCACTCACGAAAGTGACTGCCGGCCTCAGAGATAAACGCGCGTTTAAGCTTCCTGTCGCGAAAGGGTTAATCCCTTCTGAGGGTAGATAAACTGAGGACCAAGTGTGCTTGGTAACTAAGCACTGGAGGTTCCACGTAAGGATATCTACAGATAAACTTATACAAGGTTGACCATCTAACTGGGACATATGCCCCACACCCCAGGGATCTTAATTTTGTAAACAGAGATTGGAACCAAAGCTTTGGCCTCTACGTTGGGATGAGGAGTTTAATTTAGCAGTATAAAAATATTGTTATCATTGGTGTATTTAACATAACACTGCATATATTATTTAAGTTCTTAATAAAAAAGAAATATTAGTATAACTTTTCTTATTTTTAAGAAATATGGTAAACAGTATTTTCAAACTTTGCAATCATTCAAAGACAAAGAATCAGGTATAGAAAAATGTGCAAAATTAATTTTGTATTATTGGGCACTGCATTGAAAAAATAAACCAAATTATTAATTATTATTCTAAAATATTTGTACTTAATATTTATAGTTTATAATATTAAGAAAAATAATGTACTGTAACTAGGAGAAAAACGATTAATTTGTATTTACAGGGTATCTGCCCAAATAAAATTTTTCAAATCCATGACTTTTCATGACTTTCCCTGACTTAGCAGATCATTTTCCATGACTTTAAAAAGCTTTCGTTAAAGTATATATGAATAAAACTTCTAATGTACATACAAATAAAATATATGCTTTTAGAGAAATTACAGGAATTTTATCATAAAAAAACTATAAACTTACATTATAAGTGTTGATAAACTCATATACATAAAAATAAATTGTTGTATCTACATACCTAAGTTTAATCATATAGCCATTTTTCAATCAAAATTTTCCAATTTGAATTCAGGGTACTTTAGTATTATTCAGGTGATCATGAATAACAGACAAATATAACCCTATGTTTATATACGATATCCCTAGAGATAAACTTATATTTTGTGCAAAAATCTTAACTAATTTTTATTAAAAAATAATTATTATTATATTAATAAAATTTTAACCTACAATTTAAGAAAAACCAGAATAATATACATTTTCCCACCCATTAAGCTTTCTTGCTTTGAGTTTCCTTGGTGAACAAATTTTACTTGGCAATAGGGTCAAAAGGATAATACATAAATACCAAACTCAATAACTTCAGCCAAATGACAAGTAAAAATAGAATTAAACAATTCAATGCATTTTTTTTTTTTATCGGAGGTTTAGCGGATCCATGACTTTTACTCATTTTACTTGAAAAATCAAGACTTCCATGACAAAATTAATCCATTGTCTAAATCCATGATTTTCCCTGACTTTCCAGGTGCGCGGAAACCATGTATTTATGTCATGGTTAACTATATTAAGAACATTATGTGCTTTATAAGGATATTAATGATTTGTTTTAACTACAAAAAATTTGTATTTATTGCTTTTAGAAAAGTTATACTATTAGAGTTTATATGTTCTGCAGCAGACTACTTTCGATAGTTTAAATTAGCTTTATATGTTTGTCGTTTTAAAAAACAGTTTATGACACCAAAATACCATCCCTGCTTTGTAAAATGCAGAACTGTGGGCATTGAAATTAAATCAATAAAATACCACATAGTTATTTTCATAGTATAGATAAATTCAAAAATATACTGTAAAATTAAGTTGATAATGACATTTGTGTCAAATAATATAGTTTGTAGCTAAAGATCCATGATTTTGATGTTTTCAACTTCTGCTAACTTAGAGTGTTAGCGTTTATGATAGTACATAAATCTTACACAATAAGCTCAGGCTTGCAACTGCTGAGGAACTTTCAAAAAGGTGAGAAAAGTGACAAATAATACAGAATAAGTGACTAAAAAGTGACTAAACATTGAAAAAAAAGCGATTTTTTTTTCTCATCTTGATTACAGATGCTATTAGTAAGATTTTTCTATTTATTTTAACTCTAAATCAAATGATTCATGCAAGACATGATTTTAGTGTCAAATACGAAAAAAAAAGGTTAAAAATTTTGTTTAGCACAACTCAACATTGCTTTTTATTCAAGAAAATCTATAAATTATATTTGAATACATACAATACATTAATTTTATAATCACAATTTTCTGCATATATTAATGATGTTTTGAAATATGTACATAGCTAGATTAGAGTATCTAAACAAAAATTGTGAAGAAAAAGAGAAATGTGTGCTTTAACGTAAATTACTTTAATGTATTATATGTACATTTCAGTACAAATGTAGATTTCAGGAACTTCTTTACGACTTTTTAAAATCACTAAATTCTGGAAACCATATGACTCATTACATTTTGATAAGAAAAATAAGATTAGAGCATCACGTTTTTTATCTATTAAAATATTTTGTTATTAATTCAGATTTTTTTTTTCAACAACACACTTTTGCTATAATACACCATGAAAAAAGTGACTGTTTACTTAAAAAAGTGACGGAATTGCAAGCCTGTAGGCTTCTTGAAGTACTTAAACTGACTTTCTTATCATTTATACATCTATTATTAATACTGCTTTTTAGAAATTATGTACATATTTTTTATCTTCTTAACTTCATGTCAGTTTTTGCAAGATTTGCTAAGTGATTTGGATAACAGCAATTTATATTGAACAACATCAAGTGGTACATCACAAAATTACTGCTTGACTTAATATTTATAATGCAAAATTGAACAACTGAAATATAATGGATACATTCATAATCTGTGTTATTTAAAACAAAGCATTACATTAATCTCAGTTTAGTGATTTTGCCAAATTTTGATGTTTAAAAGGGTAGATAATTATGCACCAGATTTGCAAGAATAGAGTATGGCTTCAAAACATATTTCTGTTAGATATATTATGATTCTTCATTTCTTAAATGCGATATGAAAAATGGTTGTTACACTGTCATGTTCAAACTATTTTCTGTATTTCTATTCCTCTTAGCAAAATTTATTCAAATTTTACAACTTTTCTTTTTTACAATATACTATAAGAAACCCAAGAATTATTAGAAATTGAATGTCATCATTAGTAATTATTAGAAAATTCTACCAATCAATACACTGAGATTCTATGCGAATTTAAGTTCTGGCTACCTTCTATGAAGTTAATATACTAGCAAAAATGTATTATACATACTCGTTCAGCGTACCCCCGTACTTCATCACATCGTGGAAGAAGCAATTCAATTCTCTCGTGTTTAAATAAAGCTGTAACAGTGCTTCTTAGTTTGTTAATTCTTCCAAGGGGTCCTTCTACATTTTTCAAATTTCGGTGCCGAGGCTTAATATTAAATTTAAGACGAGGAACAAATTTTGCTATTTCAGCCATGTTTACAATTACAGATTTTGGAAGACAGAAGTAATTTAAATTAGAGCCATAGAATTTCGATCACGGTTTACCCTACAATGAAAACATTTGTTTGATTACAGTTACAATGCAGTTAACTTTTGTACCTGTATACATTTTTAGATTCTACTCTATTTTTCATTTTTACGCCGAAAAGAAATATTACTTTAAATTAAACATTTATACAGAGAAAGATTGAAATTTTTTCATGAATTTCTATTAATTTGAGAAATTAAGTAAAGTGTTAACGTAACCTTATACTTAAGAGAAAATTAAGGAGAGCGAAACACAAACTAAGTTCTTGTTTGACTAGCAATGTTTTCTCTATCCCATGTTAGCTATACTGTGATCCTGCATTTTAGATATTTTTTTCTGAAATTAATATTTTCAAAATAAATTAGTATCAAGAGTCCTTCGGACTTGAGAACATAAAAAAATCCATAGAATTAAAAGAAGCAATTAAAAAATTGAAAGCTATTACATTTTCTTTATTTGATTTTAACTTTCACAATATAAAAAGTATTTGTTTATCCGATGAACTTTTATACCGCATATTAGTCTAAGTTATTATTAGACGTATTTCATACTGCTTAATGAAAACTAATTGCAGTTATCAACCCTCCAGTCTTTTATTAATAATGCACATGAGAATTATTGTCCCTATTTAACTGCCTTTTGTGACCATAATCTGCGAATCTGAATACCACTGCTAGCATGGATATCAATAGTTGTTTTGAATTAGGTTTCAGCAATAAATCCTAGTGTAAGGAATTTGGACAGCAAGACCAGAGTTCAGCATCTGTGTGCCTTTCATGATATCGGCAAAATCGCCCCCATAGAACCCTTGCACCCGGCGTTCCTTGGGGAAATAGGAACGGGTCGGCAAAGGGGGGCTGATAGGGTTTTTCGGTATTGCTTGTTTGTTTTTGCAGGGTCTCAGAAAAGGAGGATGTGCTCAAGTTTCCAGACCTCCCCTCCCCCAAGGAAGGGACAGAAGATCTTCAAGAGAGCAGTTGTATTCGGGCCTGCGACGTGGAGACATCTCTCATTTCGATGTGAGAGAACACGAAGACGGTTTTATGTTTGGACTTAAAGGAATGCTCGGTTTTATCCTTTCTGACTAATGTAGGCTCTGAGGTTCTAAATATGACATTTTGTTTTACTCTAATGTTTCATAAATCTTGTAAATAAAATTTGTGTTGTCCGTCTAAAACTTTGGAGGATTTATTTAGCCCATGCCTCCTAGCGGTGATCTACGAACATACCTGCCCCAGTAAAAGTAGGCAAGTCCCACGCAAGCATAACGCACCAGAGCAGGGTGGTATTACAACGTGGCCCCCTGGAGTGTGGGGGGGTGGGGGGTCGTTACACCTAGACTCAGCTCAGATGTTAAAAGTAGACTGCAGCACTTCAAACAAAACTAAATTGAACTTAATTCTAATGTATGATTGATGTTTATATTATGTATATATTTAGTGTATAATGATTGAGTAAAATTTGATTTTAGTCAGTTAAAACACTCAAGGATTGCCTTAAAAAATTTACATTTCCTAAAATGAATTTTAAAGTATTATTTTGTTTGTTCTTGAAAACATTTATGCTTAAAATGGATAAAATAAAAGCAGTACCTTAACCTTTTTACTAAACACATCTCTTTCATAATGATCTTATTTTCTCTCCTGTGATTAATGCATTCCACACATTTATATAGAGACGATACATTATGGCGATACACACCAATATACAGAAAATTAATTTAAATTGCCTTCTTAGTCTATTGCAAGAATTAAATTAGGCATAATGGAAGAGAAGAAGCAGAGTAGACTTAAATTGTTTTTATACTGACATAAAAAGCCTTATTTTTTATTCTTTGGTCCTTTAAAAGTACTTTGAAAAGAGAAAATAACAGCTCTTATTTAGTAAAAGAATAAATAAATTAAGTCGTAGCAACCCTCTTTATTCTTAAACTAATAATATATCATAGAAAATATCATTTTGCTTATGTTCTAATGACATAAACAACACCAACACATTATTACAACAATTTGACACAAGTTTGAACTTATAGAAAGTAATGCTTAACATATTTTACCACTGTTTACAGAAAAAATGTTTTCTAGTGTGTAAATACTGCATTTTATCGAAGTAAAGCAAAATAATAGAGTACAAGAAAATCAGCTTCAGGAGATTTGAAAATGGCCATTAATCTATAGTTGAGCATTTTAAATCATTAAATTTTGTGTTGTAGCTCATTAAATATTGCTCTAAGAACAGTTTTGGTTCATGCAAATATCATTGTTACATAACCATAACAATATATAAATGTAAGATAAAAATTAGACAGTGTTTGCAACTTGTGTGTTGGCCACATCAGCACATAAAAAAAGGATTTACAATTAAAAAAATTTTTGCAATTTATTTAAAAAAAATTACTTGAAAACTCTTCAGTAACATATAAGTTGAAATTAATTTTCAAATTTTTCATAAGTAATGTGTTAGCTATATTTAATAGTTAAGGTGTATGGGTGTGCACTTTTGAAATACTACACGCATGTACAACTTTCTTTAAGGTATCTGTCTACGTTCTGAGAACTTTTTTCTTTAAACGTAGAAACTAGTTCATGTTATTACATCTTTAGATTTATTTTTTATATTATCATAGAGAATTGCACTTAAAACATTTATTCCTGGTGAAGTTTTTATAAAATTTCTAATAAATAAAGAACATTTAGTAAAAAAAATCAGGTTTTTACAAAAGGTCCAATTTTTTAATAAATTAAATTATTCCAATATTTTTTGATGCAACACATTTCTTATACACTGGATTAGTGAATCACCTAAAATCTTTGCTTAATTTTCACTTGGTAAAAAATTTTAGTCCTTCAAAATTATACACATAGAATTTGTAACGAATTTTCATTACCTTTATATCTAACTATGAGTGTAACATCATTAAAAATTATCCAAATTTAAAGCTTTTAGGTCATTCACTAGTAATTACTATTAAAAGCATTCATGATAATTTTCAACAAAATATTTTAAGAACTTTTTGAAAAATCACATTTCAAGTTTCAACATTTTATTAAAAATACCGTTCTGAGAAAAGCGCATTTGAAGTTTATGAAAGCAACTTTAGCTATTAAAAAATTAAAATACATGTTTAAAATTCCCCACACTTTCTTGTTTCAAAAATTCTAATTGCCAAGTTCCTAATTATTAAAAATAATAGAAAAATGTTTAAACTAATCTTCATGAAAATTTAAAAAGTTTTGTCCAAAAAATGCTCTTTAAAAGGCTTTAAATTCACAACTTCTGGTTCCGAAGTCGATACTTCCATTTTGTTTTGACAGCTGTTACTGATGTTTAACAGCTGTAACTTTTCTTTAAAATTCTGTAGAGACAAAACAGAAACATATTTAGAAGCCTAAAAGTTGAAATTTTACAATAGAGAAATTAAAAAAAAAAATATGATTTTTGGCAAAAAGTGACGTTTTTAACGTAGATGGATACCTTAAAAGCCAAAGGAAGTTAATGGTTTTGCGTCCTTAATTTTAGAAGTTGAATCTTGAAAATATTCTTCTAGAGGCACCAAGTTGAAATAAAAAGATGTTTTTCCTAATGTTGATATTAAACTTTTTACAGTAAAGCTGCAAATTATTTCATAATCAGATGAAGATTGTTTCTTTTACTAGGTTCTGGAAAAAAAAAAAAAATATTAAGGCATAGGTGTTTGGTAAGCACATGATAGCTCTCCATTCTACGAGAAAATGTTCTGGTCTGTTCTAGCTTGGAAAAGTCAAAAAGCTTTTTAAAATTTCAATATATGAAAGAGACCTTGAGCGGAAATTTTCTTATTACAAGAAAATCTCAAATATCATATTTCAAAGCCAAAGAAGATTGCTTAATATTAAGTTCTAAGGTGCTACACAGATATCTAGATATAAATTAATCAAGTAGGTCTTTCCAAAATAGGAGTAAATGAGTATTTTTCTTTCCAGAAAATGTTACTGTTTTAACAAAAACAAGCAAGTTATGAGTTCAAAAAATTGAGAAAAATGTGTACAAGTCGAAAATAGTAACTAAAAAGTACCAATGCTAAAAACAGTGAATTATAGCAAGAAAAATGACTTGTGTTTGTTAATTTGCTTCCATGTAAATTTGATGGATACAAATTCCAAATGTAATGTATAGGTCGAAAGTAACAACTGTTTTGAAAAGTGTTATACATGAAATTAATAGTAACACTACCCAGTCGTTTTTAAATATAAAAAACTTTTATATTTAAATATAAAAAGTAGGTATAGTAATTTAAATATAAAAAACAGGAAAATTAACAATAATTTTTGTAGTAGGATCCTTTGATATACACATGTACCATCTAACCAAAATTATGACAGTAACAAAAAAATAAAATCCAAAAATATTTTTTTTTTTTTTAGCTTTTTCAAGAAAAAAATTTTTTTAATTGAAATTTATGCATTAACAAGTTACTGCATTTAATATTTTAACAAAATTTATACTGATGATTTGGTCTTACCCTTTTCATTTTTCAATTAAAGTTCATTTCACATGTAAAGGCATGTGAAATTAAATCACATTGAAAGTAAAATATAGTATATAAATAATATAGTGTATAAGTGTATCTATATAAAATATAGTATTGTGTAAAACATAGTGTTTTAATAGTGAATAAAAGTCCTTGACACTAAAAAAACTATAATTATTCCTTTAAACTAATACAAAACTAATCTTCTTATTGAAGCCTTAAGGTATCCGTCTACATTGAAAACGTCATTTTTTGAAAAGACCACAATTTCTTTTAATTTCTCTGTTGTAAAATTTCAACTTTTAGGCTTTTAAATCTGTTTTTGTTTTGTCTCTATGGCATTTTAAAGACAAGTTACAGTGTTTAAACATCAGTGACAGCTGTCAAAACAAAATGGAAGTAGCAACTTTGGAGCCGGAAGTTGTGAATTTAAAAGCCTTCTAAAAAGCATTTTTCTGGAAAAAACTATTTAAATTTTCATGAACATTAGTTTAAGCATTTTTCTAGTATTTTTAATAATTAACAATTTGGCAATAAGAAAGTTTTGAAGCAAGAAAGTGAGCAGAATTTTAAACATGCATTTTAATTTTTTAATAGTTAAAATTTCTTTTATAAACTTCAAATGCATTTTTCTCAGAGCAATATTTTTAATAAAATGATAAAACTTGAAATGTGATTTCTAAAAAAGTTCTTAAAATATTTTGTTGAAAATTATTATGAATGCTTTTGCTAATTTTTACTAGTGAATGACTTAAAGGCTTTAAATTTGAATAATTTTTAATGATGTTACACTCATAGTTAGATATAAAGGTAATGAAAATTCGTTAAAAATTCAATGTGTATGATTTTGAAGGACCAAAATTTTTTAACAAATGTAAATTAAGCAAAGATTTTAGGTGATTCACTAGTCCAGTGTATAAGAAATGTGTTGCATCAAATAACATTGAAATAATTTATTAAAAAATTAGGCCTTTTTGTAATACTAGACTCAAGACTCGAGTTGGTTTTACATGGCCCCTGGATTTTTTCGGCGGCCGAAAACGGATACCCTGATGGAGGGCTGGCAAGGTTCAACAGGAGGGGGGCGATGGATGCCACCCCCGCCAGCTGCAGAAAATGACATTTTTTCCCGTGGAGGCGAAAACTTGACCGATGGGGGGGGATTCCCCCCGGCCCTCACGAAAAGGAGGAAAAAAGTTGCCCGGTCGGAGCGACGGGGAACGGACATTATTCTTGGGAAAGAAGTTGAGACCGAGAGAGGTGTTTGTCCGCTCGGCACAGTTTATTTTTTGTCCTCGGTCTTTTTTGAGCCCTGTTCGAGTATGAACGGAAGTGTATTTATGTTTTATTTTTAAATCTTCTTAATAATAAATGGTTAATCAAGAGTTTTGTCGCTGCTGTGATTAATTGTCGGCCACATAGGCTTTAAACGAACCCAAGATACCTGCCCCAGTAAAAATAGGCGGGCAGGTATAGAACGAGGCGTGCGGACTTAAGAAAGTGCAGCCGGGGACGCGCGAGGCGTCTTACAAACTGGTGTCAGGAGTGGGGTAGTCTGTGGCGACAGTTGATGTCTTCAAGTCAAGAGGACTGAATGACGGGGAGAAAGCGAACAGCAGCGTGCTACCAGAGGGTCCAATGCGACAGCGATGAACAGGAATAATGACGGAAGCTACCGGAAAACGTGACCAGCCAAACCAGGCCCGAGCATCGTGTCATCTAGCAAAGGTAGATGCATGAATTTTCTTGTTTCTCAGTTTCTCTTGCGTGGTTGTGTTGATTTGGGGTGCAATGGAAAACACTCGCGAATCGTTAACTGTGATATGATTTTAGTGATATGATTAGTGTGTTTTTTCTCTCTCTTAATTGTTCAAAAAATTTATTTTTGAGTAACTTAAATAAGTTATTTCTAAGGTACTAGCAGGTTAAAGGTGCATAAGTTGCATGATTTTTTTAAATTTTTATTTGGTTTCTTCTGTATTTTGTTTGTTCATTATTTGTGTATTTTTTATCTCTGTAAAGTTGGGAACTTTTTTTTTCTTTTGTTTTTCTTTTACGGGTCATTAAGTGCATTTTGAAAATGGCATTCTTAATGAGAGAAAAGAAAGCAGATCTCATGCTTCTAGCGAGAGATATGGGTAAGGAAATTCCCGGAGAGGCAACGAAAATACAGCTGAGAGACTCGATTTTGAGTGCGGATTTTGATGAGGAAACTATAAAAAACTGGCTAGAGGGAATTAAAGAGGAAAGGGCAGAAGAGAGAGAAGAGAGGGATAAAAACAGAGCACACGAGTTGGAAATGGAAAGGCTAAGGGTGCAAGCATTGGAAACTGAGAGAGCAATGGGAAACAGAAGCAGTTTAAGCAGTAATGACGGGAGTAGTCGGGAAAAATCGGTAGACGAAATAATTCGTACCATACGATTACTCACGGTCAAGGTTCCTTCCAAACCGGAGGGGTGGAATTTCTTCTTTTCCAGTTTAGAGAAAGCATTTGATTTCGAAAAAGTAGCAGAGGAGCTAAAGACGAGAATTTTGTTTGGTCTTTTGGGAGAAAAAGCCGCAAATTTATTCTCGGAATTGGAAAGTGACCAGTATGAGGATTATGCAGCGGTTAAAAAACTGGTGTTGAAAGAGTTCTAGCAGGTTAAAGGTGCATAAGTTGCATGATTTTTTTAAATTTTTATTTGGTTTCTTCTGTATTTTGTTTGTTCATTATTTGTGTATTTTTTATCTCTGTAAAGTTGGGAACTTTTTTTTTCTTTTACGGGTCATTAAGTGCATTTTGAAAATGGCATTCTTAATGAGAGAAAAGAAAGCAGATCTCATGCTTCTAGCGAGAGATATGGGTAAGGAAATTCCCGGAGAGGCAACGAAAATACAGCTGAGAGACTCGATTTTGAGTGCGGATTTTGATGAGGAAACTATAAAAAACTGGCTAGAGGGAATTAAAGAGGAAAGGGCAGAAGAGAGAGAAGAGAGGGATAAAAACAGAGCACACGAGTTGGAAATGGAAAGGCTAAGGGTGCAAGCATTGGAAACTGAGAGAGCAATGGGAAACAGAAGCAGTTTAAGCAGTAATGACGGGAGTAGTCGGGAAAAATCGGTAGACGAAATAATTCGTACCATACGATTACTCACGGTCAAGGTTCCTTCCAAACCGGAGGGGTGGAATTTCTTCTTTTCCAGTTTAGAGAAAGCATTTGATTTCGAAAAAGTAGCAGAGGAGCTAAAGGCGAGAATTTTGTTTGGTCTTTTGGGAGAAAAAGCCGCAAATTTATTCTCGGAATTGGAAAGTGACCAGTATGGGGATTATGAAGCGGTTAAAAAACTGGTGTTGAAAGAGTTTGAACCTTCGCCGAAGGCGTGTCTTGAAAATTTTCGGAAAGCTAGGCGGAATGCGGACGAAAATTTTATGCAATATGCTTCACGTTTGACCGCGGCGTGGAGCTACTATTGTAAATTGAGAGGGGCGCATGATTTTGAAACGGTCAATCAATTAATTGTGGCGGATAAAATTATGTCGTCCTTGGATGGTGATACTACGGCTCATATTCTCGTGAGGCAGGGAGAATCCTGGTTTAAGCCGAAAGCGTTAGCTCAGGAATGCGACCAGTTTTTCTCAGCTGCGGGGAAGAGTTACTCGGTCGAAAAGGGGAGTGAACTGATAAGGAGAGATAGTGACCGTGGGAGGGAAAGTGTCAAAGAAAGAGAGACTGGGTGCTTCGCCTGTGGAGTTAACGGTCATCTCAAAAGGGACTGTCCGAACGGAGGCAGGGGGTTGAAAAGAAACCAGAGCAATAAACAGGCCAGCTTTAATTGCTTCGCTTGTGGATCGAAGGGCCATTATGAAAGGGACTGTCCGAAAGTGGATAGGGGGTTCGAAAGGAACCAAAGTAATAAAGAGGTCATGGTTAATAGGGCCACTGAAATGGAAACGGATGGGTACAAAAAGAATGGAAGAGAAAGCCCGGTTGATGTAGAGGAAACTCAAGAAAGAGTTGTCATCGCGAGTGTTCGCTCTTTCCCTGAGAATGATGTGATAACGCGGGGGAAATTACAATACGTAAACGTTAAAATAAACGGGAACCCGGTTAGAGCATTGTTAGACTCGGGGAGCGAAATAACTGTCGTAAGGGGGGATGTATTAGGGAAAGGCAATTTTAAGAACTTGCCTAGTATATGCCTGAAAGGAATTTTTGGACCACCAGTGAAATGTCTGCTGGTCAGAGCCAAATTGTCTCTTAATGAGGGGGATAAGTCGTTGCGTTGCCCGACGGAGGTAGTATGCGCGGTGGCTAAAAATTTAGATTATGACGTGTTAATCCCACCCGATATTATGAAACAGTTAAAGGGGAGTGTGAACTTAAATGTAAACCAAACAAAGAAAATGAATACTAATGTAATAATGGATAGAGTAAAGGTAAGAAAAGATTTGGGCCACACAGGTGTTTTTAAGTCTGCGGAGAAAAGGGAATTTCAAAGACGGGGCGGCAAAAATGCTGACCACTGGGGTCATAAAGTTGGATGGAGAAAACAAGGTCCGGAGGTAGAGAAAGTAAAGGCTACTGGAAATTTTAATCGCACTAAAAATAAGAAGGAAGTGAGGCCTGAGGCTTCGTTTGGGGAATGCCTTGAGCATAAATACAAACAGGGGAATTTCAAACCAATGGGTTTCGGATCCCGAAAGTTGGAAAATGGACCACCATTGAAGGGGAAACACAGAACATTTTGTTCTTGCTGTCAAAATTCAAAAATGGATTTTGGGTTGAAAAACAGAGAAGGCAACGGACCATTTTCATTTAAAACTCACGTCGGAAATAGTCTCCTAGCCTCGGATGCCTTTTGCATCTCTCGTGTGAAGCAGAGATATAATTGATTGCATTGTTAATTTACCTTTCAGTATTTTTTTTTGTGTAGAGAATAAGTATATGTGTACGTTTTTTGTATAGGAAATAAGTTTTATGCGTATGTTTTATTGCAGTTTATTTTTTCTTTGGTAGGAGTTTGATTTTTTTTTCGTTTGAGTAATTTTTGTTTCTTTGTGAAGTGAATTTTTGTAGCATAGATTTGTTTTTTGCCTGTAAATAGTCTTTGTGTGAATTGAAGGTATTTTTATAGTCTTGTTTCCCTTGCACCTCACAACCACGGGGGAGAAGGGGAATTCTGCGTCTTGAGTCATCGTTAAAATGGGGATTGATTTAACCTGTTTGACAGGAAAATTCAATCGTGTAGAAGGGGCGTGTAATACTAGACTCAAGACTCGAGTTGGTTTTACATGGCCCCTGGATTTTTTCGGCGGCCGAAAACGGATACCCTGATGGAGGGCTGGCAAGGTTCAACAGGAGGGGGGCGATGGATGCCACCCCCGCGAGCTGCAGAAAATGACATTTTTTCCCGTGGAGGCGAAAACTTGACCGATGGGGGGGATTCCCCCCGGCCCTCACGAAAAGGAGGAAAAAGGTTGCTCGGTCGGAGCGACGGGGAACGGACATTATTCTTGGGAAAGAAGTTGAGACCGAGAGAGGTGTTTGTCCGCTCGGCACAGTTTATTTTTTGTCCTCGGTCTTTTTTGAGCCCTGTTCGAGTATGAACGGAAGTGTATTTATGTTTTATTTTTAAATCTTCTTAATAATAAATGGTTAATCAAGAGTTTTGTCGCTGCTGTGATTAATTGTCGGCCACATAGGCTTTAAACGAACCCAAGATACCTGCCCCAGTAAAAATAGGCGGGCAGGTATAGAACGAGGCGTGCAGACTTAAGAAAGTGCAGCCGGGGACGCGCGAGGCGTCTTACACTTTTGAAAACCCCCGATTTTTTTTATCAAATTTTCTTCATTTATTAGAAATTTTATAAAAACTTCTCCAGGAATAAATTTTTTAAGTGCAATTGTCTATGATAATATAAAAAATAAATCTAAAAGTGTATAAACATGAACTAGTTTCTACATTTAAAGGAAAAAGTTTGCTGAACATAGATACCTTAATATTTAATAAGTATTATTTCTAGATGCTTTCATTACGCAATGTAATAAAAACATATGCATAAAATGTTTGTGCCTCTCAAAAATATGAATTATTTTGAGAATTATAAAATAAGAAAGAACAATATCATCAACAACAATTTTATTATATGAAAATGTAGCAATAGCTTAAAAAATTAGAATTTTAACTTTTACAGAAATCATTATTTGCAGCTGCCATTTATTTAGCTTACAATGCAACAAAGAAAATTACACCACACATCTGCAAACTTAAAAAACTTGCCAAAGTGTAAGATATAAATTAACAACAAACATGTAGGTTTCTAAATTGAAATCATTATAAATCAAATTTTAAATTGTAATAACCAAACTTGAATACAAACTTCAGCACATTGAAAACTAATATTCTTTAGTAATCACTTGTGCTGGTTTCTCAAATATTTAATAAATTTTTAAAAATTCTAACAGCGAACTTTAATATGAAAACTTCAAAAATTTTGGCAGTAATTTTAATTGAAGACAAGAAATCAATATTATCTTTAAATTTAAAAAAGTATTTTTGGCCCCAAATAGATATATAACATAGCCCCTTCACATATTTAATTTAATGCAGATTTTAAAATTAAACAGAAGGGCAAAGATTTAAATGTCAGTTTTGAATCTAGTTTGTATACAACTTGTTAGGTGATACTTTATAGCAGGGTTTCTTAAACATTTTGGTGTGGGGACCTCATATTTACAGAAATTTTATGGGACTCCATAAGCATTGCACAGATACAACATGCATGAGTGAAACTATCAGTTTCTTCACTTGTACTATTAATATTCATTGCAGTTTTATGTCATTAACTTTTAGACATAGAACAATCTGTAAATTTTAAATAAACTCAAAATATAAAACAATAATAAAAATTCAATTATTTGGGTAAATTTAAGCATTAACTATTGTAGCCACTGTGAAGGTCACTACTGAGGTAAACCCAGCACACATATGTTATCAAAACATTCTGATCTAGCATACAGAAGGCTTTTGACAAATTGACAGCATCATGTACAAAGCAAGGAAAATAAATATTTCTATTACAGGAAAAAAAATGCATTGAAACTTTTTATTTTTCCTTTGTATTGTCTTTATCTATTTTCAGATACACTATGTAAAAATATTTGGGAATTTAAAAATTATAAATGAAAGAAATATCCAAATTATTAAAATTTTTAGTGATCTCTGCTGCAGGTACCACAACTCTAATTGAGTTCAACCCACAGTTTAAGAAACTACTTTATAGTAATTCAAATTTAAAAAAAAATATTTAGAGAAATAGTTGTCTGCTATACAAAGTACACATAAATAAGAGGTATTAAATATCTATGCAACATATACACTGAATAAAACACAAATTAAAAAATTATTTAAAAGTACATTTTAACTATTTTATTGCTCAATGCTTTTCTAACTAAAGGAAGGGTGTAAGAAGGTTTTATATCAGAAATTTATCTCTTAGAAAATTTTTATTACAAGTTTTTGCATCCTTAATGAATATAAGATGCTTAATAAACTGATATACATAAAAAGGATAAATAAGAATTTTTGAAATTGTGTATGCAAAATCATGTATAATAATGCAATCATTTCATATAAACCATCACTGAAGTAGGATTGAAACATTAAAATTATCAATAATATATTAAATTGCATAATAGAGGCTCATAAGCATGATTTAGTTTTATTTGTGATTTTTTTTTTAACCCACATACACACAACTTTATTTTCTTTTGTCTCTCCATGAAAATATTCAAATGAAAAGATAATACTTATCTTTATTATTAATATATAAACTCTTAGAAATATTTTAATAAACAAATTTACATAAATTCTTTTAAATTAATCTGAACAGCCACAAGTAGATAAACTATTTGACGATGAGCGACAACACAATAGCAATGATTACAACAAAGTAATTAAAATAATACAATATTTTCTAAGATAATCTATCAGAATTTAATTGCACAAATATACAATAATATATTGAAAAAAATCACAAAAACACATTATATATTTCTGACTAGTTTTCATAACAGTAATAATAAGCTAAAAATTGAATTAAAATTTAAAAATCACATTTAAAAAGGACTAGAATTAAGAAAAGAACAAACCTGATTGTAAATATATGTTAAAAACATACAGATAAAATACTTATTATAATTCAATAATTTCTTTAGTAAAATTTCATTTTTAATACTCAATAATACCAGAATTTTTTTTAAACTTTATTAAATTAGGCTCAAACAAATTTTAATAATAGACAAATGCTTAAGAGGGTGATGCTGGAGTTCTTTGAACTAATTAATGAAAGTTATGAACCCACATTGATATATCTGAAAAACATTTTGATTATTATAAAATATTAATTTATTAGTATAAAGGGCAGTCAATATATTAAAGCTTTGATATATTTTCATAACAATATACCAGAAAATACATTAGAAAATATTTTCCTACAAATAAATGTCCACAGTTATATTTTTAAACCCATTTCAAATGAAGGTGATTACAAAGCACATATATAAGTATTCCTAATACACATTTCCAGCTTGCTCTTATTGGTGAATGATTTAATCCTTATTCTTAAAGTATAAATTTCAAGATGTTTACAGGGTTCATACTTTATTTTGTAATGGTCATACAATATAATTTCTAGGCAGTGCTACTTATTTGGCTTTCACTTTTAAAGATTTATTTCAAATCAGACAGCTATTAAAAAATTAATTTGTTTAAAAATTAAGGACCCAACATCAAAAAGATTTATTTTTTG
Organism: Pardosa pseudoannulata; assembly: GCA_032207245.1. Classification (NCBI taxonomy): domain Eukaryota; kingdom Metazoa; phylum Arthropoda; class Arachnida; order Araneae; family Lycosidae; genus Pardosa; species Pardosa pseudoannulata. The sequence goes on along the minus strand of CM063507.1, from coordinate 5,388,565 downwards.
AGTATGAACCCTGGTTTATAATTATACATAAAAAATATATAAGCATTTAAAAAAACCATGTTTTGTGTAATTATATTTCATAATTTTTCAGATAAATTAGATTCTGTATTTACAAGATCATAGATATAATAAATATGCTCTCAGAATTATTTCTTCAGTTTAAATTAACCAGACATAAAAAAGATTGCTGACAGGTGTTGCATTTTGATCATCCATTTCTAGAAACAGTTTGGAGGGACTAATAGTGGAACAAAGGAAATCAAATCTGTTACATAGTATTTGGATAATATACTTTTGGTTTTAATTTAGGTAATGTAAAATAGTACTTTTATAAAATTTATGGCTATTTCAAAGAATAATAGTTCATCAAATAACAGCATTTTAACCTAGAAATTTTTCTACAATTGTAATGAAAATTTGTTAAACAAAAATTGAAAGATATTTAAACATCATTTTAACATATGACAATATCAAATATTAGACCATCATAATATCATCCATTTCTAGAAACGGTTTGGAGGGACTAATGGTGGAACAAAGGAAATCAAATGTTACATAATTGGAAGACAACATAGTATTTGAAAATTATATATTTTTGGTTTTAATTTAGGCAATGTAAAATAGTACTTTTATAAAACTTATGGCTATTTCAAAGAATAATACTTCATCAAATAACAGCATTTTAAACTAGAAATTTTTCTACAATTGTAATGAAAATTTATTAAACAAAAATTGAAAGATATTTAATTTAAACATCAGTTAAACATATGAGAATATCAAATATTAGACCATGAACATCTATAGTTAAAAATTTATTAAAGCGCAAAACAGTTTGGATCTAGGAAGTAAACTTGAAAATCTATAGCTAAGGTAATGGCTATCATGAAATACAGTTAAAATCATGCGACTTGCATAGTGTAATTTAATGCATAAATACTATGAAGCCTTTCAACATTTTTTAGAAAAAGTAATTTAAACAATTATAACAAAGTATAATTAGTATTCTTCACCTTCATCTTCATATGTTTCAGTAGAATCTAACCCAACTTCTTCATAATCCTTTTCCAAAGCTGCCATGTCTTCCCTAGCTTCTGAAAATTCTCCTTCCTCCATTCCTTCTCCAACATACCAGTGAACAAATGCTCGTTTTGCATACATTAAATCAAATTTATAATCAAGACGTGACCAAGCTTCAGCAATGGCAGTTGTATTAGATAACATGCACACAGCACGTGGGACCTTTGATAAATCTCCACCAGGGACTGCTGTTGGTGGCTGATAGTTTATTCCAACCTAAAACATAAAATTTATCATTTGATATAGAAAAATGAAAAGAATCACATGCTCTTGTTTAAATAATATATTCTAAAAGTAGAACAATACTTTTCACAACTTTATAATAAAACTCCAGCTCTTTTTACATTTGAATATGTACAGGGTATTTGCCAAAATAAAATTTTTCAAATCCATGACTTTTCATGACTTTCCCTGATTCAGCGGATCATTTTCCATGACTTTAAAAAGCTTTCGTTAAAGTATATATGAATAAAACTTCTGATGTACATACAAATAAAATATATGCTTTTAGAGAAATTACAGGAATTTTATCATAAAAAAAACCTATAAACTTACTTTATAAGTGTTAATAAACTCACATACATAAAAATAAATTGTTGTATCTACATACCTAAGTTTAAACATATAGCAATTTTTCAATCCAAATGTTTCCAATTTGAATTCAGGGTACTTTGGTATTATTCAGGTGACTATGAATAATAGCCAAATAAAACCCTATAATGTTTATATACAATATCCATAGAGATAAACATATTTTGTGCAAAAATCTTAATTTTTATTAAAAAATAATTATTATTGTATTAATAAAATTTTAATCTACAATTTAAGAAAAAACCAGAATAATATACATTTACCCACCCATTAAGCTTTCTTGCTTTGAGTTTCCTTGGTGAACAAATTTTACTTGGCAATAGGGTCAATAGGATAATACATAAATACCAAACTCAGTAACTTCAGCCAAAAGTAAAAATAGAATTAAGCAATTCAATGCATTTTTTTTAATCGGTAGTTTAGCGGATCCATGACTTTTACTCATTTTACTTGAAAAATCAAGACTTTCCATGACAAAATTAATCCATTGTCTAAATCCATGATTTTGCATGACTTTCCAGGTGCGCGGAAACCATGTTTATAATAAAACTCCAGTTCTTTTTACATTTGAATATATATTTAATAGAATTGCTTTCATGAAATACAATTTCCAATAAAAATCAATTTTAAAGTTCGTATTTATTTAAATGGAAAATGAGAAAAACACAGTTTTCAAATGATGTAATTAACTATTTGTAATATAATTAATTCAGTAAATAATTTTATATATCTATATATAGCTTAAAACAATATGCATTTTTCACATGAATGTAATAAAGAAAAACAAACAGAAAACCCAGTCTGCTTAATTTTATAGGTTTGTATATAAAAGCACCATATCAGCTATTGCATATATGTTTGATTTTTTTGTAAGTTACTAATGAAGGGTACTTAATTAAATGTGATGAATCTGTTGAAAGAGAACATCCTAAAAGTGAAAACTGATTTATAAAATTTATTTTGGCATGCTTTTAAGAGTTTTTTTTTTAAAAATAAACTATACAAATAATTGACTCATTGAAGAACCTAAGTGGAAAAGTTTAGGATTGTTGCATTTATTTTATGAAAAGGTTTGTTTTGAAGTTATACTGCCAATTTTGTAATTTTAACATTAGTTTACACTGTATTATGATATAATAGAATACAAGTGCAAACAAACGCAACTAAGAAATGATTTGTGTATTCTCATGGTTAGTAAAACATATTGTCTTATAACATGCACAAGTTGTTTGGAAAACCAGGCAAGTAAAATTTGAAATTGAAATATATGCTCAATGGTGGATGTAAGCTTTATTTACTTGAAATTATCAAATGTCATCAACCCTTTTATGCATCAAATACTTACTTTTAAAATTGCTAGAAAATCAAATGTAAGTTAATATTTTAAAATTTTAAATTGTACTTTAAATTAAACCTGTTTTGCATGTAAAATTCTTCAAATGTGAAATCTGATAAGTTTTGACTATAAAAGATGTAATATGTCAGGGGTGGCCAAGCTTTTGGGATCTGTGGTCTACTCCACATTTAATAAATCGAAGGCAGTTTAACAGTGGCACAGCTAAATTAACATAACGTACATGTTTATATATTTATTTTCAATAACAAGAAATGGTAAATTATCTAATTTTTCTAAAAAAACTTATTATGTAAATATTAATATTTACAAAATAAAAATTTACTAACGAAAATAATTAAAGCATTCATATATAAAAAATTGACCATCCAATTCACTTTAGTTGAAATTGGGCACTGTATATCTGTGACAAATTTATCATATTGTGGCTGGCACAAGCTTATTGCAATGTGTAAACACGAAAATAAATGGTCATCTGTTAAACGTGACAGATGTTTGGTTTTTATGGCATTTGTGGTTGAAAAAGCAGATTCGCAAAGATACATTGATTCAAAGTATGATTTCAAATACAAAATCAATTTGTAAATATTTGGAAACTTTCCTCAGAAATTGATTTCCAAAAATTTTTATTTTAAATAATTCATTAATTCTAAGTCAAGTCATAAATTAAATTGTTAATATTCGAGGTCATTATTGGGATGGTCGTACAAACTACTTAAAATGTCTTCACGGTTGACCAGTCTACATCTTGGCCACCCCTGTAATATGCCAACAAATAATAAACTTAAAAATTGGGGTCAAAACTGACTTGGGATGTGTGCTAGAGCCAAAATTTTAGGTGTGTATACTAAAGAAACTAAGTATACATACTATTTTCCCCAGAACTAAACAAAGAAATATATAAGTTTGATAAATGAGTCATTTAAAAATATATATATATATTTAAAAAGGACTCATTATATATGTTTCAGTTTTTAAAAATGACTCATTATTATAGTTTATATATATATACACATGCATTTATACATAAAACTATACTAACACAGAAGTGTTATAAAGTATTTATCTGTTGCATATACTGTGATCTATACACTATATGTTAAAGAAATGAGATAACTAAACAATGCATTGCATATGAAAATTATATAATACATATACATATATAAATTTCTTAAACTTTATTGTGAATAAGATTAAATAGTTTACCTTAAATCCAGTAGGGCACCAGTCCACAAACTGAATTGATCGTTTTGTTTTTATAGACACAATTGCTGCATTTACATCCTTAGGTACTACATCTCCTCTGTATAAAAGACAGCATGCCATGTATTTACCATGCCTAGTATCGCATTTAACCATCTGATTTGAAGGTTCAAAACAAGAATTAGTTATTTCACCAACAGTTAGCTGTTCATGATATGCCTTTTCTGCTGACATCACAGGTGCATAAGAAACTAATGGAAAGTGAATTCGTGGATATGGTACTAAATTTGTTTGAAACTCTGTTAAGTCTACATTTAACGCACCATCAAATCTCAAAGAAGCAGTAATAGAAGAAACTACTTGGCCTATAAGACGATTAAGATTTGTATAGGTAGGTCTTTCTATATCTAAGTTACGGGTGCAAAGATCAAAAATAGCTTCATTATCAACCATAAAAGCACAATCAGAATGTTCTAATGTTGTATGTGTTGTAAGAATTGAGTTGTAAGGTTCTACTACGGCAGTTGATACCTAAAAATAAATAGGAAATAAAGTTGTAATTAATATAATTTTTATCAGTAAAACATATTTCATTGAATATATATAAATTTGTACCCTTGGGTATTTAAATTTTATTTCCTGGTCATAAAATCTACAATATATATATGTATATATATATGTATGTATATATATATATATATATATATATATATATATATATATATATATATATATATATATACACATATATACATATATAATTATAAAATCAATATACATATACTCACTTTTTAACAAAGAAAGCATTAAAACTATAAAGAAAATTTCCCGGCTAATAACATTTTCAGTATAAATATTTTGGAGGAAAAATATTTCAGCCATTTTTTCCTTTTTCTGAATGTACAAGAAAGTTGTTACTAGTTGCAAAGGTGATCCACTGATGCTAAACACTAATTTGGGAATAAAAGCTATGTTTAATAAATAAGAATCTTCAGGATGCCTTATTCAAACCCCAAATTGCCAGAAAGAGTCATTTCTACATTTACAACTGATTTCCTAACACCTCTTAAATGTTGCAATGATTTACTGTTCATAAAACCACACATTATGCATTACTTCCAAATAAGTCCAAGTTAAGTAGGTTTTGCAAAAGTGAACCCAGCCCAGAAAAAAAAACAAAAAAACTGAGTGGGTTTTTTTGGGTGGGCCCATTAAAAACAAAACCCACTTCCTTACAGAGTAGGTTCTTCAGAATTCACTACAATACATTTATCACTTCAACCAGAAATTTGCAGTTTTGTTAATCAAAACTTTAAGTTCAGTTTATTAAAATTTAGTTTGGTGTAAAAATTAATCCTTTGGCTAAACTTTGGTTGATTGAGCAAAAAAAAAAAAAAAAAAAAAAAAAAAATTTAATAAAAGGATCATTTACATTGAAAAACTTAACTTCTCCCAGGGGTCAAGATTGATGAAAATATTCATAGGCTCTAATATTTTTGAGTTACTATTCCATTTAAAGGGCTACATTAAGAAAGAGTTTCCAATTAATGAAACATGTAAAATTTTTAGAATAAAATGCATGTAATCATACTTAAATTTTTAAGAAGCTGTAGTGTGGCCATTAAATGCAAAATAAAAAGTACCCTGATAATTTTTTCCAAATTCTACATTTCTCAATCAAGCAGTGCCGTAGCCAGAAATTATTTTCGGAGGGGGACCAAGGGAGAAAGACATTTTTATTTGTGAATGATATTTCAATTGATGCAAGGGAAAGCACTGTATTTACAGAATACAGTGCCGGAAATAGAGTGTTGTATTTCCGGCCAGCGGCCTAGCAAAACTTTTGTGGTCTCAGCAGTTTTTTTCTAAGAGAATAACTGTCCTTGCTCATGAACAGCTAGGCAGATAGCACATAAACACACAAACGTGGGACATTGTCTATCTACAAAAGGATCTTTCAAAGTTTCGGGGGGGGGGGGACCAGTCCCCCAAATCCCTCCCCCTGCCTACGGCCTTGCAGTCAAGCAACATTTCTTAGAAGTGGTGCTAAATTTTGATCTAGTATATTTAGTTTGGTTTGGAGTGCTACGGTCTACTTTTTGAAACACGAGGGCTAATGAGACTGGGACCTACAGCTTAAAGCCAGTTCCAAACGGCTATGAATATTTATGTCACTGTGGGGTTCAAATGCACAAACTCCGGTACTGAAGGCCAGCACCCTAACCAATCGACCATCATTGATCTAGTAGAAGCTGTGTTCATTTAGGGTGGAGTTTGCCATTTTTTCATTTATAAATAAATTAGATTAATGATCAGTATATGCAGGACAGTTTTATCTGGAACACCTAATGATTTTAACACCTTTTCCATTAGAGCAGTCAAAATGCCATAAGTCAAAAGTGTCTCTTTTTCATGTGCAGATTATATAATATAGTGGCAATTTCTCACCCTCATTGTATAAATCAGTAAGTATATATATATATATATATATATATATATATATATATATATATATATATATATATATACTTACCCTAAAAAATTAACCAACATAATTATGTTCATCTTAAAATAATTTTCAAACAATTCTATCCTTTTATCGCAGTTTTTGCAAATATCTTTGTTTACCCTATCATTTTATCTACTTTGAAAACTCCAAATTCCTGTTACATAAATGCTTTATATAACTTGTGATGCTTAAACTGCATCATGGCATCACCTTCTGACTGGCAAATTTAGACTTCCAATTCGTTTGCTCATAGAACTATAAAATTGAGTTATACATGTTTTTTGGGCAGAGGTCCATGAAAAATGATGATAAATAAACCCTGTTTTTGTTTATCTCAAAATTCTCTTCCCATTTTGGCTACATCTTTGTTGACCTCACGACTGCATTGTATCCAGCATGGATACCATTCCCTTTGTGATCTGACAAATTACACATTACACACATATATATATATTGCACCATTCACACACACACACATAGATACATATATGCATATACACATAGATACATATATGCATATACACATATAGATACATATATGCATATACACATATAGATACATATATGCATATACACATATAGATACATATATGTATATACACATATAGATACATATATGCATATACACATATAGATACACATATGCATATACACACATAGATACATATATGCATATACACATATAGATACATATATGCATATACACATATAGATACATATATGCATATACACATATAGATACATATATGCATATACACATATAGATACATATATGCATATACACATATAGATACATATATGCATATACACATATAGATACATATATGCATATACACATATAGATACATATATGCATATACACATATAGATACATATATGTATATACACATATAGATACATATATGTATATACACATATAGATACATATATGTATACACACATATAGATATATATATATATATGTATATACACACATATATACATATATGTATATACACGTATATACATATATGTATATACACATATATATACATATATGTATATACACATCATAGATATATATATGTATATACACATATATATATACATATATGTATATACACATATATACATACATATATGTATATACACATATATACATATGCATACATATATGTATATACACACATATACATATGCATACATATATGTATATACACATATATACATATATGTATATACACACGTATATACATATATGTATATACACACGTATATACATATATGTATATACACACGTATATACATATATGTATATACACACGTATATACATATATGTATATACACATGTATATACATATATGTATATACACATGTATATACATATATGTATATACACATGTATATACATATATGTATATACACATGTATATACATATATGTATATACACATGTATATACATATATGTATATACACATGTATATATATATATATATATATATATGTATATATACATATATGTATATACACATCTATATATACATATATGTATATACACATATATATACATATATGTATATACACATATATATACATATATGTATATAACACATATATATATACATATATATGTACACACATATATATATATACACATATATTTATGTATATATGTATATACACATATATATACACATATATGTACACACATATATATACACACATATATATATACACATATATATATATATATACACATGTATATACATATATATATATATATATATATATATATATATAAATATACATATACATATATATACATATATATATGTGTGTGTGTGAATGGTGCAGCTAAAAATATTTCTTAAACTTGAAAAAAAAAAAAAAAATCTAAATTAATATCCATACTCAATATATATTTATATAATTACAATACCTGAAGAGGGAGACAGAAAATGACCTTTACTTAAAAAAAAAAAAAAAAAAAAAAATAACATTCTCTAGAGCAAAAAAAATCTTGAAATCAAATGTAAAATTTCTTTTGTTAAGGTGAGATTTGAAATTTTGATCTTCGCAAAAAAATCACTGATTTGAAAATTTTTTCTTAAAATTTATAAAATTTTGGAAAAATCTCTGAATTTTGTGGATTTTTTAAAAACACTCAGATATTTTCCTGAATTATCAAATAACTTTATAATTCCGATTTTCCATACTTCCCTAATGATACATATATTATATGTATTAAAAGAATAACAGTTTAATAACATGAGACTTGTATTCACAGTGATAATTTATGTAACAATAGTGATCGAGTAGCTATTACATATTTAATTTTACATTATAGCTAATTCTGCAATTTTAATTTGTAAATAATATTTACATAGAAATCAAACTTTAAAAGGTAAAGAACAGGTTTTTGATGTAAAATCCAGGTGGGTTGGACTTTATTATATATATATATATATATATAATCTCCTGTATTTGTTTTAACCCTGAACTTACAAAAAAGTTTTTTTCCAGTGATAATGCCTAATGTATCTTGATAGACCATATGTTCAAATCAGAACTATATGACAAATATTAAGATAGAATTACAACATAATTATACAAACTATATATTATATTATTCATTTTTATGATTATGAAAACTGGTATCAAATAAATTTTATTAAAACAACAAATACCTGAGGTGCTGGATATATTGCAAATTCAAGTTTGGACTTCTTTCCATAATCAACAGATAATCTCTCCATAAGCAATGATGTAAAACCCGAGCCAGTTCCTCCACCAAAACTATGGAAAATTAAGAACCCTTGCAAACCAGTACAGCGTTCAGCTAGCAGCCGAGTACGATCTAACACCAAATCAATAATTTCTTTTCCAATTGTGTAATGACCTCTAGCATAATTATTTGCTGCATCCTCTTTGCCAGTAATCATCTGTTCTGGATGAAATAAATGCCTGTAAACACCAGTGCGTATTTCATCAATAACTGTAGGCTCTAAATCCACAAATACAGCTCGTGGAACATATTGTTGGTTGCCTGTATCGCTGAAGAATGTGTTAAATGAATCATCCGTTGCATCATGTACTGCATCACTAGCCATTTGACCATCAGGTTGGATTCCATGTTCAAGACAATATAATTCCCAGCATGCATTTCCAATCTGCACACCAGCTTGTCCCACATGGATACTAATACATTCACGCATGGTGGATCAAAAGATATCTAAAAGTAAAAGAAAGATTAAGCAATACAGTTACTCTTTGGATTATGACTTTTAGAATTCAAATTCTGTTATATTTAATAAACATGCATCGTTATTCTTTAAGAGATAAGAAGCAAAAACAATTTTATAAACTACAATAAATTAGGTTTTTAATCTTTTTTTTCATAAAAATGGATACAGTTATTCAGGGTTATAAGTAATGCAAAAAACGTAAAACTATTATTATCTGCTATTGAAATGGCTTTGTACAACAAGCAATTCACTGTTATATATTAGTTATTGTTAATTACTCAACTATTCAAATATTTTTCTAGAGTACTATTTTACTATGAACAATTCACTATTTAACTATTCAATTATTTTTTAACTAATTAACGACTATTTATTAACTGTTTACTGTAGACGAATCAGTATAAGAGAGCAAGAATCACTAAATAGTAATTATTTTAACTAGTTTTTTAGAGATGTACTGTCGTTGTATTCCATGAATGATATACATGAAATCCTTCGTGATATAATTAAAAGTATTTTATGATTACTTTTAATTGCATAGAAAAATACATATATGAACACACATATGCATTACGTATACACACATATACATATATATGCACACACATATGCATTACGTATACACACATATACATATATATGCACACACATATACATATGTATGCACACACATATACATCATGTATAAACACACATATACATTATGTATAAACACAATTATACATATATCTGTAATATATCAAAACTATTACACCTAGAATATACCTAAAATTATCTTTTCACCTCTTCTTATTTTTTAATACCTGATTTGATAAGCTATAAAATGTCAGATTTAAAGGAGTGTTTGTTGAATTAAATTCTTTCTACCTGTCTCCGAAAAAAAAAAAAACCTAACGCTAGAATAAATGCTAATTTTCTGTCCACAATCCAGTTGTTCTGGCAAATAGTTTCACTCCTCCAATGTCTAAATTGCTGCATATGTGGTTTTCAAGGTAACTACACATATTGATGATTTAATCAAAGTTCATTCAGGATTGCCAATGAGCATCTGCAGTTGTGTCTGAAATTGTGATAAAGGTGTGCACTAGTGAGCTTTTGTTTTGTAAAGACGTTCATTTTTAAAGACTCAATTATAGTTATATGACGTTGGATTTTGCACCCCCCCCCTTAAAAAAATGGAGTTGTGATTGCAAATCACTTAGGTTTCATCATTGTCCAGTAAGCCTGTACAATTCAAAATAATAAGAGCTAATTTTCTTGTATAAATATGAGTGAGAATGATTTTGCCTGCTACACACACACATATATATATATACATATACATACATACTTCCACACATATATACATATACACATACATGTATATATATATACACACACATCGAAATATGTGTGTGTATATATGTATATGTGTATATATATATACACATATACATATATATATATATATATATATATATATATATATATATATATATATATATACATACATAGATACAAATTTTTAGAATTAAAGTAATATTATCATTAAAATATTTGACTAGCAACACAGATTAAGTAGCAGCCTCAATCTAATTTCAAGATTAAATTTTTGCATTTTGATTCTCTAAGTACACATTTAAAAATTTTAAATGGTTGATTTTTAACACTATACATTAACAGATATATAATGAAAATATGAAATAGTCCTAAAATTCATGAAAGAAATACTATTATACAATTAAACTTTTTGTATCATTTGATCATGACGTTTATAAAATACACAGCGATTTTTTTTTTATTGGCTACAAATAGTTAATGTAAGAAATTTTAACAGAAAAATAAGTAATCAGTCAATAAATTTAGTTGTATGGGTATTTATGATGCATTATCCAGTATACATAATACATTATAATGTATTATGGTTAATTTACATCAGTTGAGAACATATCATGGTTATTTTGATACTTAAATCAGTATAAATGGCAGGTATATGTAAAAATTAAGTATTACTAGTATAGGGCGTTTCTCTTTCGGCGGCACTAAGTTTTGATCTACTACTATTTTTCTCAACTTTATTATTATCCCTAGCTATCTTTTCGTTTGATATAAAATGCATTTATGATTTAATACGAACAGAAATTAACCAAACGTAAATCTACTTATACGTGAATTAAAAACTTAGATTTACGGACATTAAATGGTACTCGCTGGCTAAGCTAAACGCGTTTTTAAAAAAAAAAAACCTTTTCTCCGGTAAACGAAGTAACTTCTCGATCATCAGTAAACTTACAAGTCTCCTTCAATTTCGTTCCTCTAGAAAAGTATACTTTTTTAAAACAGTATGAAGATTAAATATCATTTAACTCTAATTATCTCTTCATAAGAACCGTTACTTGAAACACAACGTAACTAGTTGAGATGGTGATGTGGATTGACTAGATAAGTGATCATTAGAGCCCACATAATCGTTTTACTGCATAATAATACTAAAAATAAAATTGTCTTTCGAAGGAGAATATATAGCATTTGCTGCCAGTATAAATTTTCATATTAATGTGGTGAAATTTTAACGTTGTTTCTATGAAAAGTATATTGTATGATTAAACTAACTTAACATTTT
>CM063507.1:5335403-5370403 GCA_032207245.1 Pardosa pseudoannulata | reverse complement strand
CATCTGCAAGTTCTTTTGCCTTGTTGTGTTTGCAAGTTGTGTTCAATCATAGGTCCGCTGACAGGAATTTTCTTCGCCCTAACCGTTTTAAACTATACCAAAACAGCCTCGTTTACATCCACATACTTTTCGAGCCTCATTCATTTAACACCACGAAATTTGAAGTCTTCGCACTCCTTCAAAATCAAATTCTTTTCTTCTTTAATGACTTTGTTGATTTGCGTTCTTCCGCAGTTAATACAGCAAATTTTCTGGCCGATTTGCTCTTCTCATATTCACGCAGAACTTCAATGCACTACTCGAGATTTAGGAAAACGCGTTTCGACACCGATGCAACATGGAACACAAAATGTGAATAATTAAAGACCTGAACAATGAAATTAATGCTATCAGGGAACAAATTGAATCTTTAAAATATGTACAATTTTTAATTAATATATTGGAATGAATTATTTAAATATAAATAAGTGTGAAAAAGCAGAAGAGACAGTTATAGTTTTTAATAATTATTTTAACGAAATTGATTAATCCTCTGTTCTTTGTACATGTCTTGAACAATCGAGTGACAGGGAAAAATGTTATTAAGCTTTAAATTAATTGTGATTTTATTTCTATGTATTAAAATTTATAACTACATTTAAATATAAATGTATACCTAAAAATAGTTTTATAAAAACTGAAAGAAATTGAAAAATACTAGTATTTTATCGGGAAATTTCTTTTTGGACTCCTTGCAAACTGTGCTTTCATAATAAAATTATAAAAAAAACCCTGTGGTGTTACAGAATTGAAAAAGGGCACGTATGTTTGTTTTACATTAGAGAAAAAAACTTCTAACAAAGTCATATACCTTACGTTAGCTGTACTGAGACCCAATCCTCCTGGTATTTCACTTTTTTTAACTAAAAAAAGCTTAAATATTATTAAAAATTTCTCTTGCTATTTGTCAATATTAATTCATATAGGGTGGGGCTCATTACAGTTATAATAAACTATATTTCCGAAATTGTCTTGCACCACAGTACAATAATTTTGAAATAGTCCACTAGATTATGAGTTCTGCGGACTAAAATTGGCGGTCGCTCTAACGAAAAATAATACGCTTGGGGTCGTTGTAATGATTTAAAATTAACATTATTCCTATGGTAAAATAATTGGGCCTTTCTAAGATGGTCGTTCTAACGAAGGGGTCGTTGTATTGTGCGGTCGTTAAAAAGAGGTTCTACTGTATAAATAGTATTTACTTAAGTCAAAAATTGATACCTAGATTGGGTTTTATGTAAATTCTAGAGATAAAATGAAAACATTATAGCAATTGGTTCAGTGCACTAAAAACATGTTTCCTGTGCACTAAAAGCATGTTTAAGGAATATTGTAGTCTCGCATTTTAAACATAAATTATTTTCTAATAGATTTCACTGTCATACATATTTTATGTAACAACATTACCTATTCTAAGAATTTCGTTAAAATTTTATGAAAAGATTCAACGTTCCTTATACCATTAAATAAATCACTATGCTAACTGCAACTATAGTTTTATTTATACAAGTACCTTGCGTTACAATAATTCTACGAGAAAAATTATTACTTTTGCTGTAGCCAAGTGAAAATATAAATCACTAAATGTAGTGTTACGTTAATGAAGAATATTAAAATGTATTATTCTTTTGTATAATATCCCTTATATAATAATAGCCTAAGTTGTCTGTCCGCGAATTTATGAAGCGGTTGTACCTGGAATGGATACAGGCATCCATATTGGATTTATGAGTTAAGGTTAGCAAAATTCAAAGCGAGTTCGAAATCCACCTCATCTCCCCCCCTTTCAAGCGTTTAAGGCTATTATTTCAAGGCCGTAGGCAGGGGGAGGGATTTGGGGGATTGGTCCCCCCCCCGAAATTTTGAAAGACCATTTTGTAGTTAGACAATGTCCCACGTTTGTGTGTGTATGTGCTATTTGCCTAGCTGTTCGTGAACATAAACAGTTATTCTGTTTAAAAAAAAAACTTCTCAGACCATAAGTTTTTCTAGGCCGCTCGTCGGAAATACATCACTGTATTTCCAGCACTGTATTCCGGAAATACAGTACTTTCCCTTTCATCAATTAAAGTATCAGTCACAAATAAAGATGTCTTTCTCTCTTGGTCCCCCTCCGAAAATAATTTCTGGCTACGTCCCTGTATTATTTCAAGAATTATTCTCTCTCTTATTCTATACTAAATTCCTTATTGATAGGATGTGGAAGGCGGAGAGCAATATTAAAATTTCTGGACTGTTTTTACTTGACTCTTATATATTCTAACCATTACCTTCGCCACGTGTAAGCTGGCACATGGGGTAGAGTGTCTGCCCATTTGATTGTCGTACTTCTCGGGTTGATGGTTCTGCCCCCGACGTAACCGAAATTTTCTAAATGTCTAATTAATTTAATAATTTCTGCTTTTTCTTTTGAATTCTTATTCCTAAAGTTGTTTTTACTATTTTTAAAGTTTTATTGTTTTTAAAATAAATTTTTACCATTTTTCAAATTTTTATCATTTTTATTTTTTTTATTTTATTAAATTCCCGTATTACCATTATTATATCAAGCTCCATTTTAAGAGCAGGCGATTAAATATATCAATTTATCACATAATAAATATGTAAAAATAACAATTTTTTTCTAGCTTTATGATGTCATTCCTTTAACCATCTCATTTAATCATTTATTTTAGATTATTTAAATATCTTCTGCATTATTTCCTTACATTTTATCACTAAACTTAGATATTATGTAAATAATTTTCTTAAGGTAATATTTTGTTGCAAAATAATTCTCAGCCAAAAAACAAACCATTTTTTTTTACCTGCCTCATAAGGTACTTTTTACAATTCTGGAAAATTAAAAATTTTACTGATCCCGTCATATGACGGGCTATATGCTAGTATATATATGTACACACACATAATATATAGTGTATGTACAGAGACAGAGAGGTGTCTGTACACTCATACATATTACAACACGCCATTTTTTTCTCAAAAGGTTGTAATCTTTAATTGCCTTTCCCTCGGACAACCACTTAACGGTTTTAAGATTAGACACCCATTGTTGATACAAATACAATCATAATGTATATGTATGTTTGTATCATACATACATATACATTATTTGTGTTAAAATTGAGTCAATTTGTATTTGTGACTATCAAATCTAAACTGACTATCAAATCTAACTGACTATCAAATCTAAAATGAAGTCTACTACGTCTTAAATGAAGATGGCTCTATAAACAAATTAAAATATATGAAAATCTCAGCACGAGATGAAAAATAACACGTGGGAAGCACGTGAAAAGAAAATCCAACACTATCATTGTTACAGATCATTACTCACTTCTGCTCTGACATACCGACAAAAGCGATTACTATTATCCACTGATAACGCTTTAGAAAAATACTCCTTTTACCAAGGCCTGACCTTGGTAGATCTGGAAGGTCACTACCAGGGTTGGATTAACTATTGCGAAGCAATACGTACTGAGAACATCACAGGAAGGTTCACCGCACAAAATTTTCATAGCGATTATGATAATCTGGTAATCCTATCCATCCTATGATCATCTACTTATATTGTATAGAGATTAGCAATGCAGTGGTTTTAGGTATGATTCTTCAAGGTGTTTGATATATTCTCCGTTCACAGATGATTAGCTACGTACAGGGTGTCCAGCAAATTATAATTATCAGGAAATTTGGCAATTCGGGAAATATCAGGGAAATTTTGGAGGAAATAATAGTTTGAAAAATAACAAGTTCATCAGTCAAAAAATTAAGAAAAAAAAAGACATTTAAAAAAAAATGTTTATTTGCTGTTAAATGAGAATATAAAGAAATGGAAAAAGGAATCTTCAGAAAATGGAGTAATCAGAGAAATTCAAATGAAAATATCAAAATTGATTAAAAAGCAGATGGAACACAAAATGTGAATAATTAAAGACCTGAACAATGAAATTAATGCTATCAGGGAACAAATTGAATCTTTAAAATATGTACAATTTTTAATTAATATATTGGAATGAATTATTTAAATATAAATAAGTGTGAAAAAGCAGAAGAGACAGTTATAGTTTTTAATAATTATTTTAACGAAATTGATTAATCCTCTGTTCTTTGTACATGTCTTGAACAATCGAGTGACAGGGAAAAATGTTATTAAGCTTTAAATTAATTGTGATTTTATTTCTATGTATTAAAATTTATAACTACATTTAAATATAAATGTATACCTAAAAATAGTTTTATAAAAACTGAAAGAAATTGAAAAATACTAGTATTTTATCGGGAAATTTCTTTTTGGACTCCTTGCAAACTGTGCTTTCATAATAAAATTATAAAAAAAACCCTGTGGTGTTACAGAATTGAAAAAAAAAGTTTTGAATTGGAAAAACAATTCTTTCAATTACAAGCCTGTTAATTTCTATTGTAAATAATACTGAGTTTCGAAATTTTGAGAATATAAAGTCCCGATTCAGTGAAATAATATATTTTCAGATAAATATAACTTTAAGACATCTGCAAACGAATTTAGCTCTTATTTACTACGATTTCAAAATTTTAGTCCAACTCTTAATTAGTACGAATTTTTTATCTTTTAAAATAAGGAAGGAATGAGTCATTCTCTCACTGATTGGTTAGCTCTCTTCACTGATTGGTTAGCTCACAGACGAATCAGAATGCGGGTTAGCTATTGGCCACTCTCATTCATTGGATGTTTCGCCACAGACATCAGAGCTATACGATTTCTGAGTGAACATCATTCTGTTGTGTTATAACGTTGTGTTCACATGTTCCGGTTTCCTCCAGTGTTTGTTTACATTGTGTAAAACACGTGTTAAAGATCTGCGGAATTTAGTTAACTGTGTTGCACTGTATTGAAGTGAAAACTATATATTTTCTCCTAAATATGGGTCTTAACGTAGGAAATCTTATTGATTTATTGGATACTAAATTAATTTTCTTCACGGTAGATGGTCAGTTTGAAGGTATTTTGAAGTTTGTAAAGTTGAAAGAAAAACGTATTATATTTGAACATACCTATTACCTCCCTTCTCGTAAATATATAGGTATAATGTACGTTAAGTTTGTAAATTTCAAATCGTATAAAATTCTTGCTAAGAGTACGGAAATTCTGGATGCTTCTAAGTTAAGTGCAATGGGCGAACTTCCTCATGGTGATACAGAAAAGAGTTCACGGGTTGACGAATCTGATGTCGTAGAAGGAATAAAGGTTACTTGTCCTGAGGATTTACCTTCACATCTTAAAATTTTGTGTCCTGATGATTACTGTATCATAGATTCTATTTGCCCAGCATTCTTTCGTGCCGTCAACCATATTGCAAAAATGAATACTATTGGATTATCCTTCCATGGTTCTGAAATATCTCGCTTTGGAAGTTTAAGTTGGTGTTGCTTAGCTTCATCTCAGTGCGTATTTATGTTCGATATAGACAGTATGGGAATTGAAGCTTTCCATCGTGGCTTAAAGGATATATTAGAAAACAAATCTATTGAAAAGGTTGTTCATGATTGCAGAGAATCTGCAGACTGTTTAAAACATTTATTTCAAACAACACTTCAAAATGTGTTTGATACCCAAGTTGGAGATTATTTGATAAATATGCAAAGGTATTCTGGTAAGGGAATTTTTAAGTATGTCAGTTCTTTAGATAGTTGTCTTGTTAAATACCTAGGACTTCCACAACAATTTTTGTTTAATCGAAATAAATGCCTGTCACAAGAAGATGAAGTTGAGTTCTATAAAATGCGACCTATTGATGAAGACTTTACACAAATTTTACTTAAAAGCATCTTATATCTACTTGCTTTGAAGGATAAGCAAAAGAAACTACTTTTGTATCCTTATCATGAAGCTGTTGATGTGTATTTAAATATTATAAGAAATGCAAGTGAAGCTGAAGTATTTAGAACATCTACTGAGTTTAGTCAGATAGCTCCTCCTTACCTTATACAGTGTATCAAAAGTGTACGCTTTTATGAGTTGCCTTTACCTGATGATGATATGGTTTCGAAGTTCAGACAAACTCGTCATGGCGAAGAAGTTTGGTCTCAAAGAATGCGGTTGCAAGGACATAAAGACTGAAGTTCATAGCAATAATCATATCTTCCTTGTTATGTTTTCCTGTGGTAAGTTATTTTTTGTGAATAACGTTGGGAGTTTTTGAGATCGAGATAATTTGATATGGTATATGTATATATCAAATATTTGCAATATTGTTATTTTTATGAAAATCATTGTTATAATAAAAATTGGAAAAGTGAAACAAAGTTTTTTGTAATTGATTCTTCAAAAACTGTGTGATGCATCTCTTTTTCTTCATTTCCGACGAATGTCAGATTTACATAGGTATGTCAAACAGTCATTATTTCACATCTTTTAAAATAAATAATATATACTCTTAATCTGTAGACATCTTAATAATGATCTTAGTCATTAACAGGCTTATTTTTCTTATTATTTTGTAATATTTTTAATGATTCTTATTTATAAAGAAGGAAATCTTAATTTATATTTTACATTATAAAATTTAAAACATATAAGGCTTTATATTTTTTAAATTACTTATTTTTGAAGTTGTTTCTTATATTTTTTTATTAAAACTAAGACTATAGTTATGTTTTGTTCTTATTAAATTTTACTCATTAAGTAAGTGAGCAAACAGTTATATTTTATCTACTCTAAAGTATTTTAAGTCTTTTATAACATTTTTTTTTCTAACTTGTACATATTACTTACATTGTTAGGCTGTGTGCATTTTGAAATATTTCATAAGGCTTTTGAATAAATTTGAGAAATAGGGATTTGACCAGTAATGAAAAGAAGAAGAGTATTATTTTAATTTTAGATGCAAATCACTAACATATAGAATTTATATTTACTTAAAATCTAGCGTATGTTAGCATTTTCTGAAAAACTCTATTATTTTCAGCAGGTACTACAATTGCATGATTTAGAAAATTCGGATGTATATGCCTAAAATTTTATGCTTACAAGGTACTTTTGAGGAATACAATGCTATTCAAAATTTAAAAAAAAAATTCTTAAGGTTTATCAGTAGACTTTCATCAGTATACATGTTTATGCATAAACCAGAAACATTATAAAATCTTATGAAAAGAACTTGTAAAATTGCAAATTGGAGCAAGAATACAGGAATTAAAAATATTCATAAATATTGTTTCAGCTATCTTTAATATTTATAATTTTTATCATAAACAGATAAAGCAGGATTTGAAGCATCCGAAAAAGGCTGGTTAATTTGGTTCAACTGAACAGTTAAGTGCTATCTGTGAAACATTTGGTTTTAAAATTTAAATTATTATACAAAAATTAATTGACTGAAACATTATTTTCTGTTATTTGGGTTTTTATTAGACTGAAATACTGTATAGCATGGTATTCGTCATGCAAGATCACTACATTACAGAATGTTGCCTTCAACAGGGTTGGCATGATTTAAATCAGTTGATTTTTATAAAAAAATCATTGATTTAAATCATTTTTTTTTCACTTCTCTTAAAACCTAATTCGAAAGACAGGAGAATTGGGAATCAGCACAGAAATACCAGTAAGTAAATAAGTGTAAGTAGATAGTATGTTTTCTAAGAATTTAGGGGTTGTTATCAGAAAGTTTGTAGTAGGGGTAGGTACGACTAGTTATGACTAGTGGAATTCATTTTATGTAATGGGGGGGGGGGGTGAAGAGAGTGCTACAGAACTTGAAATCCAGTTTGTCTACCAAATAACAACAGCCGTCATATTATCTGCTAGAATGGAAAGACAGTTTTCTTTTGGTATTTTTCATTCTAACCTTTATAACCAATTATTAGGAGTGGATACGACATTGAAACTAGTGGTTTTATTGAAACAGTTAAATCCATAATTTGTTGCTTAAAAAGTATTGAAATAATTGTGAATTTTTTTTTAAATAGTTTGCATTAAATGAATATTTAATTTGTTCCTTAAATTTACATCTTATTTATTTTGCACCATCCAATTGCAAAATAATGAAATGTATTTAGATTAAAATTTATGTATTTAATTTTAGGTAATCAGTGTGTAGAATATACTAGATAGATAAGTTGTTACTTATAACAAACTATTCCATGTATATTGCAAAAAATATAAAAACACAATAATAATTAAAATTAGAATTCAGAAAAAAATCAAATAAATCTGATTTTTTTTATTCTTTTAAAAAAATCATGATTTTTTTTCCAACCCTGGCCGTCAATATGTTTGTACTGTTCAGACAGTATTTTACTATAGGATTAATAACACACTTTAGGAAATGAAGCCATTTTAAACTGAATGTTAAGTTAAAATTTAAGTTATATCATGAAATTTTTCTCACTAGTTGAGCATAAATGATTTTAAACAAGGTCGATCCTTTAAGTGCAATATAATGCATACTCATAATATTGGCCCTATAGTACTTATTGTATTGTACCAATAAAACTGGGAAACCAGTTTCCAAGAAAACTGGGAATTAAACAATTCTGTAAATATCAGTTAAATAGTGAATTAAAAAAAAATTATAGAACTGTCTAAAAGAAGAAAAATTATGAAAGATAACTTATTTTATCAGATAAAATTATTAAAATAAAAAAAATGTCAAATCACAGACCTCTTGTGCATTTCTTTAGAAATACATATTTTTTGTTAAATGAGGATATGGCGAAAGGGAATCTTCAGAAAATGAAACTCAAAAGGAAAAAAGCAATTGGAACAAAAATATATCAATAATTTTAAAGTAGCTAACAAAGAATATTTCTAACTTTTAAATGCATTGAGATTTTATTTGTTTACATTAAAAATTGTAACTTTATATAAATATAAATTATCTTAAATTTATAAAAGAATTGAAAGAAACTACAATTCCAGGGAATTTCTAAATGGTTTCTTCCTGGACATATTGCATATATTGCTTACATGATAAAATTATCAAAAGATTACTGGTGTTATATGGGTAAATACAGAGGAAAGCTAAATATGTTGTTCTGCATTAGAGGAAAAAAAAACATCCTCCAACGAAGTCATACTTCATTATAAATGTAATGAGCCCCACCCTATTTGAGTTAATGTTGACAAATAGCAAGAGAAATTTTTAATAATATTTAAGTTTTTTTTTAGTTAAAAATAAAGTGAAATACCAGGAGGATTGGGTCTCAGTACAGCTAACGTAAGGTATATGACTTTGTTAGAAGTTTTTTTCTCTAATGTAAAACAACATACGTGCCCTTTTTCAATCCTGTAACACCACAGGGTTTTTTTGATAATTTTATTATAAAAGCACAGTTTACAAGGAGTCCAAAAAGAAATTTCCTGATTAAATACTAGTATTTTTCAATTTCTTTCAGTTTTTATAAAACTATTTTTAGGTATACATTTATATTTAAATGTAGTTAAAAATTTTAATACATAGAAATAAAATCCCAATTCATTTAAAGCTTAATAACATTTTTCCCTGTCACTCGGTTGTTCAGGACATGTTAAAAGAACAGAGCATTACTCAATTTCGTTAAAATAATTATTAAAAACTATAACTGTCTCTTCTGCTTTTTTACACTTATTTATATTTAAATAATTCATGCCAATATATTAATTAAAAATTGTACATATTTTAAAGATTCAATTTGTTACCTGATAGCATTAATTTCATAGTTCACTTCTTTAATTATTCACATTTTGTGTTCCAGCTGCTTTTTAATCAATTTTGATATTTTCATTTGAATTTCTCTGATAACTCCGTTTTCTGAAGATTCCTTTTTTCATTTCTTTATATTCTCATTTAACAGCAAATAAACATTTTTTTTAAATGCCTTTTTTTTTATAAAATTTTTGACTGATGAATTTGTTATTTTTCAAGCTATTATTTCCTCCAAAATTTCCCTGATATTTCCAGAATTGCCAAATTTACTGATAATTACAAGTTGCTGGACACCCTGTAAGTAGCTAATCTGCTGTGGGTGAAAAATACATCAAACATCTTTAAGAATCATACCTAAAACCACTGCATTGCTAGTCTCTATACAATATAGGTAGAAGATCAGAAAGGTTGAAAGTTGTAAATGTTTAGGCGTTGAGAGCTGTTTGTTTTCATTTGATAGTTACAGTGTCAAGTGATGGAAAACCATTTATAGTTAACTTTTCATTGATTAAACAGTAAATCTTAAAAAAGTTTAGGATAAGACATCAGTATGCCATCATTTTAAGAATTCAAACTGGATGATATGTAAAAATAACTAAAAAAAATTGGGAGAATGAAAAAAAGCTTAGTGAAGCAATAAGATTTAGTTTCTTATAAAAAGCATTAAAACAGGTACAAACACCTATATATTTATATATAAGGAAATCCAGCTACTAGATTAAGCTTTTACTGTTATGATTTTCTGTAAATAGGTATATGTGTGTATATATATAAGTATATATAAATACATATGCAAATATATATATATGTAAGGGAAACGTAAGCTAACGTAGATATTTTGTTTAAAACTCTGAAGATGGTTTCTTAAGGAATATACTGTCAGAGATTGTTATTTGATTGTTCAATCATACCAAAATAAATTTATAGCCAAAAGCCCTTGTTATGGCCTGAGAAAATTCTCAGGGGTTTTCAGATCTTTAGTCAAGGGCAAAACCCCTGTCTCTTTGCTTTTCACATTCTAACCCCTAATCTAAACTGACCACTGGAGCTATAATTCAAACCCTCAGGAAAGAAGTCTAACCAATTAAAACTTTATTGTGCTCTAGAAGCCAATTTAGGAAATTCCCATTCAAAAAGGAGATAAAAGGTATCACACATAAAGTTATAAGACATTTTTACATAGCAGACATTCCAATGTTACAGCTGTGACACATCACACGACTGTTATCACTTTTTCTATAAAGTATTTAATGTTTCAAATATATATTTTTTCATGAAGCAAATACACCACCCAAGGAAGCGTTTTGTAAAAATGCTATTAAAGAATTTTCGTTTCTTCTTTATATGTTTAAAAAATTATAAGTACGCTGTTAAAAGGGTAGTGTGACAGTTATTTTATCAGGTGTTACACATAGGTTCACAATTACAATTTTTTCAGCTAATAGATAATATTTAAGAGTTATTAAAAAAAGTTTATGACAAAAGGTTAAATGTTTAGTATGTGTTATTTGTAAATTTTCAAACATAATTACCTGGTCTTTTCAAAAAATGTGTTGGTGTGACTCTGTTCAGAACTTTTAAAAATCTTTCATTAAAAGTACAGTTTTCAACAATAAATGAATAAACCAAGCCAGACATGTTTGTAAGAGTTAAATTATTTATTTGTTCTAACTTTTATAAATAATAATTAATTTGGCTTCTGTTGTTAATGAGAATTGAGGTTTTACTTTAACAATAGATTCCATGCTTTCACATGATGTTTCTTTTCTTCTGGCCAGATCTAATATTTTCTAATTTTTTCATGCATGTCTATTACTTCTTCCTTAGAAAATTTGAAAAACCTAAGAAAAAAAAGTAAAACTTTTATTCTTCTTTTTTATCTACCACCTTCAGAAGGAGATGGTTCTACAAAATCAGCAGCAGCAATTGAAAATTCCTGATTCTTATATGTTATTCCTAGGATAGTCAGATTAATGCTCACTTTCTGCTTTAACTTTCTTTAACCTGTTCACGACTAATGTCTCATGGACACAAACAGCAATTCTACTCTTATCAGTCCAGAGTCGCCTCCATGCGAAAAACTCCAGTTGATATTGAGAGACTAGCATCCCATATGCGTAAATGGAACATTTTATTTGAATATTTAATTACTAGATGGTGTTAAATGGTAACAGTTTTCACAACTGTCAACTTCTATAGTATTTAAGTGCTGGTTCTTAAGGTTTTAATGCTTTACTATATGTCTGTTTATAATGATAAAACCCAAATGTGTTGTTTTATTGATTTGATTTGTTTTACTGATTTTATCGATAAGGATTCTTAATTTTCTGTTTTCTTCTCATCCAATATTTTTTCTTTCTTTTTTCACTCAGTAACTTCCTTCTTTCTATTACTAGTTTATGCATTCTCTATTTTTTATTTTTCTTCTTTTTCTATCACATTTTTCTTTTTCAAGATATTCATGCACTTTGATAGGATCACTTCTTTGGTTTTTTCTATGTTTTGCTACCCAAGTTTTAGATGTTTCCATTATCTGAATAACAACATTAAATAATTTAAATATTTTATAAATTTAAAATTGCTTTAAAATTACTTGAAAATAAAATTAATTGCTGAGAGCTAAGAATGAAGTTTATGTATGCAGTGTCACAATTTTTACAGTAATTAACACAATATAAAATATTTATTTATTAAATTTAACCATTAAAAACCATGTCTGAAAACAAGTTTTAACCAGTAAATACAAAACAAGTTGTTATAAAGGATTAATAAAATTGTTGTCTCATAGACATATGCAGTGTCTCACCTGTAATACTATATATTAAAAATATCCATTTATGAAATATAGCTATTAGATATGCTTGAGAACATATTTTATATGGTGAATCCAAAAGATCAAGTTGCTAGGCCGAATAGCTTTTTCTAAAAATAAACTTATCTTTTCTGTTATGGGTGTGAAATCAAATTAATGAATTATAACCATTTTATAGCAAATAATAATCTTGCCCTGGTGTACATTTTCTTTGACATCTCAAAAAACAGAATTTGTATGAATCTGAAATGACAATCAACAAAAGTGTGCACCTACAAATGTACCTGCAATTAGTAATGTAAAATCATCATCTGGATGTGTGTATTATTCAATAAAAATTCAACGGGATTTAGTGTAAATTTTTATTTATTTTACCCATTAGAAAAAAAAAATCGTATATTTGTAACCAGTGAACTTTCAGCAACACTTTGATATATAATCAAGGTTCAGACTCTTTCCTCAGAAAAAAAATTAAGCACTTTTTAAGCACCTTAATTTTTATTGTACTATGATCGACCTACAGCTAAAGCTTAAAAATTTAAGCTTTTCATGAGCTTTATGACTTGTAAAATGACACTAATATATATAGATCAATTTAATATTTTTATTAAACACAATTGTTAATATCTCATACTTTATGTTGAGACATCTTTCTTCGCAAACATAAATTTTAGAACAGCAATAGTCCTTATTGATCAAATGCCCCTCCCCCACACTTCCTAAAAAAATCTAAATATTTGTAAAGATAAGAAAGTACTATATGTGGTGGAAGATCAACAAATTTCACATCATAGCAACAGTATTTTTAGAGCAACATAGATGTAAAATAAGATAATAAACAGTACTTCTGTATTATAAACAGGTAAACATAATATTCACACACAGGGAGACAGAGAAAAAAGAAGATGCAGTACCTACACTATAAAAGTTTTAATTCTGACATACTCAAAACAAGATTCAAGAAATTATCAATGCTATTTTAAAAATGTAACTGAAGAACTATTTCCATTCATAATAGATGATGAGAACCAAAAAATATAGGAAGGGGGAAAAAAATAAGAGAATATATCTAATTTTGAAGTTCATTTTTCTTTTTTTCTATACATTTTTTTAATTGGTCTAACTCTTCTTTCTTATCTTTAGCTTTGTTGAATCAGTTGACGATTAATTACCAAGGGAAATAAAAATTCAGCAACCGATATTTGGGAAAAAGTAAGCACTTTCTGAGCACTCGGAAAATATTATAAATTTTAATGCTATGAAAAGAAAATTAAGCACTTTTTAAGGACTTATTGGGGACCTTAAAAATGGATCTACAAAACAAGCACTTCTTAAGGATTTTAAGCACCCGACCAAACTATGATGATACATGAAATTGAAATTAGTTTTCGAATTTGGTCATTGAGTCACTGTTGACATGGATTTGTTGATAAATTCTTATGCAGACTTCGACTTAAATATGTATGACTAAATATGTTATTAGCTGACCTTTCAGTTTGTCCCATCCCTATAATGAAGTAGGAACCCTCCAACTGATGATCTGTTAATAAAAATCTTTTGTGACTGAACGGTGTCTTGCTCTGGTCATGACTGCAATAACCTGTTGTATACTCTGTCTTATTACATACGTACCCATTATTACATATGTACCTATTTATTTTTACAGACACAAACACACACACACACACACATATATATATATATATATGGGATGTGATTTAATTGTAATATTTATGCTAATCATTATATAATTATTATACTTATCAAATTTTCAGAAAAAAATGATGAAAACTTTGTTTTCTGAAGAAAAAAAAAAGAACAATTTATTTTCAACATTTATTAATGACATTGTGCTAAAAAATCTTACAGAACGTCATAAATAAGCATAAAGTTCTTTTTGATAACAAATCACTGACGAAGGAAAAAGATAAACTAGTTCTATTTGTAACTCAGCAATACCACACAACATATATATTTCATAAACACTGATTTATTTTTTCTACTCTTTTTAAAACATAATTATACAAAATAATAGTGCACAAACAATATTAAAAGAATGAAGACATTAATTTAATACCAAAAACTTGGCTTGTTTGTACTTTTTATATTTCTCTTTTGAGATTATGAGAGTAGGAAAACAAATCATGGATATGTAAATAGAAACAAATAACTTGTATGAAAGTAAATATATATTTTCTATAATCAGATATAATCATAGAATATACTTTTCTATAATCATAGAATAATACTTTTATTTTAAACATTATCCCTGGGAAAATTTTATTTTTTAGTGTTGGGTTAATTTAATTTTTTAGTCAGTAATATTTTAATATGTTGTAAAGGCAGAAACAAAACTGCCACAGATATAACAAACATTTGTTGTGATTATGTTCCTTATATCAAATTTAAAAATTACTTTTTACACATTTTAATATATGCTTTTTTTTTTCAATTTACATATAAATATAATACATCTTTTCAACAATACATAATTTATTGCACATAAGTTCAATTTATTGAAATTGCTTTCATGTACATTGTTTTACTTACTAAAAACATTTTCATACATTAATTTGTTAAATATTTGTTAACTTCAGATCATGGAAATTTTTATAATAGATAATAGATAAAAATTGCTCTTTTAAAGTCAATATACACATTTAAAAACAGTTAAAACTGTTCATTAAAGCACAATTTTTAACAACAAATAAAATATATTTCTCAAACAAAACAAAATATAAAAACAAGTAAAATATACATTAAACATAGTTGATAATAATACTGTTATACCTTTAAATAAAATTAATAAAAACATCATAAACAATAATCACAGAGAAATAGTAAAAGCTTGCTGTAATGAAAATGGCATGTAATGCTTTAATTTCAGGTATTGTGTTTAATATGACTTTCAATGAAAAAGTGCTCAGGGTGTCTACTGAATTACAATAACTTCATTCCTTAACAAATGTTAGATAAGAAAATTACATATATAAAGTAATATGTTAAAAATGTAACCTAAACACTTCTAAATTATTTTCCCAAATTTCATATTGTTAATAAGAAAAAAACTTCAGTTCAAGAATGCAAACTGTTTAGTCTATCCATCAATAAAATCTTAAGTTACAATTTTGACTTTTTTTTGTGTGTTCATTTTAAATCCCCTGGTATCCTATAGTGCAATTTAGACTGAGTACTGATATTACAATTTTAAATAATCAACTGGTCCACTAAGAAGCTCTGTCCTGCTGGAGATAGTGAAGTTTCAGCCAATTTCCTGGCAACTTTTGTAACTAGCAAATGTGCAGCAATAGCTGGTATCCCCCCCCCTCATAAGTTTTAGCATGGAATAAAATAAATTGTAAAAATACTCATTTGTTGACTGACTTCTTCAGCTTTGAAGTTAAATAATGATGGAATTGGACTGCAACTTTATAGTCTTTCCCCAACAAAACAAATTTAGGCTATTTTTATTTTAACCTTTTTAGGTAATTTTAGATTGCCCCCTACCCTTTAGTAGACTGCAAATGATTTAAGCTGTCAGTGTCTGATGTTTCTGTGGCATAAGATATATATATATATATATATATATATATATATATATATAAACACACACACACATATATATATATATATATATATATATATATATATATATATATATATATATATATACAAACACACACACACATATATTACACTAGCAAAGAAATGCTTTTTAACTAACTTTATTAGAAGATATGAAAAAATTCACAATATTCAAAATTATTAATAAAGATAATTTAAATTATTTCTTATGAAACCTTTCCTTGTTGAAAATACTACTGAATGTGATATATTATTAATACATATACAAAGATAAGGCATACAAATATATATGATAAAAAGGGAAAGTAGTAAATTATCCGTAATTCACATTTTCTTTTAATTTTCTTTTTTTTAAAATAGAGTTTAACTTGTTTTTGCCTTTAAAACACGATTTATAGAACCATTAGAAAGAGGCTACTATATATACATATATATGTGCCTAATTATCCTGACAAATATGCAATTTTTATGGCTTTTCCAGGTTTTCATGACACATTTGTCAGTTTCATAACCTTTTCCTGACATTGCTGACAAGTAGACACCCTGGGGCTAAAAATAAACTAAACACTTATTTTACATTATTTATTTATTGTTATTTGCAAACATTCATCATAAATACTATTAGTTATACATCATACAGGAGACAGTATGTATTGATAACATTTCAAACACAGATTTAATTCTAATCTATTCTGATTATTTGCATAACTGGAGAAGCTCTAAAAAATAAAAATAAAAAAATAAAATAAAAAATATAATAAATAAAAGCTGCATGCTTCATTTTTAGAATTTACTAGTTTTATATTTCATGAAATCTAATCTAATGATATGCGTTAAATTGGGAAAGGAAAGCAATAAAAACAAGAAATTTTTTTCCTATGCAGTTTACTATAACAATTTTTCAGTGTATGTGAAACATGAAATTTACACTACTTACACTTCAACTGCAAGTTATTTTTTATTATAAGACAATTGCTACCTTTCACTAGCTTTTAATATACCAAAGAGAAAATTTAGACCTTGCAATATTTATATAACTAATATTTAAAGGTTTCAGGCAGTTTAAATTATCCTGTCAGGTATTACAATTTTTATATTTAACAGTACTATATGCAAGCTTCATGCCTAAATTGAAATAATTCAGTCAATTTAATCATTTTACAAACATACAAAATTATATATAACAATATATAAATTACTGAAGTAATATGTGATAAAAGAGAACAAAATAAATATAATTTTCAACATTCCATATATTAGAAAGAAATTTCTTTCTTATATACAGTAGTGTAGTGTAAGGGGCTGGGTGACTGCCCTGGGCTGCACTTATATATACATTTTAAAGTTGATTTTAAAAATTAACTTCATTGGTAGAAAAAAAAAATTACATTGCAACAGTAAGTAGTTTTTGAATAATATTTGCTTTAATTTTTAATTAACAATAAATTTTCTTAAAAGCAACATTACCATTAATCAATTGAATAATTGCTTTTAGATAAAAATTAATCAATTGAATTTTTTGAAAATGTTTTTGCAGTTATATTTTATATTCTAGTTTGTAAGTATTTTAAAGTTTGAAGGAAAAAAAAATATATTTTTAGAGCTTAATATTTTTCTTGCTCTCAAAATATTTATATTTACAAATTTTCTTATCAGTAATAATCATGATTTTATGCAATGATTTATTAATATTATAATTTAAAAATTTTTTCACAGTTAATTTTTTTTTTAAATTTGTGAAAATAAAACTTTGGAAAACAAATTATTTACAATTTAATATTTTTATCCTCTGAAAATATTTATCTTTCCAATAACATATTTTGTAGAGATAGGAGGTGTGGCAAATTTGGCATTTGCTCAAGGTAGTAAATTTTGGCATCTGTCCTACCCAATTCAAAACCTACATTACACTACTGCTTATATATTTTTCTTGATTGCTGATTTTTATTATTAAATATTTCTTTATTCTAACATTTTATTTCACTGTATTAAATACTTGACATTAGTGAGCCTTTTCTTTCCATGATATGATAAGATTCATAATATACTAAAAAACTGTTATTATTCTCCAATATAACAAGTTCAAACCATTCAACAAAGTGAGGACTTTTACTGAAAATAATAATAATAATAATAAAAAGATTGTAGTATACTTTGATAAAAAAATAAATAAACCTGATACAGTTCAGATTAAAATCTTTTTTTAATAAATAAAATTGCTTGGGAATTTGATGTTATAAACAGGTGGTGCAAGAGGTGTTTGTCGGTGTTCATCTCGACTGTTCGGATGAGGAGAATTGGGCCGGGAAGAAATATCGACTGCTGCAGGAACTTTTCCGAATATTTCATTCAACTTATTTTGAAGATCGACAGTCTGAAAAGAGAAAGTAGAAAATACTTTTAACACACTTTTGTTTAACCCACACTTTATGTCTATCTAGGTTTTAATTTTGCGACCAATTTTTTGTTAACTTAAAGGGGCCACATATCTTTTAAACTTTATAAAAATCACAGACGTATTGAGATCTACAAGTTTAAAATATTGAGCTGTCCAGCATCAACAATAAGTTTTAGAAATAAAAGTGACGAGAGGTGAGTGTAATAAAGGATAAATGTCCTCATTTTTTTCCTAAACTGATATGTCTCAACACAAAATGCACAATTTATTTTTTCCTCCCGTGAGACTGGTCATGAGAACCAAACTAAGAAAACTAATCAAAAACTGTAGATTTAATATTTATAAAAAAAATAAATAAAAACATGCATAAATAAAAATAATAAAACCTTTTTAAAAGGGGTTTAATGAAGCAATGAAAAGTGATGCAAAAAACTGTAGATTGATTAAAAAATAAATAAAAATAATAAATAACTTTAAAAAAAGCCTTTGTTATTTTGATGTCACAAATTTTTAAAGTAACAGCCTGGGCTATAAATAACATTTTATTTTAATTTGAATAAAAAAAAATATTTTCCTATTGAGGTAATTTTCCCTCAACATTTCCTAAAATAAGAGATTTTTTCCAAATTATGAAAATTAGAAGAAATACTGAAAATCAATAGAAGTAATTTAGTCTTTAAGGGGAAAAAAATTTAAAATTTTAATGACAGTGAGCCTTTTTACAAAATAGGGAGTTATTTTTTAAAAAGTCAGTGGCAGTCCTGTAGAAATATGCCGTAAATGAAGAAGTTATTCTAAGATGCCTACATTACATGCTAATTAATTATTGCTATCCAGCCAGAGATATAAGTGTGTGAAGAGAGACAACTTATACATTTAATTGGTTGGCAATGTCACTGTCTCCAGGAGGGTATTGCAGGAGGAGACAGGTTATAGTGCACTAAGAAGAATTCACTAAGGATTGATACACTCTTTAAGCATGAAGTAATGTGAAATCCTTCTATAATTGTGATTAAATACTAAAACAAATACCTTGACCTCTCCAGAACATCTCAACTAGCACAATTTGTGATCTGCTGTTAAATAATATGAACCTACTAAGTCACTGTGCAGGTTTTGCAATGACCAGGGTATCTGCCAAAATAAAATTTTTCAAATCTATGACTTTTCACAACTTTCCCTGATTTAGCAGATCATTTTCCATGACTTTAAAAAGCTTTTGTTAAAGTATATATGAATAAAACTTCTGATGTACATACAAATAAAGTATATGCTTTTAGAGAAATTACAGGAATTTTATCATTAAAAAAACTATAAACTTACTTTATAAGTGTTAATAAACTCATATACATAAAAATAAATTGTTGTACCTACATACCTAAGTTTAATGATATAGCAATTTTTCAATCAAAATGTTTCCAATTTGAATTCAGGGTACTTTGGTATTATCTAGGTGACCATGAATAATAGCCAAATATAACCCTATAATGTTTATATACAATATCCCTAGAGATAAACTTATATTTTGTGCAAAAATCTTAACTAATTTTTATTAAAAAATAATAATTATTATATTAATAAAATTTTAATCTACAATTTAAGAAAAAACCAGAATAATATACATTTACCCACCCATTAAGCTTTCTTGCTTTGAGTTTCCTTGGTGAACAAATTTTACTTGGCAAGATGGTCAATAGGATAATACATAAATACCAAACTCAGTAACTTCAGCCAAATGGCAAGTAAAAATAGAATTAAACAGTTCAATGCATTTTTTTTTAATCGGTAGTTAGTGGATCCATGACTTTCCATGATTTTTACTCATTTTACTTGAAAAATCAACACTTTCCATGACAAAATTAATACATTGTCTAAATCCATGATTTTCCATGACTTTCCAGATGCGCGGAAACCATGCATATACCTTATGGGTCATTTGACCCATTATATGGTATGTTTGGTAAACTAAATCCATGATTTTCCCTGACTTTCCAGGTGCGCAGAAACCATGAATGACTCTCAGGGGATGGTTCTGAAGACCAAGATTGTTTCTGTTATCTCACAAAATTTCCTGTTCTCTCCTCTGGCCAGCCAGATACCATCTGGAAGGTAGAACTAACACAATTTCCTCCTGCTATGATTGTAGCCCCTCTTTTGACTTGAGAGGTTTGTCTAACCCTCACAAATTCTGGCATTATAGCTACAAGATCTGACAGAGCATACAATCCTATCCCAATTTTCTCCTCCTGATCACTCAACTTGCAGTGCCTATGGCAGAACAAGCATTCATTGGTACTTTGGTGGAGTTCAGTCAAGTAGAGTGGTTTTACACTTGCAATCTGTCCACCATTACCAGGATATGCCTGGAGGGCCTCACAACCAAATGAGCCCATTTCAGTACATATAAGTCTCTGTGCAGTGAAAAAGTCTATGCTGACAGCAGCAATGAAGAAAAAAAATGTTTGATTTTTAGAAGATTTTTAAAGATTGGACATTCAAAAAGTGGGAAAAAATACTTTAGTGACAAGAACTGTTTTAGATTAGTCAGCTAACTTTGTCATTCTAACAAATTTTGCATCCTTTGTGTACTGCCAAACTGTGACTAAACATTTATAGTTAAAGCTGTTCAAATATCAAGGCAGTGTGATAGTGTTGGGCACATATAGAGAAAGGGAGATTTGTAATTTCTTCCCAAGACTGTAACAGTAAAAGTAAACAACTGTGTTAATATTTTGGAAGAATATTTTCTATTTAATTTTTTTTTCGGGTGATTTATCAGTGCGATTATTTTATGCATGATGGAGTTCTGTTAAAGACAAAGTTGGGAAAAAATTTCTTGATGTTGATAACATTAAAATCTTTTGAATACCCAGGTAGTTCTACTGACCTTAATTGCATAGAAAATGCATAGAATAGCATGAGAAATAGAATGGTATAAAGGAGTATCTGAGAAAACTCTAATGGACTCCCTCATTTTGCAAATGTTGCTAAATCCATGCAAAAAGGGCAGCAGATGGTAATCAAATGTGGGGCTGACAAAATGCTAATACTAATATAATATTTTAAATAAAACGCTTGAATATTAAGAGTCTGCAATTTCATTGATCAAGTAATGAGAGAGAGAGAGACATATACCTGTTGTTCTGCTTTTGCAACCAGATCTTCAAAAGCAGCAGTTCTAAATTCATCAATAATACGCAGTCTTCTTTCTTCTTCGGCTTGACGTTTAGCAGTAGGAGACTCAGCCAGCATTCTTTTGAGAGATTCAACAGTAATTTCTTCTTCAGGATGTCTCTGTTAAACAATAATTCAATTTTTAATACCCTAAATTTTATTAATATCCAATATAAAATATCACACATCTAAAAAATTTTAGACAGTATATATTATTGGAAAATACACTTTAAACCAGTGAAGCTAGGGGCATATGCCATTAGTGAGGAGGGAAATTTATTTAAGCTTATTGGTAAATCATTGTTTTGAAGACTATAAAATTCTAACTGTAGTCTTTTAACACTAGAATTATGGAAGGGGTCATTTTGACACCTAGCAAACTTTTATCTCTGACAGCTTTTTTTTTTTTTGCAAATACCTTAATCCTTTCTTGACTTTTTCTAAATCATTGTGATTTACGAAATAGTAAAGATTTCAAGAAAATCGTATTTTTATTTTAGCCCTAACAAATGATTATACCTAGAAATACGGCAGGCTATATACTGATGTTGAAGACAAGTGTAAACTTCATAATGACTCTTTCACTATTTTATTAGCAGAACTGGAAGCATTCATAGCATTGTTGTACGTAAGGAGGCATTAGCTGCCAAGGGCTTACCAATTCTTAGTTTGTGGTCCAAGACTTGGGGGACCAAAGTTTTTTCACGAAACTATGAGTAAAGATAGGTTTCCAGAAGTTATGAAATTTCTTCATTTTGAAAATAAGCTAACAAGGTCTTCACATTTGCAGTGTGATAAATTTACACTAATATCCAAGGTATGGAATACTTTTATAGAAAACTGTAAGCTCTGCTACAAACCAAATGAAAATATTACGCCTGATGAACAGTTATTCCCTACAAAAACAAGATGCTGTTTTTTGCAGTATAGGCCTAACAAGCTTGATAAATTCAGAAATTTTTTTTGGCTAGAAGTAGATGTTAGGACAAAATACTTATTAAATGGATTTCCATATTTAGGAAAAGATGAAATGAGACCAAGTGATCAAAGTTTAGGAGAGAACGTAGTAAATCGTTTAATTGATTCTACATACCTGCAAAGTCTGTATATTTTTAAAAACAAACTGTAGTTGTCATAATTTGCGTTATTTTAATTTATTTTTCACAAATATATTATATCATATAGAGAAATATGCAGATATCCTATCAAGGGATCAAAATGACACCCACCGTAATTCTAGGTATACAAAGACCACCGTAATTCTAGTGTTAACATGGACACTAGTAGCCCCAACTTGGTACAGCCTAAGAAAAATTTTGTTTTGTTTTCACAAAAACAGGTGCAAACAAAGTTTCTTTTTTTTTTCTTTTTTTTTTAAATCTGGCAATTTGTACATTTGCCCTGGAGCTCGTATAAATAGCAGTGTTTTCTGCACATTTTTCTTTCTTACACATTATCTCACCATACAAATCTTATTTTTTTTTTTACATATGCCATCAATTTCAGGTACCACTTTCCTAAATCATTTTCAAAAATCAATTTATGGATCACTTAAATTTTTAAGTTGATTTCTGTTGTTAGTGGTGCATATAAATGTAATGAAAGAAGTGATTTCATTTTACAGATTTTTTTCTACAATTTTTTTGCCCATACTTTTATTTATTTATTTTTGTATTTCTTCAATTTTCTTTGGCCTGTAAATATCATAATTTTATACAATATTAGTATCATATATTAGATTCAATATATTAATTTGGTTTCATGTATTTATAAATTTTTCTCCTATTTTTTCTATTTGCTTTTTTTAAAAATTTCCTTTGTATATTTTGAAATATATAAGCATAAAAATATTCAAAATAATATTTTTATGCATATATTTTTTTCTAATACAGTGTCAAATTTTATAAACTTTATTTTATATAGTCCTTAAATTTTGGGTACCACTTTCCTAAGTAATATTCAAACTTCAATTTATGAATTGCTTAAATTTTTAGGTTGATTTTAGTGTTTAGTGGTATAGATAAATGTTACAGAAAGACGTTATATTTTATATTTTTTTCCAGTTTGTATCAAGTGTTCCCTTCAGCCTACTTCACCAGAACTTATCAAGTGCTTTGGGCTCACTAAGCAGGATATTACTGCCATTCCATTGCTGGCTCTGGATTTCTTCAGGGTGTACAATGTCATAGACCTGATACAGGGATGTTGTGCTCCTTCAAGCATTTTGGAGCAATATTCGGAGCAGCAAAACTCAAAATTTGTAGCAGGTGAACGCATTTTCATAGCAGCCAAAATGTTGATTTGGAGCAGGTTTTACTTTTTTGTAGCAGTTAAACTAACGATTAAAGGATAAACCATAGTTTTTGAGGAGTCTACCTAATAATTTAGAATGATTGTTTGGTAGCATTTGGAACAGCCAAATATTTAATAATTGTTGATATGGATTGTTGATTTGGTACATGCAATATATACTGTATAACGAAAGATGGGAAATAGTTAAAATTACAATAATAAAAATTTATTGCTTGCTAAGGGATACTTTTAATACTTTTTGGATTATCTATTGGTTTAAGCATTTGCTTTTTAGCTGCCTTTACATGCATTTTTTTTTTCACAGATTCTTTTTACAGCCCCTTTTCTTTTTGTAGTTTTAGTTCCTTTATTCTTTCTCTATCATTTTTATATTTTTTCTTCTTTATAAGGCTTGCAAGAGGACCTTAAGTATTAAACTAATTTTTTTTCTACATGCAAACTTTTACATTTCTACAAGCAAACTTTTTTTGAGATATTTTACTGGAGTATCACCTTCAGCAAGAAGGTGATACATAAGACCTCTACCATCTAATGTTCTTCTATGAATAGGTTATCCAGGATCACAAGACATGCATTCCAATATTACCTGACTTATAAATTATTTTAGTAAAATGGCGCAGTTTCTGTTAAAACACCATTTTTGGAGCAGCTGGGCACAGATATTGAAAATTGGTGCAGTTTGGCGCAGCCGCAATATCCCTGCTGATATAGCTCTGCAAGTATTTGGGGTTGAGTAACAACAAGGAATATTACCATTTACTTAAAATAATAATAATAATTTCTATCTTTTTTTCTTATCCCTATGGTTAAACTATTTCAATTTTGAAATATTTAGCTAAAATGTAAAACAACTTGCACTGGCTCAATCCAAAGTAAATAATGAGTGTAATTCATTCACTTATATATCTTATGTAAATATTTTTATGTTAATGTATCTCTGATAGTTCAGAAATGACACCCAAATTGTAATTGGATGCTTAATACAGAATACAAGTGAAAGCCTTGTAGGATAATATCTTTCTGATTTGTTTTTTGACGATAATTACTATTAACACCAAACATACCATATAACGGGTCAAATGACCCATAAGGTATATGTAATTATGTCATAAACACAAAGAATAAGAATTTTTAATACAGGGTATCTGCCAAAATAAGATTTTTCAAATCCATGACTTTTCGTGACTTTCCCTAATTTAGCAGATCATTCTCCATGACTTTAAAAAGCTTTCGTTAAAGTATATATGATTAAAACTTTTGATGTATATACAAATAAAATGTATGCTTTTAGAGAAATTACAAGAATTTTATCATAAACTATAAACTTACTTTATAAGTGTTAATAAACTCACATAAAAATAAATTGTTGTATCTACATACCTAAGTTTAATCATATAGCAATTTTTCAATCAAAATGTTTCCAATTTGAATTCAGGGTACTTTGGTATTATCCAGGTGACCATGAATAATAGCCAAATATAATCCTATAATGTTTATATACAATATCCCTAGAGATAAACATATTTTATGCAAAAATATTAACTAATTTTTATTAAAAAATAATTATTATATTAATAAAATTTTAATCTACAATTTAAGAAAAGACCAGAATAATATACATTTACCCACCCATTAAGCTTTCTTGCTTTGAGTTTCCCTGGTGAACAAATTTTACTTGGCAATATGGTCAATAGGATAATACATAAACGCTAAACTCAGTAACTTCAGTCAAATGATAAGTAAAAATAGGATTAAACAATTCAATGCATTATTTTTAATCGTTAGTTTAGTGGATCCATGATTTTCCATGACTTTTACTCATTTTACTTGAAAAATCAAGACTTTCTATGACAAAATTAATCCATTGTCTAAATCCATGATTTTCCATGACTTTCCAGATGCGCGGAAACCATGCATATACCTTATGGGTCATTTGATCCGTTATATGGTATGTTTGGTGTTAACTGTACTATGGGCTGAGTTTGTAGAAGAAAATTATTTGTCTATTGACTATTCTGTTGCAGCAATGAAAACACCAACTTGGTGCTATTGGAATGCCACCTACACTTCTGACTATTACTGCATTTTGATGCCTTTTTAACCAATGCCATAAATATAAATTATTTTAACAATTTAGCAGGAAACAGCAAATGCAATAAAAATTACACAAGAAGGAAGCACAAAGAAAGTTGTGTAATTAAAAATAACAGAGTAAGATAAGCATATTATAAAAATTATACATACTCTTGGAACCCCAGGAGATGAATTTACACTATCTACTTCAACACTAATTGAATTTAGATCACTGATACTTCTTGTTACTGTCACTTGTCCTAGAATTAAAAATAGAAACAGAATATTTTCATAAAATTCATACAGTAAAATTCATCAGTAGAAAAACTATTAGTATTTTCTGTGATATATTTATTAATACAAATGCCAGGCATTTGGCACCAAATAGCCTATTTCTCAAACTTTTGGCACATCAAATAAAAATTATCTGAAGAAATGCCCGAGTCAATAAGCATAATTATATACAAACTTTACAAATAAGAACAGCAGGCATGTTTCTTAAATAAAATTTGAACATAAGGAATAACATTTATTTTTTGTGTCTAAGAAAACTTTAATCATTACATGACATTTTTTTTCTACTTTTTAACTTTATATAATTTTGGTTTTTCAAAAGCCATTTATATTTTTAAATACTGGTACATACAACTTATATCTTGATACCTCACAACAGGTCAAATATCCTGACATCTATGTCGTTCATGATTTGATGCTGGAGAATCCTTTTAATTTTAATGATTCTTAGGAGGGGGAATTTTTATAATTGATTCAACACCTCTTTCCCACCTACAGACCTCCCAGCTAGAGAATATCCTGACCCACAGATTTATTCTATATGCTTTCTGGGTACAGGCTTGCAACTGCTGAGGTACTTTCAAAAAGGTGAGATAAAGTTTTGGTTTGGTTTGGAGTGCTACGGTCTACTTTTTGTAACACGAGGGCTAATGAGACCGGGACCTACAGCTTAAAGCCGATTCCGAATGGCTACAAACATCCATGCCACTGTGGGATTCGAACCCACAAACTCCGGTACTGAAGGCCAGCACCCTAACCAATCGGCCATCGTTCGGCAAAGGTGAGATAAAAAAGTGACAAATAATGTAGAATAAGTGACCAAAATGTGACTAAACGTTGAAAAAAAAAAGCGATTTTTTCTCCTTGATTACAGATGCTATTATTAAGATTTTTCTATTTATTTTAACTCTAAATCAAATGATTCATGCAAGACATGATTTTAGCGTCAAATACAAAAAAGGTTAAAAATTTTGTTTAACACAACTCAACATTGCTTTTTACTCAAGAAAATCTATAAATTAGATTTGAATACATACAATATATTAATTTTATAATCACAATTTTCTGCATATATTAATGATGTTTTGAAATATGTACATAGTTAAATTAGAGTATCTAAACAAAAATTGTGAAGAAAAAGAGAAATGTGTGCTTTGATGTAAATTACTTTAATGTATTAAATGTACATTTCAGTACAAATGTAGATTTCTGGAACTTCTTTACTACCACTAAATTCTGGAAACCATATGACGAATTACATTTTAATAAGAAAAATAAGATTAGAGCATCACATTTTGGTCTTTTATTAAAATATTTTGTTATTAATTCAGATTTTCTTTTTTCAACTACAGACTTTTGCTGTGATACACCATGAAAAAAGTGATCAATTGTAAAAAAAGTGACGGAATTGCAAGCCTGTGGGTAAACAGGGAGATGTATCATGTATCAAAGAGTCTTGAACCTTGCACCGTACGATTCTAGTCCAGCATACCGATCACTAGATTATCTTAGGCCAGTACATGGGACTTATGAAATTTTAAAAATTGGTACTAATGCACTAACTATCACTACATGTTTCATACTGAGAGTGTATTTTTAATGGCTACTTAAAATTCATATGAGAGGCATCTACTAAGAAAGAATACTGAACCTCTAATATGCAAATCGAAATTTTTTTCAACAAAGGGTCAAACTTTTGGAAGTAGAATGTGTACTTATTTGCCTCAATTAGGTGAAAACTCTAGTTGTAGGACATGTGTGGAAATGAGTATATTTTAAAACCTACCATCTGCAAGTTGACAGTATTATCCAGTTTCTTATTGTAAAGGAAAACATGTCACTTAAGGTTTTTAAAGAAATAAATATTTATAGTGGTGATGTCATAAATCCTAAAAATGTACATAAGGTAGTGTCATGAGATTAAAGCTGTTAAAGATAGCATAATGACTATTCATGATTTTTAAGAAAGAAAAAGAAAATAGAGTGGACATTTATTCATGACTGATGAGATATTGACTCAGGAAAACAATTAAAAACCTTGGAAGTACAGTATCAGCACAGTGACAAAACTAGATCCTCCATTTTTTTAAAAAAAAATTGACCAAATAATCATTAAACTTACAACAGTATAGTAATTAATTTCAAGTTACATTATTTGAATATACCCCTTATTTTTGGTATTTACAACAAATTTTTCTTTGTGTGACAAGTTGACAAAATGTTTTTCCTATGTCAATAATGAATTTTTCATATTAAAAGTTGCTCCTTACATTTTCATAATTGGACAAAATATTTTTTTAAAGCTTGAATACATTGAAATAAATAAATTAAAGACTAAACAGATGTGCCTGTGAACATACTCTGCCCTGTAAGAGAAAATATTCTGATTTTTCCAGCCCACAAAAAGTTGTGAAATTTCTATAAGCTTCAATACATGATCTAAGAAGTACTCAGTTTAAGCTGAAATCTTAATAGGAAAAAAAAATCATACAATTTTGAAGTCAAAGAAAAAAACCTTCTCCTTTAAAAAAAAGGTTGCTTCATTGTTTTGTTTTGTTAACAAAATTCCAAGACGTTATACAGAAGTTTGAATATAAATTGGTTAAGCAGGTCTTTCAGCACGATTTTCATCTTAAATGTTTGTTTTAACAAAAAACCACTAAGTTATATGTTAAAAGAAATCAGAAAGCTGACTAAAAGTCAAAAATAAATATTCAAAGATATGATAAAAAAGTAACTTATAGTGTGTTTGCTGCATATTAATACACATGCATACACAACCTATGTTATAAACACCACCAAATAAACAAACAACAGCCGAATTGCTGGAGCACTGTTACTTTGTAATGGAGTTCATGGGTTCAAATCCTGTTACTACTAAGGATGATTGTAGCAATTAAAAATCAACTTTAAGAAGTATATCATGATCTCATTAACCCCAAAGTAGCAATAAAGTAAACTGTATAACTCTAAATTTAATGACAAAATAAGTCTCCAAGTCATTATTTAGTTGGCAAATAATAAAAGAGGAAACAGAAGACTTTTCTTTCATAAAAGTATAAAATAGATTATTCCTTAAGAAAGTTCATCAGGGTTCCTGCTCTTTTTCCAGAACAAAAATTAAGGACTTTCTAAGGACCAAAGTAACTTTTTATAAAGACCTACTTGAAATACACGACATAACAACATAACCCTATTTTCTATTTTAATGATTATGAACCAGACAAGGCATGTTCAATAAATGTCCTACAATATTTCAGAATTAAGTT
This sequence comes from Pardosa pseudoannulata, assembly GCA_032207245.1. Taxonomy (NCBI): domain Eukaryota; kingdom Metazoa; phylum Arthropoda; class Arachnida; order Araneae; family Lycosidae; genus Pardosa; species Pardosa pseudoannulata. Next base: position 5,340,772 of record CM063507.1, on the reverse strand, counting down.
TTTAAAAATGCCTAAAAATTAATATAAGATAAATCTATTTCACAAAAACTAACTTTGAAAAATGTACATCTAAAGTTTAAAAGATCGAACTAAAAATAAATTGTGAATAAAAACATTATAAACAGTACTTTCTGAGGGTTTAAAAATGACTCTGATTGATATATATATATATATATATAGTCATTTTATTCATTTATATATATATATATATATATATATATATATATATATATATATATATATATATATATATATATATATATATATATGTATATATGTATATATAAATCTCAGTCATTTATATATATATATATATATGTATAAATACTAGCTGATTATACCTGACAATGCCGGGGAAAGAAGATTTTAGACTTTTCTATTACATTGAATGCAAGGAAAATTAAACTTCCATAAGTAACTGAATTATCTACAAATACCTATCCTCAACGCTTCGTTTAATTAAAATCTGCATGACTGCTAACTATTAGAAAAGGGCAGCTGACTTTATACTTTAAACCTCTTAAGTATACGAAAGATTATTTATTTGTCAAATAAGTAACTAAGGAAAAAAAACTGTCAAATAAGAAAACTAATAGGAAATGACATGACGACGGCGGATCTCATCGATGGAGAAATTGATAATGTTCCAATTTAAAAATTAAGGAAGTTTTAAGGACCTTTGACAAAAATGAAAGCTAAAATTACGGAGTTCTTAAGGACTTTTAAGGACCATGGGAACCCTGTTCATTGAGAAGGCTGGTTTGGTTGGCTTGGAGCGATATGGTCTACCTTTTTGTTACACAAGGGCTAATGAGACTGGTAACTACTGCTTAAAGTGAATTTGGTATAGCTATGAACATCCAAGCCAGCACAAGGATTCAAACTCAAACTGTGGTACCAAATACAGCAACCCATCCTTAAGCACATTAAGAAGAAACATAAAAAAAATCATAATTTTTCAAAATTATGCTTTTTAGATTTAAAAAATTAAATAGCTTTATTGTTTGAACATGCATCACATTGTAACTTAGAATATATAAAAAACGTATACTTACTACGGGGAATATAAGGTACTAGTAATCGAGAAGTGTCATGCCCACTGCTTCTCAAAGCTTCAGCTATAACTGTATTATCAAATAAAATATCAGCATCAATTTTTTCAGGCATAGAATTCAGAAGACCAAAGGTTAATAATTCATCAGGAAGTAGCTGATGAGCTCTCTCACAGCGGTTTTTTACAACCTATGTTATATAAATAAAATTGAAGAACATCAGTTAAACAATTATGTTATTAAAACCAATCATTTTATTGTATCAACATTTAGAAATAATACCACTAAATAGAAAAAGCAAGTTTAACACCAACACTGGTACATGTAAAAATAAATAAATAAATAAAAGATAAAAGGAATTTTTTTATTGTTTATAAATTTTATCATGGTTATAGAACTTATTAAAATATATGTAAATGGTTTTTAAAGCTTATATTATATTGTGATTTTATTCTGGATATAAGTTGTTAGAAGAAGAATTCTGACAGAAAATTTAGAGATAAATTTAAAGATAATAGTACCCTAAAATATCATAACTTAAGTATTGAGATATTAAAAATTTAACTTTCTAACTTAGCCTTCCTAAGCAATAGCTACATTTATAATAATAATTTAAAAAATCTATTCAACTGGTCAACTGATTCAATTTTAGATACTTCTTACTGGGAATCATATAATTTTTTTTAACCAAAAGAGTATTATATATATATATATATATATATATATATATATATATATATATATATATATATATATATATATATATAAATATATATATATATATATAAACCAGGCAAAAATTAATCTGCTAGTTACATGAAATTATGAAAGTTTAGCCCCTATTGTTTTTATTTACCCAGGCTTGCTGGGCAAGGAGAAAACTAATTAATAATCTTAATATTAAAGATACAGTCTGGCCATTCCATAAAAAGAATTAGCAAGTCCGATGTGAAAATTAAACTTTTATTTAAGACCTAAGAAAATGACAAGTTACTCTGGCAAGAGCTGAGAAGGGAATGATACACAAAAACAATAGTTGGGGCCCCATAGCAAGTTTTTGTAGAAACTACTCCCAAGGAAGCAGCAGCTTAGTCAACTTTCTTAACAGTAAAAGAAACTCAGATCACTTTAAAAAGTGAGCCATTTGCCTGGGAAGGCTGGAAAATGTGGTGATTGGCCAGAAAATTTGCTTTTATTTCAAAGTTAGCTTTGGGAAATGTGTATAAAGAATGCAATTTGTGAACACTCCTTTAGATATGATATTCTGGGGCTGGGAAAACAGATATGAAAGAATTGAAAAGGGAAACATGAGAATTTCGGACATATTTTTAAGTGTAATAATTTTGATATATTACATATATGTAATATATATATATATATATATATATATGTGGGAAAAAGCAACGACCATCGTTAACAACACAACATTTATTACAATTAACAGGACAAATACAAATACTTAGACATAAAATAATTAAAGAATATGGGGACCGAGCGAGCGATACGTCTTATCGGCTCGACAGCGGAGTGATCGTCTGCCGTCAGGCGGAAGGGTACATCTGAAGTGGGGCTCTTGAGTTACATTCCACGAGTGAAGTGGTTTCATGGCGGGACATTCCTACATATATATATATATATATACATATGTATATACTATTTAACTTTAAATCCTTTTGAAGAAAATAAACTATTCTAGTTTTAACATTTACATGCATTTTTAAAACACTCAAAACCTTACTTTAACACATACAAATGTCACTGATGTACTACATACAAAGAATACTTTCCAGTTCCATTTTTATTTTCATGGATAACAGAGGAGTTTTACATTTGTGTACATTACCAGTTTTCACTGCAAGTGTTAAAAGATTGTTTACAACCATGAAGAGAGTAAAAACTATTTTTTCTCAATAGAAGTGGTCACAACAGTCTAACAAATTTAGCATTACTTTTCGTACATGACTATAAATGCAGATAGTGGTTTGAACAGGCTGGTCTTAAAGGCTGGACAAATTAATTTATTGCTATAAAATCGTATTTTATAAATTACTGATTATGCCATATTGTTTTCGAATACAATGTATATAAGTATGTAAAAGAGGAAAAAAAAGAGTAGAGTTAATAGTCCTAATCCCTCTCTCAATATTTTATTACAATTTTCTTATGTATTCATAAATTTACTTGAATTTAAATTCATTTGGTAAATACTGGAGTGTAAATTATATATACTACAGTCAGGGTTGGCATGATTTAAATCAGTTGATTTAAAAAAAAAAATCATTGATTTAAATCAGTTGATTTAAAAAAAAAAATCATTGATTTAAATCATTTTTTTTCACTTCTCTTAAAACCTACATTCGAAAGACAGGAGAATTGGGAATCAGTCAGCACAGAAATGCCAATAAGTAAATAAGTGTAAATAGATAGTAGGTTTTCTAAGAATTTAGGGGTTGTTATCAGAAAGTATGTAGTAGGAGTAGATACGACTAGTAATGATGTGTGGAATTCATTTTATGTAATTGAAGGGTAAAGGGAGTATTACAGAACTTGAAATCCAGTTTGTCTAAAAAATAACAACAGCCGTCACATTATCTGCTCGAATGGAAAGACAGTTTTCTTCTTTTGGTATTTTTCATTCTAACCTTCATAACCAAATAGGAGTGGATACGACATCGATACTAGTGTTTTTATTGAAACAGTTAAATCCATAATTCGTTGCTTAAAAAGTATTGAAATAATTGTGAATTTTTTGTTTTTTCAACAAATAGTTTGCATTAAATGAATATTTAATTTGTTCTTTAAATTTACATCTTATTTAGTTTGCACCATCCAATTACAAAATAATGAAATGTATTTAGATTAAAAGTTATGTATTTAATTTTAGGTAATCAGTGTGTAGAATATACTAGATAGATAAGTTGTTACTTATAACAAACTATTCCATGTATATTGCAAAAAATATAAAAACACAACAATAATTAAATTTAGAATTCAGAAAAAAATCAAATAAATCTGATTTAAACCCAAAAAAATCTGATTTAACTCAAATAAATATGATTTTTTTTATTTTTAAAAAAAGAATCATGATTTTTTTTCAACCTTGACTACAGTACTTAACAGGCAAATTTAAACCTGGCAAAAACTTTGTGTAACTTAAAAGACTCAAATGCAGTTGCAAATATATGAAAAATATGATGAAATTATGTACAGTGTTGCTCATTAGTTTTATGATTTATTTATGTATGCATGCAAAACTATAGATGTATGTATAAACCTATATACTTATGTATGTGTGTGTATTATATTTTTAAAGATATTAGAAGGTCACTGTACTTTGGATTAAGATTTTAGACCTTCTCTGAAAAATTTTTTTGGTTATGGTACTGTATAACAAATAAAATCTTTTACCTTGATTATTTTTTAGTAATAATTAAACCTTTATGATACCCTCTCATATCTATTGAATAATAATAAACAATAACTTGTGTAAAAAGTTTTAAAAACACAACCTGGTCAATATGTGCACAAAATGTGGGAATAGCTGTTAGGTGACCTAGGAAATACAAGAAACCTCCAACTAATATATGCATTGCACAGAGTTGTCCTGAAGATAATTGAGTTGATTTGGCTGGTAGATCCTGGAATAAAAACAAAGAAACTTGAGTTAGTGAAAAGGAAGTAATACACATAAATAAACATATATGTGAGTACACTAAATCTTCAATTATATTTTTAAAACTATTGGATCATGTGTTAAAGCCCTTAGTTTTAATTCAATAAATGATGAATTTGTAGATTACAGTATTTATATAATAAACTAATAAACCCTAACTTAAAATAACCAGCACTTGAGAATAACTAATAAGTATAATACTAAACCTCTTATTCTAAATTACGTAATTTCGCATGTATAGTCTGTGGACTACCTGAGTTTAAAAAGCAAATTTCTTCAGCTACAGACTATCTGCTGGTTGTTCATGTTAAGAATTGCAGCTGAATCGGCACCTTCTGTAACTTCTGGTGAATCCCAGCAATTTGTTTATTAGTTTGTTTGTTTTTAAGTTAACCAAGGCAGGAGATTTTACCACCATCTTAATTGCCATTTTGAGCATTTTTATAAAGGAAGCTGACTCTCACTGTAAGTTTGGTTGGGACGTCTGCACAGCAAATGCAAAAGTGACTTCAACTTTCACTCGGCAGCTATGGTCTTTGTAATTTTGTGATTGGCTGAGTGGGGGAGGAAGCCGTATGATTATGTTAAAATTGTATGCGATGTCTGCAGCTGAGTATATAAGACGGACAAGCATGAGGCAGTAG